>CM053792.1:160810993-161170993 GCA_028749045.1 Cupressus sempervirens | reverse complement strand
TAATAAAAATTTTATACACAACTCTTACTTACAAAATAAAATTATAGATTTTTACTCCAAAATGCATCTTTTCAAAATAATAATGTGTTTTATATTCAACGTCAATAATAATGTGTTATATATATATATATATATATATATATATATATATTTGAGTTGCTAGCAAAATGACTGAACATTAGGATGGCTCTGAGAATGCTCCCATCAGCTTGTGACTAGTGCGGCTAGGGCCTGCATGCTTGAGGCCTACTCCTTTGCACCACTGCTTATCTCCTTAGGATAACATTGTTCTTGCTGCTGAGTTTTGGTGTTGTTGCATGGGGGGTCAAGGAGTGATTGTAGGTGGGTGTGGGGGTTTTGGGGGGTTTGGGGGTTTTTTCAAAGCTTGGGTTTCGGGTCGGCTAGGGTTGCCTAGAGTGTGTAGCCTCTTTTCTTCTATTGGGCTTTATGCATGGTTATTTGCTGGTGCCTAAAGGTAAGAAGTTTTTAGATTGGGGATAGAGTCTCATGGGGTTTTTAACATGGGGAAATTAGAGATTCTTGCATCCCAAACTTTGTCCGTTGATATGGAGATGGTTGATTCCTCCATACTGATGCGGGTGGGGGCTAAGGGCCAAATTGACAATCTCCCATCTAGGGTGAATGCTTCATCGTCGAAGGGTTTTGTCTATATTAAGAAGATGACTGGGTATTTGGAGCAATTTGATGATCGACTAGTTTTGGTTATTCAACCAGAGTAGATTTTAGAAGACGTAGAATATTGGGGCAAGCATGTGCTCATCTGTAAGTTTCTGGGCCTCCGTCTTTCTCTTCCTGTGTTCGAATTGTGGGCACATCAGATTTGGAATCCTAAAGGGGATATGGAGATTCTTCTAGCGGCCAACAACTATTTTATGGTTATTTTTTCAAATATGATAGACAAGAATAAGGTGTTTGAAGGTGGTCCATATTTCTTTAACCAGGATGGGCTTTTTATCAAACCCTGGCACACAAGGTTTAACTCTGTTGAGGAGATTCCCTCTAAGGTCCTAGTGTGGGTTCATCTTCCATGACTTCCTCTGGAATTTGGAGAGAGGATATTCTTCATTCAATCTCACTTTTGCTTGGGAAATCGGTAGGGTCAGCCACACAAACTCAAGATCCAAAGGTAATTTCATATGCTCAAATTTGTGTAGAGGTTGGTCTTAATAATTCGCTACCTAATTCTATTGAAATTTTCTTGGGCCCTACCTCATGGATTCAATAGTTGGACTATGAGATTTTACCTTTTAGATGCAGGCTATGCTATGAGTATGGGCACTTGCAACGTAAGTGTCCCTGAAATAAATTTTCTCAACCATTGGCTTCTACTGAACTGACCCCTAAGGATGATAAGGGTAAGGCTCATATGCCAGAGGGGTCTATAGACAAGGAGAAATTTATCCCAGTTAAGCCACACAATGAAGGAAGAGGGAAGAAGAGGACCTGGATGGATAGACAAAATGATGGCACTTTTAACAAGTTTAATGTTCTGGATAATTTGGTACAAGAGCAAGGCATACCAGCTGAGTTGCCCTTGGGAGATGGATCTCTTCAAAGGCCTCAGGCAGGGGAGGGAAGGAGTCTATCCCATGTACCAAAAGAGGAACAAGGTCAACCAATTCCTTTGGATGGATTGGATTAGGATAAAAATTGTGATGTCCCTAGAGGGTCACAACCTAGGGGCACCCCAAATATCATAGCTTCTAAGCTCCCTGGTCAGAAAGGGATGCCAGACATCACAAAAGGTACTAAAGTTGCACCTTCTTTAGGCTTATAGCAAAAACTCTTTTTAAAATGGTCCTCAAAGAAGTTTGCTAAGAGCGGAAGGAAGACTAATCAGGAGAAGGTTAAGATGATGGGAGAGACTTTAGTTGAGGCAGGGTTTGTGAATCCTATTGAATCCCACTTCTCACAATCTTCCAAATGATTATTCTCTCCTGGAATGTGCGAGGGTTGAACAACATTCCTATACAAAAGGTTGTTTGTAAATTGATAGACTCTCATTCTCCAGATATTGTGTTCATTCAGGAAACTAATCTTACAGTTGATGATTTGGATAGCTGTGAGCCAAAGTTGTGACCCCATGGTAGTTGGCAGGGAGTGGGTGCTCAAGGTAGCTCAGGTGGACTCACTAAGGTGACTCCTCTGTGGTGGATTTTGAGTAAGTCCTCTATCTCTTTGATGGCTTCTCACTTTGAGATGGGAGAAAGGTGCATGTTCTCCAATATTTATGCTCCTAATGAGTTGGCGGGTAAATCTCTTATGTGGTCACATATCACCTTTGTCCACTCCTTAGATCCTTTCCTCCCTTGGATTATGGCTAGAGACTTTAATCTTACTAGTTTAGAGGAAAGGGTCAGGCCCGGCTGGGGAGGGTAAGGGCCCCCTTTTAGATTATTGCCCCTACAGTAAATAGATGATTTTCTACCTCCTATGGCAAGAAAGGAAGACCCAATTGTGTTCGAATAGTAGGGGAGTCATGAATATAACTAGTGCCCATCTATTCTATGGGGCAACCCAACTTTCTAGGAATAATAGGGGCCCTTTATGATTGGTGCTCTAAAATTTGACCTAGGAATAGTAGGGGCCCTTCCTAACCCTACCTTGAGCCCCCCACCAGGAAAGGAACCAGGGCATTCGTCTGGGCCACCCTCAACATTCGGCCCCTACCCCTACTATGGCAAAGAGCCCCCTGCATTTGCCTCAAATTATTGGTTGGGGTCGTGCCACAACCATAGTTGTTCACCCTTGCTCTTAGAATCGAAGAATGTGGAACCAATCAAAACCAAGGCCCTTCTTCAAGTATGCTTAGAGATAATATTAGTTCTTTAAACCTCATTGATGTTAAACTTGGCTCTGGTACATTCACCTGGAATAACAGAAGGAGTAGGATGGAGGCCATTTTGGAAAGGCTAGATAGGTTCCTTATTTCTTGTTTTTGGATGGATATTAGATGGTCTACCAGATCAGAAGTTCTTTATTGGAGAGAATCTGACCACTAGCCTAATAAGCTTTCTATCACTCCTTTTAAGGCTTCTAAAAATCTCACTTTCAAGTTTTAGCGGATGTGGTTGAGGGATCCCTCTCTGTAAGATCTTATGATAGCCTGGTGGCATGAGGGTAGGCCTCCTCATGGCACCTCCATGTTCTCCTTTGAGAAGAGGTTGCAACATGTGAAATTCAGGCTTAAAAAGTGGAACAAACAGTGCTTTGGGAATCTTCAAGACCAATTGCGGGTGGCCCAGGCTAGGCTAGACAGTGTCACTCATCAGATTAGGGACCAAGGACTGACTTTGGATTTAATTTCTGTAGAATCCTTAGCTCTAAGGGAATTAGAGGAATGGGAGCTTCAAGAGGAAATCTTTTGGAAGCAAAAGTCTCATGTAGATTGGCTACAAGAGGGAGACAAAAACACTACTTTCTTTCATAACATGGTTAAAGCTCATAGGTCTAGTAATTCTATCTCTTCTCTTGTTTTTGCTTTTGGAGATCAACTCTCTTCCAAAGAGGTGATTTCTCTAGAGGCCATTAGATACTTTTCCCAACTCTTCTCTAAGGAGGAATCTTGTTCAATGGTGGAGACAAGGACTATTTTAAATTGCATTCCCTAACTTGATTCTAGAAATATGAACAGGAATATGTTAAGGCCTATTTTGCTTAAAGAGCTAGAGAAGGTGGTTTTTGGTATGAAGAAAGGTAAATCCCTAGGCTCGAATGGTTTTCCCATTTAATTTTTCCAAGAATTTTGGGAGATTATTAAATTTGATCTTCTGGAAGTAGTTTAGGAATCACATCAGAACAAACAAGTGCTCAAGTCTTTGAATGCTACCTTCCTGGCTCTCATTCCCAAGATTGATGGGGTGAATAGTTTGGATCAATTTAGTCCTATTGCTTTATGCAATGTCACTTACAAAATTATCACCAAATTTATTTATGAAAGGCTCAAGCCTTATTTGGATACTTTGATATCCGAGGAATAGGGAGGCTTTGTTGGTGGTAGATAAATTCTTGATGAGGTGGTTATTGCTTCAAAGGCTATCCAGTCTATGGCCACATCTAAGGAAAAAACTATGTTTATTAAGCTGGATTTAGCAAAACCATATGACTGAGTTAACTGGGAGTTCTTGGGTCATGTGCTTCTGGCTTTCAGATTTTATATGGAATGGTTGATTGGATTCTCAGTTGTGTGACTTTTCCATTCTTTTTGGTTCTTATTAATGGAGAACCTACTGAGCTTTTCTCTACTTCTCGGGGACTTCGACAGGGGGATCCTCTCTCTCCATATCTCTTTATTATTATGATAAAGGGCTTAGGTAGATTTATAAAATTTCAAGCTAAGCAAGGGCTTGTCCATGGGTGGAAGTGGAACAATAATATTCCAACGTACACACACCTCCAATTTGTGGATGATATTGGATTGATGGGCTTGGCTACTATAAATGAGGCAATAAATTTCAAAATGATATTAGAAACTTATTTGGAAGCTTTTGGGCAGCAAATTAATGAAGGTAAGTCATCCATTTATTTCTTTAATACTCCACAGCCAATCCAGCTCAAGATTGTTAGGATTCTCTGATTCAAATTGGCTCTCTTCCTTTGATTTATCTTGGAGTCCCCTTAGCTTTGGGGATTCAGCTAAAGGAATATTGGCAAGATCTTTTGGATAAATTTCAAGTAGGGTGAGCCATTGGACTCATAGATGGTTGTCTTCCACTAGGAGAGTTATCCTTCTCAAGACTATGATTCAGGCTCTTCTAATTTATAGGTGTCTTGTGCAAGCTCCTCCCATTGGGGTTATGAAAGATTTTGATGCTCTGTCTCGATAATTCCCTTGGTCAGGCAATCTTCTCTCTTCTAAGTGGAGCTTAGTCAATTGGGAAATAGTTTGCTTGCCAAAGTTTGTTGGGGGTTTAGGCCATAAATGTATGGCTCTTAGCATCAAGGCTTTAGTTGCTAAGTTATACTAGAGGTGGTGCAATAATTAGGATCAGGATTGGGCTAAGATTTTGGCCCAAAAGTACTTTCCAGGAGTGGAGTATCAAGATATTCCTAGGTTGGGTCTAGATGGAAAGGGTTCCTTTATTTGGGATACTCTTAAAAAGGGAGCTCCTCTTATCAAGGAAGGTCTTTTCTAGATATGTAATGAGGGATCAAGTGCATTATTTTGGCAGGACTCTTGGGACGGCCATCCTCCCATTCTTTCTAGCTACCCTCACTTCCAGGCTCTTTGTCAGATTTTTACTACTGTAGGATGGATCAAGGTGGCTCATTTCAAGACTATCAAATTGTGTGGATTAGTGGATGTGGCTTGTTGGAAGGATCCTAGTGAGTGGCCTTTGGGGGGTTCCTTGGAGATTTGAGCTGATTTGGCTAGTCTCTTTTCTGATAGGTTGTGCAGCTCCTCTAAGGACAAGGATTTCCTTGCTTGGGGTCCAAGTCCTAAAGGCAAGTTCAGTGAGGCCCAAGGTTATGCTTGGCTAGATAATCAATGTCAGAATAATTGAAGTTCCCTAGTGGAAGAAGGTTTGGAATAAATTTTCTTGGTCGAAGTGTAATTTTTTCTTATGGCTAGTTGCTCAAAAGAAATGTCAGACTTGGGATAACCTTCAAAGAAGAGGGTTCCAGGGCCCTTCTCTATGTTCCCTCTGTATGTTGAATGGAGAGAGTGTTTCTCACTTATTTTTCTTATGTCCTCTCTCTAAAGAAATCTGGCATAAGTGGTGGGAAGCGTGGTGTCATGGGTGCATTCATGTTGAGTCTCTTATTGAATTTTGGGATAGCCTTGGCAGACCTCCGACAAAAACAACGTTCCTCTAGGTGGCTTGGGCTGTTGGACCTACTTTTATTCTTTGGAATCTTTGGCTTGAATGTAATCATAGGATTTTTTGTAATTCTAGTCTAGGAGTCACTAATTTGTGGCAGATGATTATGAACAGACTCCAAGAAACTATCTATGCCAAGTGTGATATGACTGAACATGTGGACCCTGGAGACTTCAATATTGTCAAGAATTTGGGATTGGTGGACAAAGGATCAAGATGCACAAGCGATAAGAGATCTCAGTCAATCAAGAGAAAGGTTTGTAGGGTGGGGAGATGGAGACAGCCACGGATGGATATCCTTAAAATTAATACTGATGGATCTTCCCGTGGGAACCCTAGGCAAGTAGCTGTGGGGGGGATTGGAAGAAGTAATGATGGTAATGTTATTTTTTTGTTCTCTTTTTTTAAAGGAGTTCAATCCAATAACATGATGGAGGCCCTAGCCATTAAGATAGCGATTGAGTGGGGATGCTCTTTAAGCTAGAGGAAGATGTTAGGAAGATGTTGTGTCAGTTAGATTTTTAGATTGTTATGGATATGATCAATAACTAGAGTGCAGATGATGTTAATTGGCAATTAGCCTCTATTATTCATGAGATTCTTTATCTAAGTAGCTTTTTGGATTGGATCTCTTTCTATCATATTCCTAGGAAATGGAATGGAGTGGTTGATGTCTTGGCAAAATGGGCGTTGAAGAAAGGAGATGTTTGGGATATTTCAAGAAGGGATGGACTTCCTACTAAGTATATTGGGACTTTTGAGCAATTAGTAGAAAAGGATACAATTTAATTGTTCTTGTGTTTGAGATTGGTTCCTTTGGGCCTGAGGCGTTTTGTAATTTTTGACTTTGATTGAATAAATTTTTACCCCTCTTTTTCAAATATATATATATATATATATATATATATATATATATATATATATATATATATATATATATATATATATATATATATATATATATATATATATATATATATATATTCATTCATATTTCAACTTTTTAAGTATACATATAACATAAGAACCACAAAAGAATTCAAATTCAACCATGAGATAAATAAGTTATAAATAGAAGAATAACTTGTATTATATAAATTATATATTACTTTTAGAAATAAGTATTTTTAAGATATTAAGTATCTTAAAAATACTTGTATATGTATATAACTTTAATTTTTTTGATTTAGATACATCACATTTTATCATTAACATTTTAAAATAAGAAAAGTCTTTCAATCTTTTTAAATGACAAATAAAAATATTATTTTGAAATATTTGTGAGCTCAATAAGATATATAAAAAATGTAACTATATAATTTTTTAATTTATTTTTAAATGTATATGGTAAAAAAAAGACTTAAAGAATATTTTTATTTTTATTTATTAATATTTTTAATAAAAATAAAATCAATATTTTTAATAGAAAATATAATTATAGTATTATATTATATTTATTTAATAATTTGTATTTATTTGAATTTGTAAAATATTTTTTTGAAAAAATATTTTACATATTAATAAAATAAATATCAATATAAACATTGTACTTATAACTAACAATAAAATAAATTTTAAATTAGATTTATTTTTCTTTTGCCAAAACTATGCTTATTATAAGACAAATATATTTAAATCAACAAATCTAAATCTCCACTAAATCCATTATTATCACTCATTTTGTTTGACCGGTAGAATGAAACATAAATCATATTATAAACATTGCATATTTATATCAACTAATATTTAGATGTGATATATTAAAGAAACAAAATGAAATTTGAATGAGTGAAGTTAGTTAGCTTGATCACTAGTTAAAAATAGTACGATGCCTATAGTCTACGACAGGAACTAATAATTAGGTTCAATTAATATAGGTAAGGTAATAAGCTTACTATTACACTTCAAAGCTCATTTATAATTTACAAATAATTAATCAAATAAAATAATAACAAGTGTCATGTAGTGGCTAGTACTTGCCTTATGAGAAATAAAGTAATAATTTAATAATTGAAGTAATAATTTAATAATTTGTTTGATATATTTTTGTAGCATAATAATTAATTTTATAATATTAATTTTCATTGAAATGACTAATCTTAGAATTATAGTAGCATAATATTAAAATTTAACAATGAGATTTTTATTATAGTTTAGCTTTATTTAAATATTTTATTTGAAATAAATTTAATTTTCTAATTTTAAAATTTAATTCATCTTTTTAAAGTGTCAAAGCTCCCATTAGGTTAACTTAATTTTGACTCTGAATGTATTACACTTTTAAATATGAAATTATTCTTGTGTGCATTTACCATAGATCTTTCACTTTGCACAATGAAATATATTAATGATGATGATGATAAATATAATTTGAAACAAGTATAATGTGCAAATAATTCATTTAGGGAAGGGTATTCTAACTTTTTATTTAAATTAGTATTATGTAAATTAACACTGCATGAATGTTGGCAAGTGCTCTTAAAAGTTGGCTTAAAATGTGGAGGCTTCAGAAAAATCTGTTTATAAGACCTCAAGTTTTTTAGCCAATAAGATAGTTTCTAATTAATTTGATTGATTTATAAATGTAAGAAACATGCATCTTACTATATTATTTTTTATTTTTTAAGATCAGTAAGAGGCTGAAACAAAGATTCATTATTATTACGTGTTGTGATTAATTATTATTATTTATTAAGTTTGTGAAGAGTTGAACCCAAGAGTTCACAATTTAACATTTTGTTGTAGGCTCTTGCCTACTATATAAAATATTTATTATATTATACTATTTGAAAATAATTAATTTTGATTGGTAGATATTGGAAAGTTTAATCACTAGTTAAAATAAAGTGATTGCAATAGTACAATACCTATGGCAAGTACTAATAAGTAAACTAAATACTTGTGTTGGCATGAAAATCTTAGATATTACAAGTGTTTTAGCCTGAAAATAAGGAAGTGAAATAGAGATAAAATCTGTGATTTATTCATAAATGTATTAGAGAGAAAAACTAATTTTCAAAGTCATAATAATATGTTATTACCATTGTTTTAATTTTAAAGTTATATTACTTTTTAATTAATAGTTTCTAAATAAAATTTTATTAAATCTATTCTAGTGCATATGAAATATTTATTATTATTATTTCATTTTAAAAACTAATCTTTTTTTTAACTATACAATAATTTTTTATTCATGATATTTTATGTAAATATATTTTTATGAATATGGATCATCTATTTTAATATTACTTCAATTTTAAAACATTGAAAATTTTCATACAATCAAAGAAAATAAACCCACTATAACATTTTTTTAAATTGAAAAGATTTGGTATGTTAACACTAGCTCAACTGACTAGCATAAAATCTTTGATAAGTTGTGAAAATCTCCCATCCCACCTAAAATTAAATGCTTCAAGTGGTACCTCTTGCTTGATAAGTTGCCTATTGTAATATCCCTTGCCCAAATTGACTGATTTTAGCTCAAGGAATATTGTCAAATACTTGTATTGCTGCCTTTTGATGCTAAGAAATTTAGAATGTTCACAAATGATATTACAATGCCTCTTACAATGAACTAATATGCAAGTGCAATTCTTTTGATATTTTCAATGCATATACATTGAAACTAGATATGGAATGCATACCTACAACCAACTGACATTTTGACAAACAATTGACATACAACTATTATGCTGATCATATATACTATTAGATGGACATTTCATCAAACAAATGGTATGCAACATGTATCTCCTTTATTGAATTCATTCTCATGTACAATGTTGTTATCAGTTTTCCAAGACAAATGGCTTACAATAGTGACTACATTAATGCCAAAATCTAATTTTGAATTATCATAGCAAAATCATATGCCCTAACAAATTATAATGTTAACTACTAATAGCTGCAAGACGAACTTGATAATAGTGATGCCCAAGGATGGAAATGAATCAAGCATAAGTATTGTAGTGCGACATCGTTCTTGCATACTGTAGCAGCCAATAATAAATGTATGCTCCAATTTAAGCACAAATAGAACTCTTGAATTGAAGCTCTCTTGAATACCAAATTCAATGGATATTTCACCACCTCAAATGGTTGCAACACTGAAAAGTTGACATTCTCCAATGGTTGATTGAAATTGGAAACCTTAGTTTCTTCTCCCAACTTTATATTAAATGCAATTCATGATAATTAGATGATTAACAATGAAGCTCCTTCACCCTTCTAGAAGGAAATAAAATATTATTTAATTGCATTCTCTAGAGGCTTCCCCCTTTCCAATACAATAATTAATTGTATTTCTAAAAGATGCCCTCTCTAGAAGCTTCTCCCTTGCAATACAATAATTAATTGTGCTTCTATAAATTAAATTAATTAAACATAAAGCCACCTTTTAATTTAATTTTTTTAAATTACTTTATAAGAAATTAATTTATTCAATTTCTCCTTATTTCTTCACTTAGCCTTCGGAGAATGTAAAGGCTAAGAACTCCACTAAGTTGCTAAAAATATGGGGACATTACAGTCTGCCCTCCCTAAAATTACTTGTCCTCAAGAAACTTCAAGTTTAGATGCTGCAAAATCACCTCATTCTCCCTTGTTGCATCCTCTACTGGCAGGTCCTTCCATTTCACCAAATACTCCCTTATAGTATGTCGCCTCAAGTTTCTTTCCTTGAAATCAATGATAGTCTATGGTGCCAATACCAATTTTCCCTCCTCGTCCAAGGGTGGAAGCACTATAGAAGGAACAAAATGATGTCCTAGAGCCTTCTTGAGGTGTGACACATGAAAAACATTGTGCACCTTGCTCTCCGCTAGAAAATCTAACTCATAAGCCACCTATCCCTCTTTCCTAATAATCCTGAATGGACCATAGTATCATGGCTTAAGTTTCTTAGCACCACTCTTCTTAAGAGTGGATTGATGGTAAGGCTACAACATAAGATGCACCATATCTCCAACCTTAAAAGTCTACTTAGTCCTCTTCTGGTCTGCATACTACTTCTGTTGATTCTGTGCCTTGGTTATATTATCCTTGAGAGTCTTAAAAATGTCTTGACTCTCCTGTAACAAAACACCTGAACTAGGAACTCTACTATCACTCAAAATTAGATCCATAAAATTGGGTGCCTCATACCCATACAGGGCCATAAAGGGTGACATCTAAATAGAAATGTGATAAGAGGTATTGTAGAAATACTCACAGAGATAAATCTGCTTTACCCATGCCTTTTGTTGCCTTGCTATATAATTTCTAAGATATCCCTCCATCCATTTATTCACTATCTCCATCTAACCATCTGTTTGAGGGTGGTAGCTAGTACTCAAAGCGAGCTCTGTCACACATAACCTAAATAGCTCCTACCAAAAGTGACTCATAAACATGTTGTCTTTGTCACTCATAATGCTCCTAGGTAAGCCATGTAATCTTAATATCTCCTTGAAGAACAACTTTGCCACTTGTGTAGCAGTGTATGTAGCAATGATTGGAAAGAAGTGTGCAAACTTCGTAAGGCGATCCACAACCACATATATGTAGTCCCTGCCTTGGGCTCTATCCAATCTTGTGATGAAGTCCATATATAAACACTCCCACTTCCTATTAGGAATCAAAAGTGGCCGAAGTAAACCACCTAGATAGGAGTGTTCCTACTTATTTTGTTGGCAGGTGGGACACTCTCTAACATACTGAAGTACCTTTGCTTTGAGCCCTTTCCATGTGAAGCTCTCTCTAATCTATCAATGTGTCTTTTAGAAACCAGGATGTCCTGCTATAGGTGAATCATGAAAAGATTTCAAAACCATCCTCCTCACTGTTGAGCCTGGAACCAAAAATATTCACCCTTTGTGAATGATGAGCTCATTCACAAGGGTGTATCAACTGTCTTGAATAGTTCCATGTATGAATCTAGTTGTCCACGCATCCTTTGTATACTCTACTAGGATCAAGTGTCTCTAATCCTCTGATATATCTGTTAATAAGCTAAAATGGGGCCTACGTGATAAAACATCAACAACTACATTCCATGTCCCCTTAAAATATGTAATATCAAAGTCATAGGATTGTAACTTGCTCACCCACTTCTATTGCCTATCATTGAGATCTTGTTGCCCCAAAAAGTGTTTTAGGCTATTATGGTCAATTTTGATACAAAGTTTGCTAGCTACCAAATATTATTTGAATTTGGCCAAAGCATGCATAATGGCTAACATCTTATCATATATGTTGAAGCTCTGCTTTGACCCTCTTAATTTCTTGCTCTCATAAGCAATAGGGTGCTTCTCTTGCATAAGCACCACTCCAATGCCCTCTCTAAAAGCATCATAATGTAGCTCAAAAGATTTGCTAAAATCTAGTAATGCTAACACTGGATAGGAAGTCATCAACTCCTTAAATTTCTCAAAACACTCCTATGCCTCAGGAATCCACAAGAAAGCTCCATTTCTCATCAAATATATCAAGGGTGTTGCATGCCTAGAATATCCATCCACAAACCTCCTATAGAAACCACATAATCCTAGAAAGCTCCTTAATTGTGTAAGGTTCACCCATGAAGACCACTCCACAATGGCATGAATATTTTCAGGATCCATGCATATGCCTTCTGTACTAATGATGTGACCCAAATACAACAACTCTACCATACCCAAATCACATTTCGACCCCTTTGCATACAAGGCCTCTCTACCCAATATATCCAACATCGTGTCAAGGTGAACCAAGTGCTCCTCCCAAGATCTATTGTACACCAAGATATCATCAAAGAAGACAACTATAAATTTTCTCAATTGTGGGTGGAAAACCCTATTCATTGTTGCCTAAAAAGTAGCAAGTGCATTAGTTAGCCCAAATGGCATAACTACAAACTCAAAATGGCCACAATGACATCTAAAGGCTATCTTCTTGATGTCTTGCTCTCTAACTCTAATTTGGTGATAACCTGATCTCAAATCTATCTTTGAGAAGAACCAAGCTCCATGAAGCTCATCTATCAACTCATCAATCTTGGGAATGAGGTACCTGTTTTTAACTATCTTCCTATTAAGCACCCTGAAATCAATGCACATCCTCAATGTCCCATCCTTCTTTACCAACACCACTAAAGAAGTGAAAGGAGACTTACTTGGTCTAATGTGGCCCATAGCAAGTAACTCCTTTATGGTTTTTTCAATTTCATCCTTCAACCTCTTCGGATGCCTGTAAGGTGTAATCATGATGAGCTTAGCCCCCTCCTCTAACTCAATGATATGCTCAATACCCCTGTTTGGTGGTCTACCTAGTGGAATGTCATTGAACACCTTAGCGTGTTTAACTCTAAGCTCCTAAATATTAGGAGGATATTCAATCTTTTGTTGTCACTCCTGTGATGGAATTAACATGCACTCTGCTGCCCACTCTACCTGATCATGTCGAATCAATCTAGCCATCCTCTGGAAAGAGACCATTCTAAAATCACTGGCCATGATTGCCTTAAGAATCTATGTCTTCCCATTCACTTTAAACCTCATCTCCATCTCTTTGATATTTAGAGTGAACTCACCAATATTGTGCAACCAACTCATCCCAAGGACTATATCTGTATCTCCCATAGGCATAACATGGAAATCTATCTTAAAGGCATAATTATTAACTTCCAATGGGAGTCTAGTGATCTTACAATCACAATTGAGGACATAGCCATCACCTACCCTCACTTTAATTCCACCAAACTCCTCTGTTTGTATGCCACGCTTCTCCACCAACCTAGCATCAATGAAATTATGAATGGCACTAGTATTAACCAAAGTTATAACTTGTTGTTCACCAAGTACTCCTCTCATTCAAAATGATCCTTCCTACTTAATACTAGTGAGACGAGCTTCCCTAAGTTGCCCGTCTCCTTCCCCATTCATGGACTCCATTTTAGACAAGTTTTCAACCTTGTTTTCCTTTTTTTCACCATTTATTTCCTCTATATCAAACTACTTGTTTGAATTATCTGATTTTGATTCCTCATAGTATGCCCACATAATTTTGTTAGCTTTGTCATTTGGTCTAAGAGGACAGTCATGGTTTGCATCATAGGGTCCCTTATAGTAGAAATATAATTTTTTATTCCTCAAATCATTTAATGTTTTCCTGTCAAAAGGTGTTGGAGTTTCATCTTTAGAATTAGTCCTCTCTATTTTTTTATAAAATGGTTTGTTATCCTTACTAGAAGATGCTCCTTTGGACTGAAATTTGTTTGTTCGGACTGCATATTCCATACTTCTTGCCTTTTTCATAGCTTCCTGTAAAGAAATGGGATCAAATGCCTTTATCCAACCTCCCAGTGGTTCAGATAGGCCCTCAATGAAAAGAACTATCAATCTATGCTTTCAAATGTTTGGCACCATGACTACCAACCGCTGGAATTGACCAATGAAATACTCCAAGTTGACTGTTTGTTTTAGCTGTGCTAATTCCCAGAAGTAAACCTCTAGATCTTTCTTGTCAAATCTTTCAACCAACTTATCCACGAAGTCCTGGTGCTCTGTCACTTGATTATGTTGAAGTGTTACCATACCATGGTACCACCAATCATGTGCTACTTCTTCCGAATGCAAAGTGGCATATATGATAGCTTCAATCTATGTCATTGGCCTTAGTGCCAAGAATATGTCAAGCTTATGAATCCAAGCTTGACTTGTCATCTTACCACTCCCATCAAATTAGGCATAGTAAGCTTGCATGTAGCCCTCTTCAGCTCACTATTTTGACCCCTAGGCATCCTATCCTGTTTGAGTGACTCGTAATGTTCTCTCCTTTGATTTACAAAGTGTTCAAAGGTCATCCTCTCCCGAACCTGCAATGTCAATAATTCTCATTCATCATTTGCAGCCATAAGGATATCTACAAATGTCTCATCCCCAACTTCTTTTGTTGGTTCTTGTACTAGTTCCTCTCTAACAAAAGTAGGACGTGTGGGCCTGTCTGCTATTCTAGAAAGAGTTCTATGAGTTTTAGGTGATCCCACTGCACTCCTATTATCCCCTTATTCCAAATTCCATCTATTTTGTGGGTTCATGCACTCAACCATGGTTGTGTGTGCCTGCAAAGCCTAAGCCATTTGCTCTTGTCCTATAACCATTGCTCTAAAAAATTCCCTTGTTTCTTGATCCTCATTCCTATTGTCTCTTGGTGGGTTATGCTCTTGCTTGTCACCCATGGTGTCTGGTTGCCTGATAACATTTTGTTCCCTATCAAACAAAGCTCGTCTGATAGTGAAAAATCTATGAGAGCCCACCCTAGGTGGCTTGTGATTGCTAAACCCTCAGGATGGTAGGATTTAGCTCTGATACCAATGTAATATCCCATGCCCAAACTAACTGATCTTAGCACAAGGAATATTGTCAAACACTTGTATTGCTTCCTTTCAGTGCTAAGAAATTTAGAATGTTGACAAATGATATTACAATGCCTCTTACAATGAACTAATATGCAACTGTAGTTCTTTTGATATTTTCAATGCATATACATGGAAACTAGATATGGAATGCATACCTACAGCCAACTGACATTTTGACAAACAATTGACATACAACTATAATGCTAATCATATATGCTATTAGATGGACATTTCGTTAGATGAATGGTATGCAACATGTATCTCTTTATTGAATTCATTCTCATGTATAATGTTGTTATGAGTTTGCCAAGACAAATGGCTTACAATAATGACTACAATAATGCCAAAATCTAATTCTGAATCATCACAACAAAATCATATGCCCTAAAAAATTACAATGTTAACTACTAATAGCTGCAAGAGGAACTTGATAATAGTGATGCCTAAGGATGGAGATGAATCAAGCATAAGTATTGTAGCGCAACATCATTCTTGCGTGCTGTAGTAGCCAATAATAAATGTATGCTCCAATTTAAGCACAAATAGAACTCTTGAATTGAAGTTCTCCTAAATACCAAATTTAGTGGATATTCCACCACCTCAAATGGTTGCAACACTAAAGAGTTGACATTCTCCAATGGCTGACTGAAATCAAAAACTTTAGTTTCTTCTCCCAACTTTATATCAAATGCAATTCACAATAATCAGATGATTAACAATGAAGCTCTCACCTCTATTTATTCTTTTCCTTCACCCTTCTAGAAGGAAATAAAATATTATTTAATTGCATTCTCTAGAAGCTTCCCCCTTTCCAATACAATAATTATTTGTATTTCTAGAAAGTGCCCTCTTTAGAAGCTTCTCCCTTGCAATACAATAATTAATTGTGCTTCTAGAAAATTAAATTAAATAAATATAAAGTCACATTTTAATTTAATTTTTTAATGACTTTATAAGAGATTAATTTAATTAATTTCTCATTATTTCTTCACTTAGCCTTTGGAGAATGTAAAGGTTAATAACTCCACTAAGTTGCTAAAAAGATGGGACATTACACCTATAAGGAATCACCAAGCCACACTTGATATTTTCCTTATTTGTAGAATGTTTGAAACTATGAGGCACATTTTCTTTAATTGTAGCTTTGCTAGAGAAATTTGATTGATGTTTTCAATTTCTACTACTAAACATGTTTATACTCTTGATATTATTACAGGTTATATTCATTGGCTTAGAAAAGATGCTAACCTATTTTAGCAAATTCTGTCATCTTTCATCCTTTGGTTTATTTGGAAATTAAGAAATGAGGCTAAGTTTCAAGGCACCGATAGGTTTCTTACTGGTTTTCTTAGAAAACTCACTCATTTCAAAATTGCTTGATATGTTTGTTGCGTGATGAATTTGGAATAGGAGAACTTGTCGAGGTTTCTCAGAGATGGACATGCCTCTATGTTCATTTATGAGATGAAGGATGGTTTTGAATGGCCCAGCATTGTGGATAACCAGACTGCATTTGATGAGGCACTTGAGAAGCTAATTCAGGACATCAAAGATAACAAAGGCTCCAACTTTGATAAACTTGAGATGTTTACCCAAAGCATGGAGCGAAAGAAGGTGGTTTGGATGGAGGGCTCTTTAGGCTGGACCACTCAGATAGCGAATCTTGACGATGTTCTTCATTAGGAGACTCCTCCCCTATTCTTTTTGAAATTTTTTATCACACGTTTTGTTACATGCTCTTTCTCTTTGTTTATAATTTGCACTTATTAAAATTTTGATGACTTAGTACTTTTCTAGCTGATTCTGGTGGTTGGTGGGTTGAGGCATAACCTCCCTTGTATTGTTATATTGACTCTTTGAACTCTTAATCTTTAATATATAAATAAAAAGATCTAAGGTTGAAAACCCAACAAAAAATCATGGCATACCATTCCAAAAATACAAACAAATCATACATGTAAAGTTTTATTTTATATAAAAATGTTCTTGTTATCTTTACAATTGAATTCAATATTATATCTTTAACATTTAATAGTATATTGATGTCAAAATCAAACTTATATTATCATCTTTTAATACATTTATTAAAAAATAATATCTTAATTTAAATTAAAAAACTCATTTAATAAAGATGTGATACAATGACTTTTAAAAAAAAAAAATTGAAGATCTAAAAATATATTAACAAAAAAAAAATATATTTTACATTTTTTATATGTATCATTAGAATATTGCAAATCTTCAAAACATTCTACAATCTTAATAATATTCTAACTTATTATAATATTTTGAATCCTACAAATTATATTCTGAAAGAAAAATCGGTAAAAAATGATTTGTTGAATTTTACAATTGATTTTTTATCCCACAATTAAAATTAACCATTGTAAGATTACTTCATTGGTACTTAGTTTTTTAAGATTTGAAGGAAAAAAAAAGGAATGTTAATATTTAGATTTTAAAGATATATTATAGTTTAAAGGTTAGTATGAAGACTATTGACAATGATTTGACTTGTATATACTTATACTGTAATATTTACATTGTACTACTAATAATAAACATTTATAAATACTATATTCAGTAATATTTATGTACACAATCACAATTACAGCCTTAAGAACTTCAAAGGCAAATCCATATTCTATTTGCATAGAGGCGCGAACTCTAGCTCCTCAAGATATCTAGCTCCTCAAGTTGAAATTAACTATCATTGTGTAATAAAATATAGCTTAAAGTCAATGGGCCCTTGGTGAATTTGAATGGCTCACAAAGAGCCCACTAGGGATCAAGTCTTGCTGAGTGCAAAGCCCAAAGACATCATAAGAAATGAGGCCGGGCTTGTGCCTTGAGTGAATTTTGGGTACCTATAACTTGATAAGTAAGAGATAATTTCCACAGCAAGTCGAATTGTGATGTGAATATCAGGATTTAACTGTGTGATTTTGAGTCAAACTCGATGACCCATGTTTCATGAGTAGTGATTCAACATGAATCCATCTCTCATGAGAATAAATGGAACATTTAGCACTCATTGGATCTAGGTGATGCTCATAAGGGTGAAGCACCAGGACTTCCCGGGAGGTCACCCATCCCAGTACTACTCCAGCCTGAGCACGCTTAACTACAGAGTTTCCTCCATAGTTAAACCCAAAGCTTGCAAATTTGGTATCATCGCTGTAATTAAAGAAGCAGCGCCTAATATGCTTCTGCAAGAATCAGAAATAGTTAGAGCCGTAGTTATACGTACGTGTAAAGAACTTAAACATAGCGATGGAATGATAATACGATCTGATGACAATGCAGCAGTTGTCATTGATCAGAAAGGAAATCCAAGAGGAACTCGAGTTTTTGGTTCAGTTACTGAAGAATTGAGAGAATTGAATTTCACCAAAATAATCTCATTGGCTCCTGAAGTACTATAAATACTGATAAATTATGTAAAAGTAATGTCAAGCATATTCCTAAAAAAAGATAAACATGCCTTTATATTTAGTAAATTATTAAGAATTAGTTCGTCATAGGTAACAATTTGCAAGCTTTGGGTTTAACTATGGAGGAAACTCTGTAGTTAAGCGCGCTCAGACTGAAGTAGTATTGGGATGGGTGACCTCCCGGGAAGTCCCGGTGCTTCACCCTTATGAGCATCACCTAGATCCAATGAGTGCTAAATGTTCTTCATGTTGAATCACTACTCATGAAACATGGGTCATCGAGTTTGACTCAAAATCACACAGTTAAATCTTGATATTCACATCACTACCTATAACTTGTTTGCAGATGACCTCCATAAAAAAAAAAATTTGTACCCTACAATTTATAAAGCAACAGAGACGACGTCAAATTCCACTGCTTAATGGGGAACACAGGGTTTAACACAATGTAGTTTGCGCATTCCCCAGAAAGGTAGGCCGGTATTACAAACAATGATTATTATATAAGTTTGGTTCCACATTTTCGCTCCAAATATGGAGTGGATGGTCTATATTAATAGCCAAAATGCCTTCGCAAAAACCTTAAGAAGTAACGTGTCTATGAAATCAAAATCACTCACGCGAGCAGCAGCGTCAGCAATTGAATCACAAGATGGCGATGAAGTGAATGCCCTTGAGATGAGCACAATGCAAAAGGGTATGCTATTGAAGGACGAGGTAAATCCCACAATCATCTCACTCAATCTTGATGTCTGTATCTCTCACTTGAAGGTTTCTGCTAATGCTAAAACAACAAAACAAGGCAAACAAGTTCATGCCCACTTGATAAAATGTGGGATTGAGTTAGATAGTAATGTTTTCTTAGCTTCTAATCTTGTGAACATGTATGCCAATTCTGGTAGTATTTTGGATGCTCGCAAAGTATTTAACGGAATGTCAAACCCAAACAGTTTCGCAAGGAACGCAATAATTAGGGGATTGGTCACTCGTGGAAATTGTGAGGAAAGCCTAAATTTTTACTATCAAACAGAGGCACGAGGTTTCCTGCCTGATAAATTCACCTTTCCCTCTGTTATCAAGGCCTGTTCGGTTTTGCAGTCTGTTAGGCAGGGCAAGGAGATTCATAATCGTATAATTAAAGCTGGTTTGGAAGTGGATTTATATGTTGGCAGTGCTCTTGTGGACATGTATTCGAAATGCGGAATTCTGGATTATGCACGTCAAGTGTTTGACAAAATGTCTCAGAGAGACGTGGTCTTATGGACTGCATTGGTTGCTGCCTATGCTCAGAATGGAAGCTGTGATGAGGCTATGATGTTGTTCTGTCAAATGGGAAATGAAAACTTAAAGCCTAATACCATCACTTGGAATGTAATAATTGCTGGCTATGCCGAACATGGACCTTATGGCGAGGCCTTGAATCAATTGCGTCAAATGCAACTGGCGTGTATGGTTCCAGATGTGGTTACGGTTGTTAGTGTGCTGCCTGCGTGTGCCCACTTGGCAGCTCTACAGAAGGGGAGAGAGATACATGGTTACATTATTAGAAGGGGATTCGAGGCTGATGTTTTTGTTATGAGCGCTCTTATAGACATGTATGCTAAGTGTGGAATTATTGATTGTGCCCGGCATCTTTTTGACAAGATGGAAATAAGAGACGTGGTTTCATGGAATGCAATGATTGTTGCTTATGGGATGCATGGGCATTGTGAAGATGCCCTCTTTCTCTTCAATGAGATGCAGAAACAACAAATTAGCCCAACTCGGGTAACCTTTGTTAGTGTCCTTTCTGCTTGCAGCCATGCTGGCTTACTAGATGAAGGTTTTAAATGGTTCAACTGCATGATCCATGATTATAACATTACACCTGGATTGGAACACTATGCTTGCATGGTTGACCTTCTCGGACGTGCAGGCCATCTTGACGAAGCACACAAATTTATCAAAAACATGCCAATTGAGCCTGGTATTGATTTGTGGGGAGCATTGCTTGGTGCTTGCAGAATTCACGGCAATGTAGAGTTAGGAGAAAGTGCAGCAGAACATATTTTCCAGTTAGATACTGATGATGCAGGATATTATGTTATGCTTTCAAACATTTATGCTGAAGCTGGTAGGTGGGATGGTGTGGCAAAGGTCAGATTACTCCTCAAAGGGCGAAGATTGAAAAAGAGACCAGGGTGCAGTTGGATTGAAGTCAACAACACACTTCAGGAATTTTGGTAGGAGTGAAGTCTCACCTTCAATATGGTGATATATATACAACATTAGAGAGATTGGATGGACAGGTAAAGGAGGCAGATATGTGCCTGACAGTTTCTTTGGGCTATAGTTTGTTGACAAGAACGAGAAGGAAGCCATTCAGGGTCATGGTGAGAAACTTTGCATTGCTTTTAGGTTTACAAGAACATGCCTTGGAACACTCTCTGGATCACCAAAGACGTTTGTTTGTGTGATGATTGTCATCATCCTATGAAGTACATCTCCAAATTTTTTAAGAGAAATAGTTTTGAAGGAAAATAATTTTAATGATGGAATGTGTTTCCATGGGATTATTGTAGATTAAATTTGAAACAGGCAAATATATTGTTGCATAACAGAAATTTAACATACAACAATCCACTTGTCTTTATAGGCAATGCCTACAGTTACTGCTTGTATTGTTGCTTTGGATGGTGGACACACTAGAGCAAATTGGCAGGGGGATGTGAGTAGTCTTATAATTCTTTTATGCTATATTAATGCATTATTTGTTACAGTTGCAATAACATATAATCTATTCTAACCATCATCGATAGAAAATAAAGCCATAAAACAATGCAGTTTGATGTTCAAAAATCACAATTAAAGGTTACATTGAGTGTCAAAGAGAGGTACAAGATGGACAACATTTATATAAAATCAGCATGGTCAAGGTAACGCAATTGTAGCTCCATTATTTTTATTATTCATTGTTGTAACTAGAAGTCCTGCAGGTCTGGTAGCTTGGTTGACAATAATATTATTATCAAGTTTCAAGTTTTCACTTTGCACCAGGATAAATTCTCTGCTATGTTTAAAATTTAACAGTAATTTTCAGTCAGATGCAATTTTAGCAACAAAGAATTTGAATGGGGATCGAGAACAGGAAAACCAGCAATGGTGGCCAACCTGGCATTTCTGTAGATTGGGGTGCTGGAAATGCGCAGCAATCCTCACAGTGGAAAGGACAGAATGTAGGAGAATTGACAGACAAGCAGGAAGGTGGTAAGGATCCCAATGACGGGGACCCACAGGGTGATGGGGCTCCCATTGAACCAGGGGAATGTCTAAACAATGCGATCCCAATGGAGCAAATGAAAAATCTATGGAGGATAAGGAAAATCCGGTGAAGGGTGTGTTATCCGCTGGGGCCAAGGAAAAACATGTAGGGTGTCCTTGGTCATCTCTTTTTGGAATCAAGCCAAATGGAAGGTCTGCCTTCCTTCAGGTCAACTATATTTCTAAACCCTCCACTGGTAAGTTTTCCATTTATATCCCTGATCGTTTAATAGATCACATGATATCTACTATGACGCTATCATTGGGAGGAAAATTTTTGGGTTCAAGACCCGATATTGATGTGGGGAGGGCTTTTGCCAAAAAGGAACGACAGCTGAAGGGACAGATTGAAGTAGCGGCTATGCCAAAAGTATGGAAATTGCCAACATTGATATGGCAAGATGCCTGCATGCAAATGGCTTTCTTTTAATCTTGTTCGCTCTCCATATTTGAAGAGGATGTAGAGAAGTGCTAATGAAGCCCCTGTAGGGTATTTAGGTCTTGGTTTTGAGAGAGTACGACTACCTTGTTGGATTAAGAGGTCGAGTTGATTGATGAGCAATTGAAGACCATCAAGGACTCATGGATTGAGACAGGGATAACAATTGTTTTAGACGGGTGGAAAGATGCTAGAAATCGTCCATGGATCAATGTTTTGTCAGTGTCCCCTAAAGGGGCAATTTTTTTGAAAGGAGTGAATTGTGAGGGGCAGTGTATTTTGCTAATATTCTCATCTCTACAATTGAAGAAGTGGGTGCTAGAAATGTTGTCCAAGTTGTAGTAGACAATGCAAAGAATTGTAGAGCTGTTGGTTTGTTGGTTGAAGAGAGATACCAGCATATTTTTTGGACACCTTGTGCGGTTCATCCACTCAATCTTATGCTACAAAAGATTCAAAAGAGTATTGAGTGGATTGAGAAGGTGTATTTAGAAGTTGAGGACATCTAGATGTTCATCACAAACCACCACATGACTAAAGGAATATTCAAAATGTTCTCACGTTTGGAGCTGATGAAGTTAAGTGAACTTGAACTCAAGTTAGTTATTTAATTTTAAAAAAATAGCATCTTACAATTTTTTATTTTTCGATTGTGCAATGTGTATTCTTTTTTGAAGTATGTATCTAATAGTTGTATTTCTTTTGTTCTATTTTATGTTACAGGTTGCTGAGACATGATTTGCATCAAATATAATCATCTTGAGACGACTTATGGAAGTGAAAGAGGCACTTTCCAATATGGTAATCAGCAACAGTTGGGCTATATGGAGGCAAAGCAATAGTGAGAGGGCATCCAAAATAAAGCATAGGATATTAGATGACTTATGGTGGGAACATGTGGAATATCTCATTAAGCTCACCAAGTTCATTATGATCATGCTTAGGTACATAGAGATGGATAGGCCTTGCCTTGGAGAGATCTATGATGGCATAAACTCAATGCTTGGGAAGATCAAGCAAATTGTAAATGAAAAAGAGCAAGATCCTCAAGAGACCTTCTTCAAACAATTGCAAGCAAGTTTTGTAGAAAGATGGAACACAATGACTACTTCTCTACATTTGCTTGCCTATGCATTGACACCCAAATACTATAGCACCCAATATACTGATCTACTAGGAAGGCTACCACCCTATAGAGATTTAGGATACAAGGCAGAATTTTAAAGACTCTTTCCTAATGATGATATGTGAGATTTGATTACGGATGAGTTTTTACTGCTGGTGGATGCAAAATCTCTAAGTAATGATGCTCTTCGTCATCGGTTTAGGAAGGATGCTCATAGTTGGTGGTACCTCCATGGCCAAAGATTATAAACGTTGCAGCCCTTTGGAATTAAAGTGATATCACAAGTAAGTTTAATTTTAAAAAGCTTACGATTAGTTTACTTTGTCTTTATAAATTGCTAAAAATTCTAAGTTTCAATATACATAATTTAAATTTTATTTTAATTGTTTACTTGGTCATGTCTTCATAGGTTGCTAGTTGATCTGCTTTGGAAATAAATTGGAGCACATATTCTTTCATCCACTTAGTGAAGTGCAAAAGGTTGCAATCAAAAAGAGTGGAGAGCTTAATATTTGTGCATTACAACTTGTGCCTCCTCTCGCACAAGACTAAAGAATACAGAGAAGGGGAGACAAAGAGGTGGTATGTAAATGCAGAGTTGGCAGAGTTGGATGCTTTTGCTTCTCAGCTTACAATTGGAGGTTTTGATGCCCATACTATTATTATTGCTGCTGATACAAAGAAGGGAAGAGGTGGTATGTAAATGCAAACTTGGCAGACTTGGATGCTTCTTCTTCTCAGCTTACAATTGAATATTTTGAAGATTTTGATGCCCATGCTATTATTGTTGCTGCTGATCCCATTGTCCTTAGCTCTGTTGCTGAGTCAACTAATGCCGAAGAACTAGGAGGAGGAGAAGAAGAAGAAGAAGATGTAGAAGATGAATATGAATACATTTTTAATGCATTAGTTGAAACTTGAACTTGAAACAATGATACTTGAACTTGCTGTTATGATTCATGAATCATGATTTAATTATAATGTTTTGAATCTTTGATGGTATGATCACGATTTATGATGCTATGATTACAAGTTTGAAGTTTATGCATATGGTGTTTTTGTTGTTTAAATGATTAAATCATGACTTTATGATACTATGTTACAGTCTAATTTTAACTTATGCTTCTAGGCTTCATAAATTGTTTATATATAATTTTTTATAATTATTACATGTTTTTGTGCAAACAAACTCAAGACCCTTTCCAAAAACTTTTGGTGCTAGGGAACCGGTTCTTTGAATTCAAACTTTGAGTCGAACTCAAACCGGTAACTAAGGCTTAGATGATGAAACCCCCTGGACGAAAGTGAAGAGTAAAAAGGGGAAGAGCTAAGGGTATTGTAGGTGGTCATCCTCATCCTTCGGCAAATCTGGTCGATAGGGCTAACATTTGGCCTCCTCCTAGTATGGAGAAACTACGAGAAACATAGTTAAGGCGGGGATATTGGAACTCCAAAACGAGCTTTGGGTAGACCAACTTAGAGACAAATCAGAAAACAGGAGAGTAGACAAAATATAGCAGATGGTAAATAGTTAACCAACCAAAAAATGTGTTCCTCGCCTAAAAAATGAAGATATCTCATGGAATATTCAAGGGCTTAATGACTCTTTACAAGAAGGAAGTTCTTAGGAATATTGCTAGAGATCACAAACTAGACATTAGTCTGAAGCAGGAGACCAAGATGTCTAGTGACAAGGTTGAAAAAATAAAAGTCTTCAAGAATGGTGATGTTTTTGGTAGTGGTTTGGAGGGAGCCTCTGGAGGGACAACCATGTTTTGGAACCTTAACCACATTAAGGGAGTGTTGCTAAAAGTTGAAGATAATATTGTCAACATTAGGTTTCATCATATTAGAGATGGATTCACTTGGATCCTATTTAACATCTACTCCCCTAACACTAGGACTATAAGAGCCAGATTTTGGAATAGGTCATGGGCTTGCAGGCGAAATTTTACTGGAAATTGCTGGCTTGTCATAGGAGTCTTCAATACCCCCCTTAAAGACAATGAAATGTTTGGAGGATCTCAGACCCAATTGGACAACAACTAGAGTTGTCCATAGAAAAATTAGGAATGAGCTGATTCAAGTACGCTAGGATAGGGCTTTGGTCTTGCATGACTGGCTGACTAAGTACCTATGTTCTCTTTATTATTTCTAGAGTTGGCTTTGACCTCTTTCCTATTTCCTTCATTGTGGAGCTGATTTGTGGTAAGAGAAACTTTGCCTTTAGATTCGAGAAAATGTGGCTTTCACATCCTAATATGGAAGATTGTATTAAGGAATGGTAGAATATAAATATAGATGGGAATGTTATGTTCAAATTGGTTAAAAAACTAAGACATACTAAGGATACGGTGAGGGAGTTGAACAAGGTCTTTTGGGACATCTTCGCATCAAAAGTGGAAGTTCAACTTGAACTAAAAGACATTCAAGACAAAAATTCAATCTGTTGGTTATAGTATGGACACAATGGCTAAGGAGATGAGACCTTGGTTAAATACTACGATATTATAGCCAAGGAGGAGGTGTTCTAGAAACAAAGATCTCAGGCCTTGTGGCTCTCTGCGGGTGTTAGGAATACAAAATATTCCCATATGATTGCCCTCTAGCATAAAGTGGCTAATAAAATATCTCATATAATTACTGATTTGCTTCTCTTCCTTATTTGTTGATATCAATCTTAGTATGGAAGATCAAATGTGTTGCTTTCAGTGATCCCATCCATTTTGAATGAAGACCATAATAAGTTTTTGTCAATCATCCCTATAATCAAGGAGATCGAGTTAGTAGTCTCTTCTTTCGAAGGTGAGAAAGCCCCTAACCCTAATAGATTCCCTATGTTTTTCTTTCAAAAAATTTGGTACATTGTTGAAAAAGATGTTTATAATGTGATCAAGGAGTTCTTTGGGTCTAGATGCTTATTGAAGGAGATCAATTCTACTTTCATTGTTCTTATGCTTGAAAAGCCAAGTGCAAATTCTATGAATAACTTTAGACCGATCAATCTTTGTAATTCCTTATATAATTTTTTTCCTTAAGTGTTGACATCTAGGATCCTTTATGTGCTTCCTCAACTCATTTCCCCGCAACAAAATGGCTTTGTCCCTATTATGTCTTGAAATTTGCACCCAACCAAACTCAAAGAAAAGAACTAGAAATTTTTGGTAACATTGAACCACTCATAGGCAGTGGGATTTTCCTATGAAACTGAGTGGATCTTCGAGTTATAGGCCGACTCCTTGAGATAAACACCTAAGCTCTTGTAACTATCAAATGAATTGAACTTGGTAGGAAAAGGGAGAAAGATGGAGAAATATACCTAAAACTAAACTTAGCTAATAGGTGATACACCAAAACTCATGAATACTAAAGACATGACTGTTAACAAGATAGTGAAAATCCTCCTATTGATCAACACTTAAATCCTATACTGACTTGCATTAATATTTCATAGTAAGGTCTTGATAATGAGAGTTAAGGAACGTGAAAACATTCACAAAACAATCCTGAAAACAGAAGACACAAATTACAACTTGCAAGCAAAAGCACAAACTGCAACTAGGTGATAACCGAGATAGAATGATAAGGAATCCCGAAAATTCACTTAACATTGAATCGATCAGATATTACTCACACACAGTAATAGAAAGGATTAAGGCTGGATTTTAAATTAGAAAAATATCACTAAATGATTCAGTACATGTATATAGTATCCTCCAAAAAGAATTACAAAATATACAGAAAATGACAAGGACACGAAAATATGTCACAAAATTCCTCTCTGCATAATCAGAACTCCCTTTACAATCACTGTCCAAAAGACTAAGTAACAATCCTCATGGGTCGAATTCATGAAAGAAGGCTCCAAAAAAGGAGTCAAATCTTATAAAAAATGACTCACTGCCTTATAACCCACCAAGTCATAAACTAGACACCCCTATGACTTACTCCTTACTGCCCTTAAAGTTCTCCAACTGATCATAAAGCCCCCAAAAATACCTAGTCAAAACCAAATCAGACCCAAACTGAACCTTAGAAAAACTCCTCATGACTTTAAATGATAATACTAAGTCTTTGAATATAGCATTCCTCATAACTCCTAAGACTAAGTATTGCAACATATGTCATATTGACCCATTAGTCATAAGACAAATTCAAATTTTCCTCTTTCACTTTTATTTGTATTTAAGAAATAACAACAATATTAAAGTGACTTATAAATGTCATTTAATACTTTGTTTACAATATTAACTAATGCAAATAGAAAACCTTAAAGTAATTAAATCTCCCCCTTCCCAAAACTCACAGCATACTTTGGAAAAAAAAAAAGAAAAAAAATTATCCAAAGTTATTGGACTTCAAAAATATTACAAATGACTTGAGGAAAGTAAAATGAAAAAGCTTTCCCAACCCTAAAGCCATTCATTTCATAAACCACATTCTCTGGAAGAGTTTGAGAAACAACTGTGGCTAGGTTTCCTGTGTTTTTAGCAGCCATCATTGGAGGGTTTGTTCCAGCATTTTGCATTTTCTTGTTGTCGCTATTGATCTTTCGGGTTGGAGGTAATTTTCCATTTGGAGCCTCTGCAGAGTCTTCTGTCTTTTCTCTGCTGGACACATTTTATGCTGCTGTTTTTGTGTTGGAAGCTTTTGTGGCTTGAAACCGTCATGCCTGGAAATCTGGATTTGTCAATTCTGATGTACTGGCACGTTTTCTTGCCGTGACTGCTCTCTGTTTTTTCTTTGGCACTTGTTCTGAAGTTTGACGTCAAAGATGGACATATCTGCTTGCGTTAATATATTTTCCTCTGCCATTTGACTCAAAGGTGAAGTTTTCTTGTTACATTTTGAATATGTTTCATGATGTTAAAGACACCATTTTCTGTTGGAACCTTTTGTGGCTTGAAATTGGTTTTTGCTTTGCTTATATCATTACTGCCGCTGCTGCTAGGGTTGTGATTCTTCATTCTGGTTCCTCATATGCCTTTTAAGCTCATGATTCGGCACTTAAAGAAAACAAATCTGAAAGTTCTGGAAAGATGCTTGACAGGAGCTTGTTATTGATGTTTTTCCCTTTACTGTAGATGACTCCTTGTGGGTTTTTCAAATTTTTTGCAATTTTTTGTTGGCATTATTTGGAAGGATTCAAATTTCTGTAGTGTACTTGCAATTACTCCAAATTGTATAAGTAAGAAAAATGCTTCTTTTATACTTGCTGGACATTCCATGTTATTCTTTATTTGGAGGCTTTGACGTGAGCTGTGATTCTGGACACATTTTTTGTTTGATTTTAGCCCACCCTTGAAGGTTTTACTCCACCTTCTTGCTTTTTCTGATATGGAGTTGGCTTCACGGGCTGGAGGTAGTCTGAAAAATGTTTTCATTTGCAAAAGTTTTTAAACATATAACTTTACTCCTGCTATTCATAAAATCTTCCCCCCTTTGCTTGATACTGTGACATTTCTCTGCCTCTTTTGCTTCTAAGAGTCATGATTCCTCATTCTGGGGTTTGCATATTGTAATATGACATGACTTTAGCTAGGAATCTTACTGCCGTGGCTGCACATCTTCTGGGTATCTGTGTTATACATCTCTGAACTTTCATTCCAGCTGTGACTGTCACTTACTACTATTGGAGTTCGTTACAATTTCTGAGCTTTTTTTGGATATTAAAGCCGCCATTACTAATCTTTGCTGTGAATATGATGCAGGAGCATCTTGTATCCGAAATAAAGGGGGCATGTTGAAAGTAAAATTTAAAATTAAGGGAAAAAGGAGAAAAGGAAAAAGAAAAAGAAAAAGGAATTTCTATTTTCGAGGTGCATAGGTGGCGTAATAGAAAAATAAAATAAAAAATGATTGTCATTCCATTTATCGAGGTGTGTACGTGGAATTTTAGAAGGTTGTGGATATTGTGTAGGTGGAATCCTAGAAGGTTGTGGATATTGTGTAGGTGGAATTCTAGAAGGTTGTGGATAAATCATGCATTGGGTGGTAAGTGCCTATTTAAGCAAGGCATATGAGCATTTCTAATCAAGCTGGAAGGTGTGAAGGCTTCAAGGTGTGAAAGTTGGGAAAGTGTAAGCTCTTCTTGTAGAAGCTCTTGTTGTGCAAGTTAGTTGGAAGCTCTTAGTGAGGAAGCCCTCTTATATTGTAAGAATTTGGGGTTCTTTCATTTGGAGAATATTTTAAGGATTTTCAAGTATAATAAAATTGCTTGGGAAGCATTTGTCTCTCTTTGTCTCCATATTGTTGCAATTTTGGTTATGAGATGGTAGGGTGGTGTGGCCCTTCATCAGAATGCCATAGATATTATACTGTCTGCTTTTACCTTGTATTTTCCTTCATGCACATTATGGAAGATTTCAGCAGCAAATCCTTTCTGTTCTCCAACTTTTATATTTATATGTGCTTTTTCCTAACTAATTCTGTATTGACATCCATTTCATTTGTGAAAAGAAATATTGCTGGAATAACTGACTGTCTTTCAGCATGTTCTGAGCTCAAGTTTCTACCTCATGATTCACTCTTGTCTCTCCTTGTTGGAAATTCCTTACATCAGCTTGGAATCACCTCCTCCAGTGGCCCTTCTTAGCTCTCTTGATTTAGATTCTTAGCTTGCTGTTGACTGTCATTATATTTTGCTTATATTTTCAGAGTAAAATGTAACCATTCTTCTGCTGATAATTGTATTGATCTTTCATATTTCCATACTTTTCAGCTTGTCATTGAACTATATTTATGATATTCATGAAATTCTTTTCAGAACTGATTTCAAACAGCAAACAGTTGTAAAAAGGTATCCTTGAATGTTTAATCAATCTTTGCATAGTTGAACCTGTATTGACCAGTGCCCATGTTGCTGCTGTGTCTTCTTTACTTGGTAGCAAAATAATATTCCTATCTTGTTCAGCTTAGATTTATGGGATTTTGACAATAAGATGAAGCCACTCTTGTTAATTCTTGGCAGTTTTTAGTGTTCAAACCTTCCTTTTGTCTTCAATATGCTCATAATTTACTTCTTTGCTGCACCTGTTCTCTTGTCCTCAGAACACACAAGATGTCTATTTGCTTTTTGTGATGTTTATCTTTTGTCAATACCAAAATGCATTCCATTGTTAAGCTTTTATTGTTATCACACTTGGTTGTATGTACTAAAGTAAAAGGTTTCAAAATTGTTAATAATGTCCCTTTGATACTTCTGTTCTTCTGTTCTTAATCAATTCATTGGTGCTTTTTCTAGCGAGTACGCTGGTCTCAATAACCCTTGTGGGAACCTACTGTTAAATTTGCGTACCCGTTAGAAATAGGATGTTGCATAGGAAACAAACACGTTAGTAGTAAAGCATTTTGTCTTGAAAATATTTCCTTCCTTGCTGATATATATTTTATTTATGAAAATGAATGGCATGTTAGGAAAGATGAATGAGGCGAATGAGACACTTGCATTGCTTAGATCCATTGGATCTAACAAATTGCCTTATGAATGCAGGGTCCGGATGTGTGGATGGAGCGTAGCACGAGCAGCGGATGGATGGAAAACGACCAGTCATTACAGGCAATGACTGGTGCCCATGACTTCTACTCTTTTGCTTTCTTTTCTGTCATTTACTTTTGTAGAGTAGAATTGATGCAAGAGCATCTAGTGGTGTAAGGGCAATCCTGTATCACCCAAAAATATCCTTAGTGTTAGTTTCTGTTTAATATGTTTTCATTTTTGATTACCCATTTGGGTCAATTAAAGATTCCAACTCTCATAGTTCCACTATTGGTTTTCTGGGTTAGAGTTTTTGAGCACTTTGGGATACGTGCCAAGGCAGAAAATAGGTTATTTTATAATTGAGCCATAATTATGATGAGTTAGAGGGTGTAAGTTGGAGGGATGATTATACTTGTAATTTAAAGCACTCTAGACAAAGAATCAGGTCAATAGGCTTTATGGTTTGAAAGTTATTGCAGTTTTAAGTTGCCTAGAGACCTCCTAAGAGCGCATCGAAGTCAGATTTGAGGCACTAAATGACCTTGTACGGGCCCAAAAAATGGGGGATGAGCGAAGCTGGTCTATAGGGCTATAGAGCGTTTAGAGAGCTTTTCAGAAATGTAAACAGTTCGTCAATCGAAGTCCTGGATCAAAAGTTATGCCTCCCAGAAGTTGGACTACCATTTTTGGATTCTTCTTATTTTGCACCGACTTCTGACGTGTTTTCTAGAACCTTTTGTTTTGGTGGTGGATGCCAAATGGCATATTCTAAAATGTATTCCTAACCCTAAACCTAATTTGGTTAAGGACATTTTTGGCATTGTAAAGGTAGTTTTTTGGTGGAGTTTGGGAGAAGGTACTATGAGAAGGGTTTTTTCCAGAATTTGATAATATTGTAAGCCCATAGGGCATGTCGTGGAGTCTATTTTTGTTGTACTGAATGTAATAGCATATCATTTCCGATAATAATATTCCCCTTTCTTGTTGTGTTCATTTTTGTCTTGGATTGTGCCTTCATCAAGTGGTATCAGAGCAAGTCTTCCTGAGTGTGTAGACAGAGCGCTGACTGTGAGGCAGTTTGCACAAGGACCGTGTGGTTGTGAGTTTTGATACACGAAGGGAGCGTGGTGGAAGGGTTGAAGTTGTTACTCTTGAGATTAGAGCCCTCTAGAGACAAGTCCAGGCATTACAAGAGGAGATCCGTAGAGGGATGAATGTTACCGTAGGCGACGAAAGTGAGGAAGAAAATGAAGAAGGAAATATTGGGCAAGAAGGGGAAGGAGACGGAGAAGTCCTAAACTAGGTGGAGGAGAGGCTTTTTAGGGCCATTGCCAAGCTTGGAATAAGACCTAAAATTGACGTCGGCATGTTTTCAGAAAATCTAAACCCAGATGAGTTGATCGACTGGATCAATGAGGTGGAAGAATATTTTGAGTATGAGGATATCGAGGACCTTGATAGGGTTAAGTTTGCGAAGGCCAAAATGAAAGGCCATGCCAAAAATCTGGTGGCAAGAGATTCAATTGGAAAGAAATAGGAGAGGAAAGGAGAAAATCACAAGATGGGATCGCATGGTGGACAAACTAAAGAAGCAGTTCGTTCCTACTTATTACGAGCTTGATTTGTTTAAAAAGATGCAAGGGTTAAAGCAAGCAGAAAAATCTGTCCAAGAATACACAGAGGAATTTTACCGAGTCCTTATTAGGGCGGGGCATGCAGAAGCAAACAAAGAGAAGGTTGCTTGTTACCTTGGGTTAAGACCTAGCATTCAGGAGGAGTTAAGTCTGTTTAGAATGACTAACATGGAAGAGGCATACCAATTTGCCTTTACGAGTTGAGGAGAAGCTTAACAAAAAGTTTGATGGAAGGCAAAGAGGGTGCAGTCAAGGAGGAAGGGGAGGTGGTAGGTTATTTGGAGGCTGAAATGAGAACCAGAAGAAAAATGAAGATGTGGGTACTAGCCGAAATTAGAGGAACAAGGGTTTTGACCGCTCCCGTGATCAAAACTTTGGAGATCAGAGAGGAAGAGGTAGAGACAAGGACAAGGTTTAGGAAGAGGAGGTATCCGTGGTACCTGTTTTCATTGCAATGAAGGTCATCATGCCTTTGAATGCCCTCAACGCCAAAGAAGGACAAATAGGAGAGTTGATGGTCAAGCAAGGATTGCTCATGTGGATGATGATGCACAGTATCACATTTAGAGGATGCTGAAAGAGGAGAGGTTCTATTTAATGAAAGGGTCTTACTGAGCGGTGAGATTGAACTTGGACAAAGGAGTTTTTTTTGTACCAGGTGCAAGTGAGGGTAAATGTTGTGATGTGATTGTTGACGGTGGAAGCACTAACAACTTGGTGTCAGAGGAGATGGTCTCAAAGCTAAAGCTCAAGAGGGAGAAACACCTCCAACCCTATTGGATTGCTTGGGTGCAAGATGATCATAAGGTCCTGGTTAGTGAGCAATGTTTGGTAAAGTTCAAGATTGGGAGTTACCATGACGAGGCTTTCTGTGACATCATTCCAATGGATGTCTGCCATTTATTGTTGGGAAGGCCGTGGTAGTTTGATAGGCATGCTATACATGACGGTCATTCAAATACATACTCTCTGACAAAGGATGGAGTTTGTCATAAATTGAAGTCCTTGATAAAGGAGGATGAAAAGGTATGCAGTAGTGCTAGGGTATGTCTTGTTGATGGAAGAAAATTTCTGGATGGCATGAAACATCAACATATATGTTATGCTTTAATTCCTAGAAAAGATAAGGAAGGTAGTAGTGAAATTCCGCTTGAAGTATCAAGTCTATTAAGTGAGTATGGAGATGTCATCTCTGATAATGTTTCAGAAGGGTTGCCGCCAATAAGGAAAATCAGTCATCAAATAGATCTAGCCCATGGAGCTAGTTTGCCTAACAAGGCTTCTCATAGGATGACTCCTAATTGAGATTGAGGAGCTAAACAGACAAGTTCAGGAACTGTTGAGGAAAGGTTTGATTCAAGAAAGCCTGAGTCCATGTGCAGTACTTGCAGTGTTGGTACCAAAGAAGGATGGAGAGTCGAGAATGTGTACAAACTCTCGGGCCATAAATAGAATAACCATCTAGTATCGGTTTCCTTTGCCAAGAATGGATGATCTTATGGACTGTTTGAGTGGAGCTCAGTACTTCACAAAGATAGATCTCAAAAGTGGTTATCACCATATACAAATATGAGAGGGAGATGAGTGGAAAATTGCATTCAAGACCAAGGAGGGTCTATATGAGTAGTTAGTCATGCCCTTTGGACTGACCAATGTGCCAAGCACCTTCATGTAGCTTATGAATGAAGTACTAAAGAAATTATTGGAAAAATTTGTTATTGTCTATTTGGATGAGAAATTGTTGATTAATTTGAAGACATGTAGCTTTGTCAAAAGGAACTTAATTTGAGGCATTATTTGTTGCCAAAAGAATTTGTTTTGTATATTGATCACCAGGCATTGAAGTACCTAAATAGCCAAGGTAAATTAAATCAAAGACATTTGAAATGGGTAGAGTTCATGCAAAGCTATACATTTGTATTGACACAGAAGCGGGAGGTCTAATAGGGTTGCAGATGCATTAAGTAGGAGAGAGTTATTGGTGGTAGTAATGCAGGTTGAAGTGGTTGGGTTTGATGAACTCAAGAATCTGTACCCTGAGGATCCTGACTTTGCAGAGGCTTGGAAGGCTTTTAAAGAACCTATTACTCTAGACAAGACCAAGTGGCTAGATTACATGATTTAGGATGGTATGTTGTTCAAGGGAAGTCAATTGTGTATTCCAAGGAGTTCCATGAGGGAGAACTTGATCAAGGAGAAGCATAGTGGAGCTATGGCAAGACAATTCAGTTGAGATAAGACCATTGCCATTATTAGAGAGCATTATTTTTGACCTCAATTGTCATAGGATGTGAAGAAGTTTGTGCAGAGTTGTCAAGTATGTCAAACAACCAAAGGATTTAGTCAAAATACTGGACTCTATCAGCCATTGCCTGTTCCATCGAAGCCTTGGGGGGACATAAATATGGATTTTGTTATTCGATTCCAAGGACACAAAGGGGTAATGACTCAATATTTGTGGTGGTTGATAGTTTCTTCAAGATGACACATTTCATTCCATGCCCCAAGACTCATGATGTAGTGCATATTGCAGATTTGTTTTCCAGAGAGGTGGTGAGGTTACATGGTCTCCCAAAAAGTATTGTTTCTGATAGAGATACTAAATTTGTTGGGTATTTCTTGAGGACTTTGTGGAAGAAGTTGAAGATAGAATTGAAGTTTAGTTCTACACATCATCCACAGATTGATGGACAAATAGAAGTAGTGAATAGAAGTTTGGGCAATTTGCTGAGGTGTTTAGTAGGAGATAAACCGAAGGGATGGGACTTGATTCTACCACAAGTAGAATTTGCTTACAATAATTTTGTAAATAGGAGTATTGGTAGATCGTCATTCCAAATTGTGTATGGGAGTAGTTCAAGGACTGCACCAGAGCTGAGATGGAGCAAGGGGATAGGACAAGTGTTGAGGCAAAAGACTTTGCTAAACATGTCAAGAACCTACATGAGGAGGTGCAAGCCCATATTACCAAGATGAACCTACAGTATAAGGCTAGGGCAAATCAAAAGAGGAGACATAAGGAGTTCCAATTTGGAGATCAGGTTATGGTATACTTGAGGAAGGAACGATTTCTAGTGGGTACCTACAACAAGCTGAAGATGAAGAAATTTGGCTCTTGCAAAATTTTGAAGAAACATGATTCAGGGAATGCATATGAGGTGGAGTTGCCAGATGGGATTCACATTTCTCCTATTTCCAATGTTGCAAATTTAACAGAATATCATGATGGTGGTGCAGACGAGGAGTTGATGCTGGAGCCATGTCCAATTCCTACTTTTGCGAAGGAAGAGATTGAAGAAATTTTGGATAGTCGTGTGGACCGGAGTACCAAAACCAGGCAGAATGAAGAATACCTGGTGAAGTGGAAAGGATGACCAATAGAAGACTCAACTTGGACATCTGCAATGGAGGTTGCCCATTTGGGTTTTCCTCTTCCAGCTATAAAGTGACAGGGTCACTTTTCAATCTACCCTAGGTATTTGATGTAGGAGCATCCAATGGTGTAAGGGCAATCCTATATCACCCAAAAATATGCTTAGTGTTAGTTTCTGTTTAATGTGGTTTCATTTCTGGTTACCCTTTTGGGTCAATTAAAGATTCCAACTCTCATAGTTCTACTATTGGTTTTCTGGGTTAGAGTTTTTGAGCACCTTGGGATACATGTCAATGTAGAAAATAGGTTATTTTGTAATTGAGTCGTAATTATGATGAGTTAGAGGGTGTAAGTTGGAGGGATGATTATACTTGTAATTTAAAGCACTCTAAAAAAAGAATCAGGTCAAAAGGCTTTACGGTTTGAAGGTTATTGCAGTTTTAAGTTGCCTGGAGACCTCCTAAGAGTGCTTCAAAGTCAGACTTGAGGCACTAAACGACTTCGTATAGGCTTGAAAAATGGGGGACGAGTGAAGCTGGTCCATAGGGCTATAGAGCACTTGGAGAGCTTTTCGAAAATGTAAACGGTTCGTCAATCGGAGTCTCGGATCAAAAGTTATGCCTCCTAGAAGTTGGACTACCATTTCTGGATTCTTCTAATTTTACACCGACTTTTGAAGTGTTTTCTAGAGCCTTTTGTTTTGGCGGTGGATGCCAAATGACATATTCTAAAATGTATTCCTAACCCTAAACCTAATTTGGTTTACTTACGAACATTTCTAGTATTGTAAAGGCAGTTTTTTGGTGGAGTTTGGGAGAAGGTACTATGAGAAGGGTTTTCTCCGAATCTGATAATATTGTAAGTCCATAGGGCATGTCGTGGAGTCTATTTTTGTTGTACTGAATGTAATAGCATATCATTTCCAATAATAATATTCCCCTTTCTTGTTGTGTTCATTTTTGTCTTGGATTGTGCCCTCATCAAGAATATATTACTGTGTGAGAGAATTTTATTTTCAGCATTCTTTTGTAAATATCACTTGTATATTTAGAATGAATAAAACAAGGACATTTGTTATTCTTTGGCTCATAATGAACATGATTTCAATATGGATGAACTGAATTAAGATGTAAAATGCTCGTGTAATTGTATGGAACCTTGCAATCAGAACTAAATTTCAGCATGCGTAGAAATTTAGTAACAATCCCTAGAAGACAGATTTTGAATTCTATTATCACGATCCATGAGAATGTTCATTCTTTGGCTTGCTCAAAGGAACAAGGGTTCCTTATGAAGTTGGATCGCTCCAAAGCTTGTGACTAGGTTGATTGGTCCTTTCTTTCAAAGTCCTCAAGGCTTTTGGGTTTGGAGTGAGGGTGTCACAACTTATTAGGCAACTCATCTCCACTTCATCCTCAAATATAATTCTAAATGACACCCCTTCCGTGTTATTCATGCCCTCAAGAGGTCTAAGGCAGGGAGATCTCTTTTGTCCTAATTTATTTGCCATTATGACTGAAAGCCTTGGTAGATTTGTGTAGAAGTCGGTCTATCAAAATGATATCCAGGGTCTAAAATCCTCTTCTTCCTCCTTGAGTTGCTCTCATGCACAATTTGTTGATGACAGTATCATGATGGAATCCTCTACAACCAAAGAAGCAAGAAAGATGAAACAATCACTAAACATTTACAGGACGGCCTTTGGACAACTCACTAATTGGAACAAACATGCTCTTATTTTCATTTACACTCCTATTGAGAGACAAAGCAAAGTTTCTAATATTCTAGGATGTGCGATTTCTGATCTTCCGTCATCCTATTTGGGGCTTCCGCTTGGTCTAAAATCAACAAACTCCTTATGGGTTTCTCTAATGAACATGTTTAACAAGAAACTTGTTGAATGGAAGGGTTCTTTGCTGAGTCAAGTTGGTAAAATCCAATTGTTAAAATCTGCTCTACATAATTTTCTGCCTTGGGCCTTTTCAAGATCCCCTCCAAGTTTGCTAAGTATCTAGAAACTGTTGCCTTTGGTCGTGGGGCAGAGGAGAAGGATTGCGTACCTCTTATTGCTTGGATCAATGTCTGCAAACCTTAAAACAATAGGAGGCTTAGTTATCAGGAGCATTAGGATCTTTAATAAAGCCCTATTGGGAAAACAAATATGGAGAATTTTCAGCGATTCTAGGGTGTGGAACTAGATTAGGAGTAAATATTTATCTCATTGCCCCTCTTTGGTTGGATTCATTAACTCTCTTGTGGTTGTGAATGACTCTTATTTGTGGGACAACATTTAAAAGGTTAAGGAGATTGCAGCCCTTGGTCTTAAATGGAAGGTGAGGAACAACACTTTTATTCAGTTCTAGGAGGACAAATGGCTATTGGACCAACTTCTATGAAGCCATCTTGATTTTGCTCCTTTTATGGATCCCTGCAAGGCTTCCTTTGAGTCTCTGTTTGGTGAGTACTTGAAGGATCATAACTGGGTTCTTCTATTGGACATTCACCCTTCCTTGGCTCCCTTGCAGGCCCTACTCAATGTTTGGACAGTTAGAAACGAATCTCAGGATTCGATTATCTAGTTTGGTAATCCTTGTGGCAGCTTCATTGTTTCCTCTATTGTCTCCCTTTTGTCTGGTTCTTCAACCAACTCTTCTTTTTGGGCTAAATCCAGGGTGAGATTCCTTATTCCCAAGGTTAATATCTTTTTCTAGAACTCTTTTAAAATTAAGATCTTAACTACAGACAATCTTTGTAAAAGAGGACTCTATTCCCAATAGATATTATTTGTGTGTGGAAGCGAAGGAGATTGCTTGCCATCTTTTATTGCACTATTCATTTTCTAGATAGGTCTGGTCTGGTCTTGGATCTTTCAAAAATGGAATCTATGTTGAATCTTATTCGTGCTCGACACTATTCAAAATTTCTTTTTTCAATGGAGTTGTCACTCTTCAAATCTTGTGCTCAAGGCTCTTTGGGTAATCACTGCTGCCCACTTGATTTGGGGGCTTTGGAAAGAAAGAAGCAACAGGAGATTTAGAGACGTTGTCTCCCCATCCCTTATGGTTGCAAAGAAAGTTATTAGAGCAATTGGAGAACGCATCAATCTACTTCAATTTGAGTTGAAAGGTACTTGTATGCCTTTATGTATGAGGATCTTAGAATTGCAAGAGACTGGAACCTCACCATAGATGTTTTTGAAGGTATAGGCAAAGTCAAGAAGAGCAAGGAAGGTTCACTCTACTAGCTTCCTCCAATCGGCTGGGTCAAAATTAATTATGATGGGGTGGCCAAAGGGAATCCTTGGCCGTCTCGATGTGGGGGAGTGTTAAGGATGAAAAGGCAATGCTATTTTTGTATCGGCGCTTCCCTTGGGACCTTAGCCTAACCACTTAGCAGAAGCCATGGACACCCTTCAAACTACTAAAATTTGCAAGACGTCTTAGTTTCAAGAATGTGTGGATCAAAGCGGATGATAATAACATTATAAAATGTTCAAAAGTGGAACACAAGGCCTCTTGGTTAATAGACCAATATCAATACCTTTGATAAGTGTTTCATGCACACTCTTACCATGAGACTAATAAGGTTGTTGATGGTCTCGCCAATCTAGGGGTCCAATTACAAGACAAAAATATGAGATGGAGAAAATTATTTGAATAATGATATTATTTTGCTCCTCGAATATGATAGATTTAACGGCACAATCGGGAAGATTACTAGAATTAATGGAAACAACATATACCAACGTGGAATTATTGCAGAGAGAAGTGTTTGTCCAATGAGGCAGAGAGTCATTATTTCCTTTTGCATCTCACGTGCATTGTGGGCACTTTTTCAATTTATATCCTAGTTTTTCATTTTGGCCTTGCCAGTTTCACTCTGAATCAACGTTTTCTTAGGCTCTACTAATCTAGAGATAGGAGGAGATTTGAATAGTTGAAAACTTGAACCAGCAGCTTGTGAAAACTAGAAAAACAAAGAGGAGATTTGGTACAGGGTAATTGAAAGTAGAGTTACTCCATATGTTACATCCCAATTTTTGATCCAATTTAAAATGTTCATATAGCTGTTGAGGTTTCATGTGAAGTTAGTTGACAGTTAAAATTTGTTACAATCATGTGAAATAGTAAGATGGTTAATTGTTATAATTTTATATAAAGATGAAATGCTAGCTAACTAGTATGATGATATTTTAAAGCTATTTTGAGAAGTTGATTATTTATCATGAATTCATGGGAATTGAAAAGGCGGTTAGCCGTTATGATTGTTTATGATTAATAACTTGTTATGGTAATATTTCCTTGTAGGGAGCATGTCAAAGGGGTGGAAACATTGTCAAAAAAGAATTGGGCATAGGGGCACCATCATCACTGGGCAATAGGTGTGAATCTTAAATCACCATGGCTAAGGGTAAACAACTAGGCAAGCAAGAGTATACGTTGGACAATATCATGAGGTACTTGGATAACATATAAAACATTTAAATATTTAAACATAATCAAAATTCGTACTTTTGATGATTTATGTTGGTACCCTCATCATTTCATTATATACATATATAAATGGACAAATGTATATAAAGGTATGATGCTACCATGGTATTAAATTACCCAAGCTCGTCTCTCTCTCTCTCTCTATATATATATATATATACTTTGGGAGGATATGAAGATAAAATAAATTCACCAAATTATGCACGTATATAGATATGTGTATCTTAATAGGTATAACCTTGGACACAATAATAGTATGGTGACATCATTCGAAAATAATATATATATATACACATAATTATAAGTTATTCTTTTAATAAGGAGTCCTTCAAATTCTTTCTTTTAAAATTATAAGTCTTTATGAGAGACGATGAGTACACTTGGCGAATTTTCTTCTTTTGAATCAGTGAATCAAGAAGCTGATAATCTTTCTTATAACTGCCATCAAGAGCCACGGCTTCAATTGAAGCTGTCTATATTGTTTTACATTTAAGCTTGATAATGTGCCTAGCAGCTATCATCAATATTGTTTTCCTTTACAAATCTTCCTTTTCTCATTTTCTTATTCTTTCATGCGGTCGATATTGGAAGTGAATCCGAGATTTCTATTTCTGTTATCAAAGGGACTCAGTATTTTGAAATCCGTGTTGGCAATCAGATTTTGAGAGCCGGCCAGTCAGGATTAACCAAGTTCAAATCCATCATTGATTAGATTATGTGAATAGCTTCTATTCTTTATTTGGTATATTTATTGCATCGGAAATCTAGATTCAAGGGAGTTTCAAGGATTTTCAATGTTATTTGTTCAATGCTTGACTGTGAAGTGAAATAAGACTATCAAATAGTTCATTCGATCAGGCTTACCAAGTTATCTGACCATGTTGAGTCTGAAATCGAATGAATATGTCATGTTATGTTTCCATTTTTGAATCAGCTTGTCTTCTAATTTCTAAATTATAATCCTCTAATTTTTCTTGAGACAAGTCCTTGAGTCTCAAGGACGAGTTCATGCCAGTACTAAAATATTATCTTCCATCAGATGAGTTCAACAAATGAATTGATATCCTCTATGAACAAACACCCAGGACTCACCCCGGCTAGATGGCCAAGCAATAGGGTGAAGAGGTGGAAATGAAGTTCTGCAAAAACAAGGAACAGGAATCAGAATTGATATGATAACTTTGTTTTTAAAGAACTATTCAATAAGCTCATGTTTGTCTAATATGTACCCTGTTGCCAAGTCGAGTGGTGGAATTAAGAACCAGAATGCTTAGTGGTTGGACAAGGTGTTCCATGTCTATTCCAGGTAGGGAGGGCCTTTCTCGAATGAGATTTGTGAAGATATTTTGAGGGTTTGTGGTTTGGAGGTTAAGCCCTTGACATTGTTTCCCCTCTCCACAAGATGCCAAGACATGCACCAAACAAAGATGAGTTATGCATTCAAACATTTGTTGGTAACAAGTATTTTACTTTGATGATCTTTATACAAGTAGAAGATATGATGGATTGATTTATATCATTGATTCAGTGATTTTCTTTAATGAATGTAACTTTTCTCGTCAATGTAATTAGTAACCAATTAGATCGATTGATCTTCCAGTTGAACATGGAATATATCTATATGCAAGAGATAGGTTTATCTGATGGATTGCTATTTCAATCTTCTGTTTATGTGAATAATGAATATGAGCGTATTTTCTAACTAAATGTTATTGCCATAGTTAGCAATGGAAGGAGAAGGGATGATACAGTGGTATTTGATGCCCTAAATGATACGATGGTATTTGATGTCCTAAATGATACACTGGTATTTGATGCCCTAATTGATACAATGGTATTTGATGCCCTAAATGATACAGTGGTATTTGATGTCCTAAATGATACAATGGTATTTGATGCCCTAATTGATACATTGGTATTTGATGCCCTAAATGATACAATGGTATTTGATGTCCTAAATAATAGAGTGGTATTTAATGCTCTAAATGATATAATGGTATTTGATGGTAATGGTGTTTCAATATATTGGTATAGCTATTTGTTCCTAAGTGGCATATATGTATTAACCTGGGTTTTGTAGAAACATCCCTAGATGGATTTTGGTTTTGAATTCTATGTTATGCAGATTTTTTCCTTGTTAAAATCATTGATGGTGTTTTCAAATTGTTAGTTGTGAAATTTTTTGTTTAACTGTTTTGTAACCATTAATTTCATTCACATGAACATAACTGTTATAACTATCTTCTTATGAATATGAAGTATTAACTGTATTTCTTGATATGATATGATGTTAGTTAAGACCCGGGAAAAGAGGATGTTACACCATATCTTGAGAAGTTGCATGGGCATGACACGAGGGTTACCAGATTTTTCACCCAGGAATGGACCATTGACACCTTCACCTTATTTGGTAAGGAAATTATTCTTGATGAGAAGCTTATTTTTGGGATTTCTTGCTTACCCATGGAAGGAATTAAGTAGTTTAATGATAGGAAGGTCTCATAGAATGCTATGAGAGAATTCCCAAAGACAGAGGCGGAAAGAGAAGCTTTGGTGAAAGGTAACAACACTTTCTTTGACCTTAAGAAAATTAAGCCTTTGTGGTGGGAAGTTTTAAAACCTATCATCGAATATCTTAGTGTTGATGGTAGATACACTAGGGTTCATGATTATCATTTGCTTCTACTAAATCATTTTAGGCACAAAATTTTGGTTATCTTTTCCATACGTTTTACTCTCTTCCCTTAATGCTAGCATCAAGAATCACATGAAGAACCCCAATAATTAGGCTCTCCACCGAGGACTTATATTGTTAATTTTCAAGCACTTTAGGGCAAGGGTTACAAAATGCCCAATCAAGCAAATCTCGACTGTGGAGGTGGAAGGGAAGCAGAGTTTTGAAAGGTTTGAGAGGGGGTGGAAAACTGATTATGAGGAGGATGTTGTAGAAACTCTCAGTTCTCCCGGTAGAAACATTAAGACCCCCTCCTAAGAAGAGAATTGTTGAAATTCCTAAAAGGATTGTGTTTGACGATGATGAGCGAATGTAGATTGATGAGAGTGTGGAGAAGTACATCCCCCCTTCACTGTTGGTAGGAAGAAATCAGTGATCTCAAGGGCTACCATCTTTAATGTTGAAAATACAGTTGAGAAAAAGAAAAATAGCACCAAAGGTGATGACAGAGGGCTTGTTGGGTTGGAAACCCTGGAAAAGAAGAGGAAGATAGGCACTAAGAAGAATGTGGGGGAAACCAATAATGGTGAACCTATTGAGATGGGTTTTACCACTTTGCTCATTGTGAATTCCAGAGCAGGTATCAAGGATAAAATGGCCATTGTATTTGTTGAGACTTTGAGATCGCTGCAAGGTTTAAGATTGCCTATTTGGTATGTGTGTTCCAAGTGCATCAATCTCTCTTTATATTGTGGATGAGATATGGATAGACATGTCCCTTCATGGGACATGTCCATTCATTAATATTTAATTAATATAACAATTTATGATTTAACTACACATACACACACATATATTTATTATATATATCACACACACACATATATATAAAACTTCAATTTAATCCCTTGAGTTTATCCAACTGAAGCTACTAAACATTAACACTCCCTCTTAGCTCAGGAGGATAAACACATGATAGATATTACCTACTGGCAATCTTTACGGATAATACATTAAGGAAATTTTGATCAAAAGTTTTCCTCTATTTGATATCATGAGTACTGGCCTTCAGAATATCAACATATGATATTCACCGAATACTCTAAGTAATGGTCTCTAGTATATCAACACTTGATATTCACCATGTACTCAATAAGGTAATGGTTTGCAAAATATCAACATATGATATTCATCATTTTGATATCATATTTGAGTATTGGTCCAGAGAATTTCAACATATGATATTCACCAAATACTCTTTGAGTAATGACCTTCAGAATGTTAAGATGCAAGATATTCACCAATCAATGTGATTAATGGTCGCTTGAACATCAATTTGCATTACATTCACCATGTACTCAAAAAATATTTATAAGGTATGTGCACACGCATTCTCATAATGCATACCATATAAACATCCACCATGCAAAGTATAATCTATCATGATTTGCATAGTCATAGTAAAATATCCATCTTAATAGAAAATTAAGTTATTGTAAGATCGTCACCTTTCAATAACTTCTGCAAATAAAAGAGACATCATTTAGAAGTCGTCACTTCCTCATGATGTACATAGGGGGTAGGACCATTAAAATCACATGGTCACGAGGTATATTCATGAAGCATAGTCCTCTTGACTACTACAATTTATTGATCACTAGATAATCCATCTCAACATGGTTTACTCCCTTTGAATCAATATGACCGAGATTAATGAAAGTTGATTGAATCATATCCTTATTTTGTTCCCTCAGACGGATGTGTCAGACTCTCTCTGAACATCAATCTTTTGAGCTACTTATCCAATGTTGCCTCTGATGAAGTGTCAGACTCTCTCTTTTTCCTACAAGAACATTCTTAGAAGAAAGATCAAGGCAAATAACTCTTATAGTACATGTTGAGAATATAAATAAGAGATGATCTCAAGAATAATAAGATCATCGCAATATAGATTAATGTCTAACTCAAATATATGCTTTGAACATATAAACATATATTCAATCTTCCTTTATATATTCTTTAATCCATATTATTTCCCTATAATAATCTAAAGTGACCACAAAAATAAATAAAAGTAATATTGAAAATAAAAATACTTATCTCATTATTTATTTATTTTCCTCTTTTCCACATCTTTATCCACAACCATTCACCTTTCTTTAATTATGATTGCCATTTGTGGTGGTCTCTTGCCTCTATTTAATCATATCTTTTCTTCCTTCCTTATATATGTTGGAGACTATTCATTTCCCAATGCCCCATTGGCATTTCGTGATCTTGTCTCGGTCCAAGAAAGCAATCGACTCTCAACTATCAGGTGTTTGGCCTTGAAACTTTTAGGGTTTAGCCCATGTGGGGCAACACAAATTGAAGTCTTTGTACAAATGCCCTATTTGAGTCCAGCAACTCCATGTATGGCTTATAGTTATTTAAACACACATTTGGTAGTGCTGTTTATATCATCTTTGACGCCCTTCATTTACATTATTTCCTAATTTCTATCTGATTGATTCATTATTAAGATGGGTACTCCACACATTATTAGATAGCATTGAAATGAAGTGTTAACACATTCTACAACCCTTGTGGGCCCTTCTCCCCTTGCAATGGTCTCAACTGTTAGTTCCAAGTCTTTCGCCCAAATGGCTCACAAATTCACAATGAAGGTAAAATATGTTGATTGCACGTATATGTCTACTCATTCCCCCACAGTGTAACCCGAGTGCCCAAAGCACCCTATGTGCGTATGCACCCGAGTACCCTTGCTGACCGAAAATGCGCTGCCGCACCTCAGCCATACCGGTCGAGCACCCGGGTGGTTCGTAGGTGCTCGGGTGCGGGGGTGCTCGTGGGGTGCAGCCAGCTGAATGGCCCAAAAAGTTTTTAAAAAAATAATTTTTTGTTTTCTTTTTAAATTTATTTTTTTTGCATGCTTAGAGAGCACTTGGAATGATTCCATCCTCATTATTGACATTTTGTCATTTTGTTGATTGTACTCACTTTGACATGGCTACAATACATTATTTCATTTCATTGTTTCATGCTACTTGGCTCATTTTCATCATGAGCATCTTTATGATATATCATATATGCTATTCATATTTGAACAATGAATTTTGAATCTTGCATCTTGAACTAAATTATAATGTTAAATGGTCATTGGTAATGGTTGTGAAGTTTCAAGTTTCAAGTTTGAACTTATGGTTTGTGAACTGCATTTCAATTTTCTCTATTCAACTATATTTGGTATGTTATATAATATATTGAAGTATCATTTCATAATTAGCATTTTCAGTCATACATATATATATATATATATATATATATATATATATATATATATATATATATATATATATATATCTCCCCCCTCGCCGCTGCACCCCCGCTGTCCCCCCGCCATCCCCAAATTGAGGCCATTTTTTTTCCGCACCCGAAACTTGTCCCGACGTCCCCCCACACCAGCACACCCTTGTGCCGAGGTAACACTATTCCCCCACATTCAGATTATTTCTTCCAGTTATTGTTTGTTGAATGGTAGAATGCAATCTATTGTAGGTAGTGTAATTTACCCATTAATAATAAGCGTCCAAACTTCCCTTCCAAAAGCGTACTTTTTCTTCAAGAGAAAATGCAAGCAGATTTTTTGGACTCCTCTTCACTTGGGTGGAACACAGGTACTTGTGGCAAGCTCAAATTGGTCCCTTTTCTCCTCTATTTAGTGAAGTCATAATCACTGGCAAAGTGACTAGCTGTGTGCGATGAATTTGTCATTGAGCATTAACAAATTATTCTTGTTTTCCATCAGATCTATGGCATTTATCAGCATATTTGCAATTATGGCTCGCTGCAAGGCATAGATGATCCTCACGTATGTGTTGAGCAGCTTGGAACTTCAAATACTCTTATCACCTTGCGGATTTTTACAGTTGGAAAGCACTCCTTATATATCAATTTGATCACAAACCAGAATTCATCCAATAGCAAGGTTCATTTAGACTCCCAGAAAATTGAATTCCCATTGCGTGTAGAGGGCCTTCTGCAATGAACAGCCAAGTCGAATCATAAAAATTATTCAGTTCTATTGTGAGTGGAACTTGTGGAAGCAAAGCCTCTTCTTTCTCTGAATGCACTGCAAATTACAGCCCCTCATCAATTTGCTTCACCAATTTTGACGGAGGTTTAATCTCTGGAGTCCCATGAGCTTTATCAGCCATTCTCAATAATAGATGGCAAATGATTAGTTCCTTCTTCCAGCTTCTTGTTGAACAACTTTTGCAAATTTTTCAAGCTTCCTTGACTTCTCAGAATTATGAGACGGGATATTTATAAAAGCCCCATTGATTAAATCAACCATTCATTGTACTGTCACTATCATATCCATACATTGTGGATTTTAAGTCTATTTTGGTTAATGGTATTTTAAGTCTACAAACCGATTGATGTAATGCCAGATTCAAGACCTTAGCAGACTTCCCCATTTAATTTTTGCAGTCTTACAGGCCTCAGAGCAGGCTCTGATACCATGTTGAGATTTTGAGACCGCTGCAAGGTATAACACTGCCTGTTCGGTATGTGTGTTCCAAGTGCATCAATCTCTCTTTATATTGTGGATGAGATATGGATAGACATGTCCCTTTATGAGACATGTCCATTTATTAATATTTAATTAATATAACAATTTATGATTTAACTACACATACACACACATATATATTTATCACACACACACACACATATAATTATAATACATACATACATATATATATATATATATATATATATATATATATATATATATATATATATATATATATATGTTTATCCAACTGAAGCTACGAAACATTAACAATATCCCCTGTTTCTGATATTGGCAAAGCTTTCGCTGAGCATGTCCCTGCTTTTCTGGGTGGTGAGGAGTTTGATGCAGTTGGGGATAATACTAAGAAGGCGATGACTCACGGGAGCATAATATGTACATAAATGATGTTCTCAATGGTGCCCTGCAGTCTGTCAAAGATTGTCCCCTGGACTTTTACAGGATCATAAATTGGGTCTTCCACTAAGTTAAAGACATCAAAACCAAACATACAGCTTTCTCCAATAAGCTGGATTTCTTGAAAAACTTGGTATGGAAAAGGATGGTACCTTCTCTGATAATGTTAATGACCTCACTAAAGTAGTGAGTGATTCTGAAGCTATGGCTGCAGATTTTGACAACAAATTTGAGGACATAGATATTCCTAAATTGGAGTCCTCCCGAAGAAAATTGGTGAGGAAAGCTACAATATTCTCAAGGCTTCTGCTCAGTGCTTAAAATTCCTTGTGGGAAAGCTAGAACAGATAAATCAAGAAAAGGCCATTGTGGACGTGGATGAGGAGAAGGCTGCTGGCCCTGAAAAGGTTTCTGGTCTAGGGAAGAGGACTTGTGCTAGCACAAGAAAGAAGGCTCTCAAGACTAACAAAATCATTGATCACCTGAAGAGTGCTGCTGAAAGGATGGAGCATATGAAGCTGGAAGCTGCTGAGCTTCTTAAAACCTTTGCATAGCTTTGCTCTCTGCTGGTTTTTTGTGGTTGCATGTTGCTGGTTTTTGGTTTGTGCTGGCATTTCTCTGCTTGTGCCAACTTTTTTTGATGGTGGTTGTAGTTCCACTGTTTCATGATTTTGGCTGAGCCTTAATGCCTATTTGTTTTTAATGATGCTGTACTGGGTTTTGGGTCCCTTCAAAACATCTTTTTCGCTTAATCAAAAACAACATTTTTCAGTCATCCACAAGTGCAGGCTCATTAAGCACCCCCTGGTGATAGCATCTAACTTTTCCTCTCTAATAGGACAGGTTGATAAGAGATTCTTGTAATCTACTTTGGCAATTTTCCCTCAAGGTTATGGTTCATGATTTGAAAAAATACCAACCAGAAGACCTCGAGTCCTTTTATCAGGGCATTTGTCTAGACACCTTAAATACAACAATCAAATGCATGATTTCTAATTCATGTTTACTTAACAAACTTGGATTATGCTTAAACATACAACTATTCCATTTTTCCACAATATCAAGGATTCCAGAGATATTTTCTAGAGAATAATGAGTAAAACCAAAGTTTTATCATGAAATTAGAAATATGTTATGCCTAAGCTAGCTGCCTCTCTAGAAATTGATAGATTTACATATCTCTTCCAATATACTTATCCTATTCGTTTAGAACTTCCTCTAATTTTTTTGAGCAAATCTACACTCATATAACACATACAGAAGAGACTCGAGTAAGCACATGGTTTACATGAACTGATAATTAAACTGGAAGAAGATTGTACCAACAGGTAAAAATTTCAAGGAAAATTCCATTTAAATATTAAAAGTTGTCCTTCTCTGCTCCAACAAGAAAACCTATTGCCAAGCATTTTGACTACATGGAGGAGAGGATTGACAAGACAATAAGCTTTATATAGATTACACATTTCCATCAAATTGTTTTACTTTGTGTTTGCCAATGAATATTTTCCATTGCACTTTTTAATTGTAGCAGGTATTACCAAAATCTTCTATAAATCATGATTTTACATTTAGTAGGGATTTTGGTTCTATCTTTTTTGTTCCCTCACAGTTCATTTTTTCTATGATATAGGGGAGCATTGATATTGGACCTCTATTATGTTGTCCCCGTTTGTTTTGTGAATGCAAGGATAGGGAGAGAAAACATCCGTTACCCATTACGAGGAAGCCCATCTCATGCCCAAGTCATTCTTGGAACACCCCTTAAAATTTTAATGAAAGGGGGATTCTTAGATAGACATTCTTGGGATGGCTTGGGGATGCTGATATGCCCCACAATGCCTAGGAGTTACTAGATTTTCCTTAATCCTAAGGAACAGTTGATCATTACAGTGGCATCTAAAATGAGACTAAGACATAAAAATAAAAGTTACATAAAGGATATCAATAGCCATGCAAGTGTTGTTAGTACCCTATCATTGTTATCTGACATGTTGGATGATTAATGATGGCTATGAACTCCATGGCAACAATCCTTGCACAAGGAATTAGTAAAAGCTATAATGCTAACAGATGTCTGAAATGTACTCTTGGGCATCCACACATGCATAGTAACATGTGTATGTACAATGAAAATATTTGCAATGTAATTGTAAGAGTGGGCAGTAGGAGATGCTGATATCCTCAAGTAATTCCATACTCAACACATGCTGCACCAACTCTAAAGAAGATTTTGCAGTGTAATTATGCATACTCATCTTGGTGAATTGCTGTGTAACTATGCATACTCATCTTTGTGCACTTCACCACTAACTGAGACATGGTCTATTGTGATTAAGATAGACCAAATTTTGGAAACAATATCTTCACAAATCTTTTTTATGCCTATGTAAAGGGTAGTAAGAGAGGGTACGCTCCCACAATATTATGTGTCTGATTATAAGTGTTAGGGTGTTTGAGTCACTTCTTAGCCTTGGGTGGGATCTTTCTCATATTTTCACATCTTCCTTTAATTCCCCACACCCTTGCAATCCTGCTCTTTTCCTTGGGCATCTGCAAAGCCTAACTGCCCCCCCCTCTTGCATTGGGCATCTCCAAAGCCTAATTCTTGCTCTGCCGCTCTACCTATCTTGGGCGCTAAGGCCTTTTATTGTGTCCCCCACCCTCAATTTCAGACTTCAAAAACTGAATAACAACATTCCAAATGAAATGACTTAAAAATCTCTAAATTTCTTGGGATTTTTTTGTTTTCCAAATCTTGTTGCCTAGTAATGAGTCCAGTCACCCTCACTGAGTCTAAGAAGAGGCCGAGTCTTGGAACTATGATGTATATGATACGTATGCATACATGTTTACATTTCTGTTTAAGAATTGTCTTAAGTTGATTAAATTACCTTTCAAACACATTTTATGGGATGGTGTACATGCACTTCAAGCTCACTGAAACAAATTTGCACCTTTTACATTGGAAGATTTGAGCCACATAAGGTATGGGATAGGAAACTACAACATAAAATTTCATCCTTATGAACTACAAAGAAATTGATTACAATTTGAAATCATTCAAGTAAGAATTTAGATATATATTCACCTGAATTGAATTTTGTGCACGAGGTTTGTGAAAACTTTGGTGATTGGAAGTGGCACTTGCAACTACATCTGACAAAATTCTACTCCCAATTATGCTTTGATGAATGCCAATTTCCCACAGACAGGGAGGATGCTAGCAAGGTAGAAGAGTTTTTACACCTACCAGCTGCATTTTCTTAAAAGATTCTAAGAACTTCACAACAAAATCATTTTGAATGTATCCTATAATCATGGCATTCCATGAGACTGCATTTCTTTAAGGCATTCTATCAGATAGTTTCCTTGCCTTGTCTACGTTTCAACATATTTCATGCATGTCTACCAGGGCACTTGCAACTACATCATCTGACAAAAATTCCTCTTCTTTTATTTTTTTGGTGAATGTCCATTCCCTGATTGAAAGATCCCATTTTGGCACAGGCAGGAGGGTGCTGGCAAATGTTGTATTTAGCTTTATACCTGCCATTTGCATTTGCTTGAAAGTGTTTAAAACCTTTTCAATAAATCCATTTTGTGCATATGTTGCAATTGCAGTACACTGGGACATATCTCTTTGAGGCATTCTGTCAAACAGTTCTGTGTCTTGTCTATGGATCCACATTTTGCATATGCAGATATACTGTGACACATGTAACTATAATATCTTATAACTTATAAGGTGATTTTAAGATTCAACTGCATAGCTGTTCAGTCAAATTATGTGATGACTTCTTAGAAAACATCATATAATTTGACACACTGAAAAACACCCACTCAATAGCCTATAAAATCAGACAATCACAAAATTTGTCTGTACTTTCATCTTTGGATGGATGTCCATTCCCTGATCGAATTCCCTTTTTGATAAAGGCTGGGTGTATGCTTGAAAATGTGAACTTCTATTATCCTGTATTGGAGATCTCTTTGCATATGGTGAAAGTATGACTGCATTGTAAGGATGCCTGCGTCGTTTGCTCTGCAACACAAATTCATATTTTTGTACAGCTATTTGTGTGGAGTCATGGACTTGTGCAATAATTTAGATAAATTAGATTTTGCTCAGGTCTAAAGTCAATACAGAGGGTCTAATCTACACATTGGCTTTTTCAGATTTCAAAATAATTTGAGAAAACTGTATAAATAATTTCATGTGTATTTTGATTTATTAATTATTGAATAGGTACTACTCCTAGTAGCCAATGAGAATACTGGGCTTGTTGAAGATGCGTATACAAGTTTTTAAGAAAATGCAGCCGGTCCTTCTGTTTAAACACGTGTGTTCTGTATAGAAAAAATCCATTTTTTTTTTTCAGCTTACTTTACATTAAAATGAATTAGAATGAGTCCATCTCTTTTAAGAATGAGTGGTCTTCTTAACATTCATTACATCTAGGTGGTTGTCATGGGGCTGAAGCAACCAGGGTTTTATGAGAGATCAATAATCCCTCTACTGCTCCAAATCAAGTTTGCTTAATAATGAAGTTACCCCCAAGATTATTCGTGTACTACTTATTCTCTTGAAATATGAAATATGAGTCATAATTGACACACTGCAAAAAATACCTCCTAATTATCAATTTAATACATAATGTACATAATATATTTACACGCATATATATATGCAAAATTCAAATACATCTCTATATAAAGAGGGAAAGAGCAAGCATAATGGACTCAATATATATTTAGTATAATTCTTCAGAATCACAACTCAGAAAATTTTCTGTTTGATTTTACTTGAATCATCCATGCAAAATGAATATCTGGGTAAATTGGTTTCATTCCATTCAGATTCATGTGATTGACGGTAAAATTAATGTTGAAATATCCATACAAACTGAAGATCAGGTTAAATCACTTTTTCTTCTTAAGAGTTTTCTTCTGTGCAAGGATTGAATGTTTGAATTGTGCTTTGAATATTTTTCTGGAAAAAGGCTTTGGTTTGGATGACGTCAAAGTGAGCCTAACACCCTTATCATTTTGTCATATTTGGCAGGTTACTTAAACCTTATGAAATGAATTAGCCTAGGTACCTTATGATGAGAAGTAATTCAGCTTCTGTATTGAATTGCTCTCATACCAGGTTGAGCTTTACACACTTGTATTTTGCGGGTTTCATCAACTTCTGAAGAAAATTGTTGCAGGTATCTTTTATCTTTTGAAGAGAATTGGTACAATTATTGTATTGGATTGCATGCATATTGGTTTGTCTTTAAATTAACTGATGTATTCTAGGTATTTATGCTTGTATACGCTGGACCAGTGGAATCAATGGCACTGCCTTTCACAATACTTGCATTTGCAATCCCCATCTCTTGTTCGGGCATTTCTGTTACTATAACTATGAAGTCTGATGTAACATGCAAAGAGAAAGGCAAGGTATGTCCTTGTTTTATCACCTTATATTAGATTTAAGCTCTATATAACCAGTTTGGCATATGCCTGTAGATTATTTTCCCAAGTAGAGGATTGGATGGATTGATATGCCATCCAAGTTGATGGGTTTTAATCTCTTCTAGAACTGATGGGTTTCTGATTTAAACAAATATTGGAGGACCTGAAGTTTTACAGGAAATTTATGGCATGACATTTTTTTAATCTTTCTTGCTTTTGAAAAATGGCTTTGAGTATTGATTCAATATTTCTGGCAGGTAATTCAAAAGAATGATCTTTACGAATGACTTTGAAGAGAGTTCTCGAGGACACCTAAAGATGAATATTAGCTCAATGTTGGGAGGTGTTAATAAAAATTTAGTATATAGGAAAAAAACTTCCCTTTTCAGAGTATTCTTTAACTTTTTCGAAATTTAAACTGAAGTCTGTTTATTTATTCAGTTTCAGTAAGTATTTTTTTCCTATCATCTCTTTTAATTATTTGAGCAATTTTTTTAAAAAAAAATTTCAGTTTTGAATTTCAGATCTAATAATATGAATGACTGTAAAGGAATGGAAACAAAATCATATGGAAATGGGAATATATCAATATAGCATAGTAACACGGGGACACGTACCCCTCCCCCTTTTTTGCCTCACGCATCGGGGACTTGGGGACTTGGTTCCCCCGTCTCCAATGGCTTCACTAGATTCCACCACCTCCACCAAGGATGGGGGATGTCATGGTGTTAACTATTTCCTGATTTGACTATTTATGTTCGATGTTCCAATTCAATGCAATGTTCAAGCATTTACTCTTTTACACCTTATATCTTATATTGCAATACATCTTTTCATGACTAACATTTTAAGTACTTTATGTATAGTATATACAAACCCCCTTGGTCCCCCACCGCTACCCCCCCCCATTATCCCTCTGTCATCCCCAAATTAAGGCCCCTCTGTCCCGCTGTCCCGGAAACCTGTCTCCTTGTTTTCTCGTCCCCCAAGGCGGTGTAACTATGCAATATAGGGTTTAGATATGTACATGCAATTTTGTAACATCGTGATTAAAACCCACAATTTTTGTTAAGGGTTATGATCTAGCATCTTGGATACAATATTTTACATGGCAAACCCTCTTTGAAGACAATTGAGTCATTAAGTTCCATACTTTCTCTCAACACATCATTCTGCCCTAATATATACCACATCTACATATTGTTGTACACAAATATTTCACTTTCATCATTTTTAGGCCAACAATGATAATGCTTTGGCATACTTGTCATTATTGAGGATTGCCAACTTGAAAATAAATAGATATCAAACTTGATGAGTTTACACAATCACGTGGAAGTCTTATGATGCAGGAGCATCTTGCATGGAAAAAAAAAAAAAAAAAAATTGAAAAAGGAAAAAAGGCCAAAAAAAAATTTTTAAAAAAAAAATTAAAAAAAAAAAATCCTGGAGGAGAGAGAAACGTGACGAAAATTAGAGGAGAAATAATAAAAAATAAAAAGGAGAAAAGAAAAGAAAAGAGGATTTTTATTTTCGAGGTGCATAGGTGGCATAAATAGAAAAAAAAAAAAAAATAGTTGTCATTACATTAATCGAGGTGTGTAGGTGGCATCTTAGAAACTTGTGGAAAGTTTCTTAAATCTTGCATTTAATATTTGTTGTGATCCATAAAAGAAATGTAATTTTCTAATTGGGCCACATGGTGGTGCTTAGTTGTAATTCTAGAAGGTTATGGAAATTTTAGAAGGTTGTGGATATTGTGTAGGAGGAATTCTAGAAGGTTGTGGATAAGTCATGCATAGGGTGGTAAGTGCCTATTTAAGCAAGGCATATGAGCATTTCTAATCAAGCTCAAGTGGAAGCTCAAGGGGAAGCTTGGAGAAGCTCAAGGAGTAACTTGAGAAGTGGAGGCTTGAGGAGGAGAAGCTCGGGAAGTAAAAGTTGTGAAAGGTGAAGCTTGGAAAGTTTGGAAGGCTTCAAGGTGTGAAAGAGAAGGAGGAAGTGAAGAGTGAGGTTTCCTGAGTCTGTAGACAGAGCGCCGAAGGTGAGGCAGTTTACACTTGGATCTTGGATTAAGTTTGTGAGAAGAGCTAGTGACTGCGGTTTAGAAACAAGGAGGTTGCTTGCTGGCTTGCGAGCACAAGTTGAGATCTTGGAGGTTTCTACCAGAGTGTCGATCTGGACTAGCTTGCGTTTGGATTGGATTTTGAGAGATCTTGTTGCATTCTTTGTCATGAGTTGGTAAGGGTGGTGTGGCCCTTCATCAGTGGTATCAGAGCCATATTTCGTCAGTGGTATCAGAGCGTACCTTCATCAGTGGTATCAGAGCCATATTTCGTCAGTGGTATCAGAGCGTACCTTCATCAGTGGTATCAGAGCCATATTTCGTCAGTGGTATCAGAGCGTACCTTCATTAGTGGTATCAGAGCTGTCCTTCATCAAGTGGTATCAGAGCAGGAGATCCTGAGTGTACAAGTAGATCGCCGAAGTGTGAGGCAGTTTGTACCAGGACCTTGGTTGGGTGAAATTTATCAGAGCGGGAGATCCTGAGTGTACAAGCAGATCGCCGAAGTGTGAGGCAGTTTGTACCAAGACCTTGGTTGGGCAAAGTTTATCAGAGCTGGTGGACTGCAAATCTGTGGTCCTAGACTTGTGATGTGGTTCCTGATTGTTCGTGCGAGGTGGCAGGTTGCGATCTGACTTGCAAACAATTTGGTTGTCACAAGGAGCGCGGGAAGGATTTGTTGCAGAGGGTTTACGAAGATCTTGGGAGATGGCTCCAAGAGGATTGGACCCTAAGATGACTGCGAAAATCCATGATATAGTGGAGAGAAATTTTTCTAAGATGATTTCTCGGTTGGATGATAGATTGGCTGATCAAGTTAAGGAGGTTCGTGAGAGAAGATGGCATCACAAGGTTGAGGTGGAAGAGGTTGGTTTTGCTAATCAGTCTGTGGAATCTGATGCAGAACCTGTAGAGCAAATAGAGGTTGTTGCTGAGGATATTCCTAACCTTGCTAATGTTGGGATGGAGGTTGGTTTTCATGATCAATTGGTTGAATCTAACATGGAGATTATGGAGCACTTGGAGGTGGATGATCCAGTTGTTGGAGGTGAGTTATGTATTGCAGAGCATCTTGTTGTGAGCAATGAGGTTGTTGGTTTTGAGAGTTTGGCATGTATTGATGGAGATCTACATGTTGGTGCTGATATGAAGTTTGTTGTTGCTGATGCGGGGTTTGTTGTTGTTAGTGTGGATTCACTAGTTGTTGATGTGAATGGGAGTTTGGTAATGAAGCATTACATTCAGTTTGTTCTTGTGCATGAGCTTGTTGATTGGATGGTTGAGATGTTGGTGTGGAAGATTTGCATGGTGGTTTTGTTGTCCCTATTGAGGTGGAAGCCTTTGGTGAAGATGAAGATGGTGGTAGATCTTTCTTTTGTGGAGTCAAAGTGTGGGACACACTTTTCTATTTACCGGGGGAGTCTGATGCAGGAGCATCTTGCATGGAAAAAAAAAAAAAAAAATTGAAAAAGAAAAAAAGGCAAAAAAATAAATAAATAAATAAAATAAAATTTCTGGAGGAGAGAGAAACGTGACGAAAATTAGAGGAGAAATAATAAAAAATAAAAAGGAGAAAAGAAAGGAAAAGAGGATTTTTATTTTCGAGGTGCATAGGTGGCATAAATAGAAAAAAAAAAAAAATAGTTGTCATTACATTAATCGAGGTGTGTAGGTGGCATCTTAGAAACTTGTGGAAAGTTTCTTAAATCTTGCATTTAATATTTGTTGTGATCCATAAAAGAAATGTAATTTTCTAATTGGGCCACATGGTGGTGCTTAGTTGTAATTCTAAAAGGTTATGGAAATTTTAGAAGGTTGTGGATATTGTGTAGGAGGAATTCTAGAAGGTTGTGGATAAGTCATGCATAGGGTGGTAAGTGCCTATTTAAGCAAGGCATATGAGCATTTCTAATCAAGCTCAAGTGGAAGCTCAAGGGGAAGCTTGGAGAAGCTCAAGGAGTAACTTGAGAAGTGGAGGCTTGAGGAGGAGAAGCTCGGGAAGTAAAAGTTGTGAAAGGTGAAGCTTGGAAAGTTTGGAAGGCTTCAAGGTGTGAAAGAGAAGGAGGAAGTGAAGAGTGAGGTTTCCTGAGTCTGTAGACAGAGCGCCGAATGTGAGGCAGTTTACACTTGGATCTTGGATTAAGTTTGTGAGAAGAGCTAGTGACTGCGGTTTAGAAACAAGGAGGTTGCTTGCTGGCTTGCGAGCACAAGCTGAGATCTTGGAGGTTTCTACTAGAGTGTCGATCTGGACTAGCTTGCGTTTGGATTGGATCTTGAGAGATCTTGTTGCATTCTTTGTCATGAGTTGGTAAGGGTGGTGTGGCCCTTCATCAGTGGTATCAGAGCCATATTTCGTCAGTGGTATCAGAGCGTACCTTCATCAGTGGTATCAGAGCCATATTTCGTCAGTGGTATCAGAGCGTACCTTCATCAGTGGTATCAGAGCCATATTTCGTCAGTGGTATCAGAGCGTACCTTCATTAGTGGTATCAGAGCTGTCCTTCATCATCTTACTACTCTGTTTGTTACCTTATTAATGTTAGGATGTTATGGGGTTGATATCCTATGTACCTAGGACCATGGCATTATGAGGTAATTAAGTAGCGAACTTGTGGGTCATAGAACTTAGGTCTATTTTGTATGGGTACCATGACATACTTTTGTAATGAGCTGATGGTTAACTTGTGAAATAAATTTCCAACTATTTAGTGTTCCCTCCTATTGGACTTTATCCCAAAAATCAATGATAAACAACAATAATGAATAACCATAAAAGATGTAAGACACACACATAAATATCTTCAGAAACCCCTTCTAGAATGAAAGGAAAAACCTAGTCACACAACAAAAGATCATTTTATTGATAATATGAATATCCAGTGTATAATGTCCTTCGCTTGACACAAAATATATAACAAGAGAATCTTCACATTCAAAACGATGGTCTCTTCAATTTTTCAAAACATAATTCTTTATTTTCAAATACAACTCTTTGTATTTTCATGCCTCAACGCATCTTGAATGACACATTTTTTTATATTAATATTACAATTTAAACATAAGTGTCATTTTCAGTTGAAGGTAACCATAACGGTAATAACACCCTGAGATAAAGATCTTTATCACAGCGACAAACTTTAACATGACACTAATAGAACAATTTGTTAATAATCATTGAATCACTCAACATGATAGACTTATAACAATTACTCATAATCGTGGAATCACTTAACATAAAGAATTACTAACAACTTTCATCACAGACTCACTCAACGTGATGATGTCATGGAATCTCTCAACACGGCAAGTTAGTAAGGTTTACAACCAACATTTTATCCCACTCTCTCAACATGATATTCACTCCCAGAGTGAAAGAGTTATCAGGTTGACCTTATAACTATTAGGAATTAGAACTCATAATCAACAAGAAATACAATCACAGCTAAGACTCGTTTCCATCAAGAGTCTCAAAACCTACTATAAATCGAATCATAGTTGAAATTCTTTTCCAACACAAGTCTCAAAATCTATAATAACATGCATATATAAAATTGGCAAAGATTCCATAAATACTCCCTCTTAATCAAGAATTATTTTGATCACAACAGTAAGCACGAGAATTTAATCTCCCTTTGAGGTTGAACATCCCCCTTTAAAACACAAGCTCCCTCTTTCTCTATGAAAATTAACCCAATTCAGTATGCAACATCCTCATCTCATTGATTCTCTTATTGCATCCTGCAATGAAGAGAGATTAGTAAATCGATCTATCATACATGGAGATGAATATTGAAAAAAAACATTATTTCTAGTTATATAAAAAGTATAAAAAACTTATCTTTATGTAGCCTAGCCTTCTTGTAATTGCATATTCACAACGTGCAAGGGAATACTCATCCCTTGAGAAGATAAGCAATGCATGTACAAGGCTTACATAAAACTCTTCACAATTAGAGTTGAGAGACCCATAAGCATGCAAATAATGGGACACGTCCAGCCCTACTTTTGATATATAGCTTCTAGAAGAAACCCAACGTATCTTTCACCTTTATTGAGTGTTCTTATTTTGATGCCCATCAAATCTAATGAACTTTACTAATTCTCAATACAAGAAGTATCGACACACAATGTATACATGTGGTATAAAAACAATGTTTGAACCAAATAAAACAGGAAATTTTTATACAAATAGACACCACAAAGATTGCTAAATCCTTCGATGTATAACTCAATATAGAAGTGGATACGATGCAACTCCCCATTCCATACAATAATATAGCTCATCGTCTACCTTTCCAATCTTAAGAATAATACATGAAATATCATCTTAGCAAAAACTCACACTGCTTGCGATAAGAAAGACACCACACATAGATTTCAATGATGAAAGCCCATTAGCAATTTTGATAATTTATCTAACAAAGAAAGTGAGTTCAATATGGAAGCCTTAAGTCTTGATTTGACTAGTTTGAAATTTTGATTCAAATCATAAAAGAATGCTTGGGATAATCCTGTTGTAGCGGCCACTATCTATATCTATCAGGCACCAAAGAATAATGTTGAACAATGATAAGTTAAATACACTCGTCCACCAAAGAAAGGTTTCCTAGTGGCTATAATAGTGAAAAACTTGAAGCATCCTAGCTGCAAGGATCTAATTTCCCCTTACAAAATAACTAATGTGGCTCCCCATAATCAGGAATTCAACTAACAATTGTTATTGTCCAATATACCATATGGCATGCATCGACATAAAACAAACCCCTTAATTAGGGTGACTTTACGAAATTGTTTCAGGGGAACATGATTCTCCACTCCTCTGCAATCGAAAGACAAAAAAAACTATTGATAGAAAATCATATCGAGCATAGGGAGAAGATGTATCTCGAATCCTTCAACAACTTTCATCAATATGCTCTACAAATTTCCTAGAGGTATTTGACACTTGCCTTCTGGTACCTAAAGAAACCCACTTTGCTTCCAAACACAACAATTAAAAAAATGCTTGTTGCCTTTGCAAAACTGAGCTGACTTAACCCATTCCAAGACTATCTTTCCTAACCTCTGATTGATTCCTTTGACTTGTAAAATTGACACTACCAACATTGATAGAAAACATGTACATTAGTCAAGAAGAAAAGTTTGCATAGATGTAAACCAAAGAAAAATTTAAGTAGACAAAATAATATAGAAGCAAGATGAGAACGAAGTGATGCCTCCATCATCACAAAAAATAGTAGGTAGATACGAGCCATTCATATCACACAAGCCTTGACAAGTTTCGTTAATAAACCTGTCTCTTAATCTTTTCCCTAGCAAAGATATAACGTATATTGCTCTGGCTTTGAGCTTCAGCATCTTATATTATGTTTATCTTTATTTTCCTGACTATTGTAGCTACAGTGAGAAGTCATCACCATTGTAGCCATGAGTTTCTTCATTGAGCCGAGACTACCATTCAAACACTTGAAACACCCATTCTACTGAAGATAGAAATAAGTGTTTGAGCAAGATTGAGCTCTCTAAGTTAAATTTGTCGAGAATCCAATGTCCAGAAAAACTAATACCGGGCTCCAACTAGCCTTTTGAACAAATACCAAAAAAATGGACTATCATCAAGAGTGAGCACACAATTTTGAATAAGAAAGGAGTGGAGATAATGCGCATGATGAACACACATCCTCATGTGCAATGAAGAAATGTGATGAAGGGATCACCGATGACAATATTTCATAACTCTCAATAACCATGTAGCCCAATTTATTCAATCAAAATTAAAACTGAATGCGCACTTTGGCTTGAAGCTTGATGCCCTCTAATCATTTTACATAGAGCTATGTATGATGTTTGATTTGACCAATATTAGAATTAAAAAAAAATCTAACAAACACAATGATCTCATATATGAAGCCTACAACCGATGTGCAGTATGATTCTAATACCATGTTGGACTTTATCCCAAAAATTAATGATAAACAACAATTATGAAAGATGGAGCTGGGAGGGACCAAGCGCAGTGGGCAATGTTTGGATTCAAGCCCTGGTGCTTTGAGGGTTTCTAGAGTTGGTAGATTAAGCTTTGGAGGAGGGGAGTTGACTGATGATGATGAAGACTCAGATGGAGGGTGGAGCTTGTTGTTGCTGAATTCCCTTGGGCTTTTTTCTATTTGCGTTTTGAAGGCTAATGGGGCCCTCATCTTGGGTCTTCCTTTCACATGGAGCCTACAATTGTGGGCTTCTTGGTGGTGTGTGACTTTCCTCTCCCATTCTCTATTCTAGTGCGGGATGACTAGCCTGTCTTGTAGTGGATGTCTCGCTAAGTTCATTAGGATTTGTCTGGATGGTACCCACTTTAGACTCTACATGCTTGGCTTTTGTCCCTTTTTGCATATTGGTGGGGACACCCGATCCTGGTGGCACCGTGGATGATGGGTTGGTTGCCTCAGCCCAATAATGGTATTGTTGTCAATGACGAGAGCTTCACATGTTCGAGGGGGTTGCTCCCTGTCTGGACCCTTCATACCTTTAGGCATAGTGTGACCCTTTTAGACTCTTTGGGACACTATAACATTTGGGGTCAAATTGTGATGACAATTTACGACGATGGTGTAATTTGTGGTCATTTTCATGTTTTTTTTGCAATTGTTTTCGATGTCGTCACAATACTGACGTTGGTGTCGTAATTGCGACGCTCTCGTGAGTATAAACAAAAAAAAGGAAACACGACATAAATCATTCCCCATTTGTTTTGATTGTGGAGAGTTGCGTGCGAAAGAGGGTGGAGAGCTCCAAACGAGGGTGGAGAGCTCTGAACGTTGCCGTGCCCTTGTCATTGGTGCATTTCGTTGCTGTGATCTCTAGATTTTGTTGCCTTGCCCTTTGCGATTTCATTTCTGTGTATCTTTGCATTTCGTTGTTGTGCCCCTTGCTCTGTGATTTGGTTGTCGTGCCCTTGTGATCTTTGCATTTCGTTGTCGTGCCCTTGCTCTGCAATTTTGTTGTCGTGCCCTTACTTTGCGATGTCGTGCCCTAGCTCTATGATTTTGTTGTTGTGTCGTGCCTTTGCTCTGCAATTTCGTTGTCGTGCCCTAGCTCTGCAATTTTCTTCAAGGGAGCTATGTAAATGTTCGTTTCTTTTCCTTCTAAACATGTATCTCTTTGTATTTCCTTCTAAACATGTATATTTAGAGATAATTTTTAAGGTTGATGGGGACACAACCCAAGACAAAAATGAACGCAAAAGGAAAAAGGGGAATATTATTATCAGAGGTGATATGCTATTACATCTAGTACAACAAAAATAGACTCCATGACATGCCCTATGGGCTTACAATGTTATCATATTCTGGAGATAACCCTTCTCATAGTACCTTCCCCCAAACTCCACCAAAAATTGCCTTTACAATACCAAAAATATCCTTAAGTAAACCAAATTGGGTTTAGAGTTAGGAATACATTTTAGAATATGCCATTTGGCATCCACCGCCAAAACAAAAGGTTTTAGAAAACACGTAAGAAGTCGGTGTAAAATTAGAAGAATCTAGAAATGGTAGTCCAATTTCTGGGAGGCATAACTTTTGATTTGGGACCCCGATTGACAGACTGTCTACATTTCCGAAAAGCTCTCCAAGTGCTCTAGAGCTCTATAAACCAGCTCTACTCGTCCCCCATTTTTTAGGCTCGTACGAGGTTGTTTAGTGCCTCAAATCTGCCTTTGAAGCACTCTTAGGTCTCCAAGCAAATTAAAACTGCAATAACTTTCAAATCGTAAAGCCTTTTGACCTGATTCTTTTTTTGGAGTTGTTTAAATTACAAGTATAATCATTCCTCCAACTTACACATTGTAACTCGTTATAATTATGGCTCAACTACAAAATAACCTATTTTCTACATTGGTACGTATCCCAAGGTGCTCAAAAACTCTAATCCGGAAAACCAGTAGTGGAACTATGAGAGTTAGAATCTTCATTTGACCCAAATGGGTATCCAGAAATGAAAACACATTAAACAGAAACTAACACTAAGCATATTTTGGGTGATATAGGATTGCCCTTACACCACTAGATGCTCCTGCATCAGACAACCAGGGTAGATTGAAAAGTGACCCTATCACTTTATAGCTGGTAGAAGAAAACCCAAATGGGCAACCTCCGTTGTGGATATCCAAGTTGAGTCTTCTATTGGTCGTCCTTTCCACTTAACCGGGTATTCTGCATACTGCCTGTTTCGAGTACTCCAACCCACATGACTATCCAAAATTTCTTCAATCTCTTCCTTTGCAGAAGTAAGAATTAGACATGGCTCCAACATCAAATCCTCATCTGCACCATCATCATGATATTCTATTAAGTCTACAATACTGAAAATAGGAGAAATGTGAATCCCATCTGGCAACTCCACCTCATATGCATTCCCTGAATCACGTTTCTTCAAAATTTTGCAAGGGCCAAATTTCTTCATCTTCAGCTTGTTGTAGGTACCCACTAGAAATCGTTCCTTCCTCAAGTATACCATAACCTGATCTCCAACTTGGAACTCCTTATGTCTCCTCTTTTGATCTGCCCTAGCCTTATACTGTACGTTCATCTTGGTAATATGGGCTCGCACCTCCTCATGTAGGTTCTTGACATGTTCAACAAAGTCTTATGCCTCAACACTTGTCCTCTCCCCTTGCTCCATCTTCCTCAGCTCTGGTGCAGTCCTTGGACTACTCCCATACATGATTTGGAATGGTGATCCACCAGTACTCCTATTTACAGAATTATTGTAAGCAAATTCTACTTGTGGTGGAATCAAATCCCATCCCTTGGGTTTATCTCCTACTAAACACCTCAGCAAATTGCCGAGACTTCTATTCACTACTTTTGTTTGTCCATCAATCTACAGATGATGTGCATGTAAACTTTAATTCTATTTTCAACTTCTTCCACAAAGTCCTCGAGAAATACCCAACAAATTTAGTATCTCTGTCAGAAACAATACTTTTTGGGAGACCATGTAGCCTCACTACCTCTCTGAAAAACAAATCTGCAATATGCACTGCATCATGAGTCTTGTGGCATGGAATGAAATGTGCCATCTTGGAGAACCTATCAAGCACCACAAATATTGAGTCATTACACCTTTGTGTCCTTGGCAATACAAGAAAAAAATCCATACTTATGTCCTCCCAAGGCTTCGATGGAACATGCATTGGCTGATAGAGTCCAGTATTTTGACTAGATCCCTTGGTTGTTTGACATGCTTGACAACTCTGCACAAACTTCTTCACATCCTGTGATAGTTGAGGGAAAAAATAATGCTCTCTAATAATGACAATGGTCTGATCTCAACCAAAGTGTCTTGCCATCCCTCCATTGTACTTCTTCTTGATCACGTTCTCCCTCATGGAACTCCTTGGAATACACAATTGACTTCCCTTGAACAACATACCATCTTGAATCATGTAATCTAGCCATCTAGTCTTGTCTAGAGTAACAGGTTCTTTATGAGCCTTTCAAGCCTCTACAAAGTCAGGATCCTCAAGGTATAGATTCTTGAGTTCATTAAATCCAACCACTTCAACTTGCATTACTGTCAGCAACAACTGTCCCCTACTTAATGCATTTACAACCGTATTAGACTTTTTGCTTCTGTGTTTCAATACAAATGTATAGCTTTGCATGAATTCTACCAATTTCAAATGTCTCTTGGCTATTTAGGTACTTGGCTCAACACAACCCCAATAGCACTGCCACTCGCAATCCACCTTGAACACTTTGTTGAAATCAGCAAGTGCCAACACAAGTTGCTCTATCACCTTCTTCTTCATCAATTCAAAACTCCTTGCAGCTCTTATAGTCCACTTGAACTCTTTTCTATCTCCCCTCATTGTTTCGGTTAGGGGTGCACATATACTACTGAAATTCCTAATGAATTTCTTATAAAAACTAGCTAGACCATGGAATGACCTCACCTCAGTGGCAGACCTTGGAGTAGGCCATTCGAAGATGACCTTCACCTTCTCTGGGTCCATTTTGAGACCCTCAACTGGTACAACAAACCCCAAATAGACTAACTCCCTTTTGACAAAGTTACACTTCTTCAAATTAATCAACAATTTCTTTTCCCTCAACCTTTCAAGGACACTACAAATGTGCAATAAATGTTCATCCAAAGACTTACTGAAAATCAGAATATCATCCAGATAGACAATAACAATTTTTTCCAAAAATTTCTTTAGTACCTCATTCATAAGCCATATGAAGGTGCTTGGCGCATTGGTCAGTCCAAAGGGCATGACTAACAATTCATATAGACCCTCCTTGGTCTTGAATGCAGTCTTCCACTCATCTCCCTCTCTTATTTGTATCTGGTGATAGCCACTCTTGAGATCTATCTTTGTGAAGTATTAAGCTCCACTCAAACAGTCCATAAGATCATCCATTCTTGGCAAAGGAAACAAATACTTGATGGTTATTCTATTTATAGCCTGATAGTCTGTACACATTCTCCACTCTCCATCCTTCTTTGGTGCTATCACTGCAGGTACTGCACATGGACTCAGGCTCTCTCGAATCAAACCTTTCCTCAACAACACCTGAACTTGTTTTTTTAGCTCCTCAATCTCAATAGGAGTCATCCTATGAGCAGCCTTGTTAGGAAAACTAGCTCCAGGGACTAAATCTATTTGATAATTGATTTGCCTTACTGACGACAACCCTTCTGGAACATTATTAGATATGACATCTCCATACTCACTCAATACACCTGAAACCTCAAGTGGAATTTCACTACTACCTTCCTTATCTTTTCTAGGAATTAAAGCATAACACATGCTGATGTTTCATGCCATCCAAAATTTTCTTCCATCAACAAGATATAACCTAACACTATTGCATACCTTTTCACCCTCCTTTATCAAGGGCTTCAATTTGTGGCAAACTCCATCCTTTGTTACAGAGTATGTATTTGCATGACTATCATGTATAGCATGCCTATCAAACTGCCACAAGAATAAATGACAGACATCCATAGGAATGATGTCACAAAGAGCCTCGTCATGGTAATTCCGAATCTTGAACTTTACTAAACATTGCTCACTAACTAGGACTTTATGATCATCCCGCACCCAAGCAATTCGATAGGGTTGGGGGTGTTTCTCCCTCTTAAGCTTTAGCTTTCAAACCATCTCCTCTGATACTAAGTTGTCAGTGCTTCCACCATCAACAATCGCATCACAACATTTACCCTCGCACTTGCACCTAGTACAAAACAAACTCCTCCCTTGTCCAGGTTCAATCTCACCGCTCAATAATACCCTTTCATTAGGTAGAACCTCTCCTCCTTCTACATCCTCTGAATGTGATGACTGTGCATCATCATCCACACGAGCAACCCTTGCTTCATCAGCTCTCTTATCTGTCCTTCCTTGGCATTGAGGGCATTTGAAGGCATGGTGATCTTCATTGCAATGAAAACAAGTACCACAGAAGCCTCCTCCTCGCAAGGCAAACTGGTATGGCTCTTCAATGCTAGTCATTCTAACCAGACTTAACTCCTCTTGAATGCTAGGTCTTAACCAAGGCAACAGGCAACCTTCTCCTTGTTTGCTTCTACATGCCTTGTCCTAATGAGGACTCGATAAAATTCCTCTGTGTATTCCTGGACAAATTTTCTCACTTGCTTAAACCCTTGCATCTTTTTGAACAAATCAAGCTCATAATCAATATGAATGAACTACTTCTTTAGTTTGTCCACCATGCAATCCCATCTTGTGATTTTCTCCTTTCCTCTCCCATTTCTTTCCAATTGAGTCTCTTGCCACCAGATTTCTGCATGGCCTTTCATTTCGGCCTTCGCAAACTTAACCCTATTAGGGTCGTTGATATTGTCGTACTCAAAATATTCTTCCAACTCGTTGATCTAGTTGATTAACTCATTTGGGTTTATATTTCCTGAAAACATACCGACATCAAATTTAGGCCTTTTTCCAAGCTTGGCAATGGCCCTAAAAAGCCTTTCCTCTGCCTAGTTTAGGACTTCTCTGTCTCCTTCCCCTTCTTGCCCAATATTTCCTTCTTCATTGTCTTCCTCACTTTCATTGCTTACAACAACATTCATCCCTCTACAGATCTCCTCGTGCAATGCTTGTACTTATCTCTGGAGGGCTCTAACCTCAAGAGTAACAACTTTGACCCTTCCACCATGTTCCCTTTGTGGGGCCATCTTCTTGTATCAAAATCCACAACCACACAGTCCTGGTGCAAACTGCCTCATAGTTGGTGCTCTGTCTATACACTCAAGAAAACCTGCTCTGATACCACTTAATGGGGACACAACCCAAGACAAAAATGAGTGCAACAAGAAAAGGGGAATATTATTATAAGAGGCAATATGCTATTACAATGCCAAACTCTACCAAAAACTGCCTTTACAATGCTAGAAATGTCCTTAAGTAAATCAAATTAGGTTTAGGGTTAGGAATACATTTTAGAATATGCCATTTGGCATCCATCAGCAAAACAAAAGGTTCTAGAAGACATGTTAGAAGTCAAGGTAAAATTAGAAGAATCTAGAAATGGTAATCCAACTTCCAAGAGGCTTAACTTTTGATCCAAGACTTTGATTGATGAATTGTTTACATTTCTGGAAAGCGCTCTATAGCCGTATGGACCAGCTTTGCTCATCCCCCATTTTGCAGGCTCGTACAAGGCCGTTTAGTGCCTCAAATCTAACTTTGAATTGTTGTTAGGAGGTCTCCAAGCAACTTGAAACTACAATAACTTTTAAATTGTAAAGCCTTTTGATTTGATTCTTTTGCTAGAGTGTTTTAAATTACAAGAATAATCATTCCTCCAACTTACACCTTCTAACTCATTATAATTATGGTTGAACTACAAATTAACCTATTCTCTACATTGGCATGTATCCCAAGGTGCTCAAAACCTCTAACCCAAAAAACCAATAGTGTCTCCATAAATGAAATACATTAAACAAAAACTAACACTAAGCATATTTTGGGTGATACAGAATTGCCCTTACACCACTAGATGCTCCTGCATCAAAGGTGCTTATTACATCTTACCACAACAGAAAATTTGATCCAGCTGCATACATATTCCATAATCCAAATAATAAAACAATAAAACTCACTCAACTTGGGCTAAGTGACTTACCTCAAGATCCTCCACAAAATTAATGCAGATAAGAAAAATTGGGTAGAGTTCACAAGAAATTTTACAAAAACATATCATAGCAGATATTTTTAGAAAAAAACTAGTCATAACCTAGTTAAATGGGTCTAGTTGTTGATTAGCTAGTTTGATTACAAATTCCTGTAGAACTGTCATCAGATTATGTACAATAAAACAAACAATCAATTGTTCCCAGCTAACAGGATCAAATACAGTTTTCCAAGGTGATAAAATTGCATATGCCAAGAATTGAAGAATAACTTCAATGAAGAGTTGAGTGTAAGGAGTTGAAGAAGCAAGTTTTGCTTCTATGTAAATGCCATAATCATGAGGCTCATTCCCTTGTAGAAGTCTCTGCCACAATGACATTACCTCTAAACCATGCATACGATGTTGAAGTGGTTCCCAACCTTGAAACACTCTTATAAGCATTTGATACTTAGGATCATCATAGGGAGATTGTGCCAATACTTGAAACACTCTTATAAGCATTTGATATTTGTACTATAAATTCTCAAAGACACTTGCAAGTGATACCAATGTCATAGTACCTACTACAAATGTTTCCTAGATTCTATCCAATGGCTCCAATAATATCCTCTATCTTGTCTAGCTATTGTTTCTGTCATGTAGTCTCTTTCTAAAGCCTCTTCTTCTCCTTCGCTCTTGTGCCTTAAATTTTGATCATCAAACTTCTGAATATCTGCCTCTATCTTATCTAAAATCAACTTCACATTGTTTTGTAACTTTGGCATAGGTGTTCGATCATCAATAGCTTTCCTTTTAGCATTCAACTTTTCAAGATTGGTCAACACCCTCACTTGTGGACCTCTCATGTCAAGCACTTTTTGTACAGTTTCAACACCATGCTCTTTCTTCTGAGCAATTTCTTGTAGAACTTTAATTTTTTTGAACAATTGTAAACTTTTAGAAAGTGCATTGATGTTTTCATGTATGTATGTATGTATATATAATAACGAATAATAATAATGTTTTCATGTATGTCAAAATAATTACTAACATTACCATTGGATCATATAATAATGAAGTAATCAACCCAACTAATCAACAACTAGCCCAATTTAACTAGTGTTTCTGATGTCGTACCTATCGCAACACTTGGCTCCCATAATATTCTCTATGTTGTCTAGTTGTTGTTTCTGCCATGCAGTCTCTTTCTAAAGCCACTCCTTCTCCTTTGCTCTTGTGCTTTAAATTTTGATTATCAAACTTCTGAATATATGCCTCTAACTTATCTAAAATCAACTTCACATCATGTTGTAAGTCTAGCATAGGTGTTGATCATCGATAGCTTTCATTTCAGCATTCAAGTTTTCAAGATTGGTCAACACCCTCACTTGCCGACCACTCATGTCAAGCACTTTTTGTACTGTTTAAACACCATGTTCTTTCTATTGCGCTAACAATTCTTCAGGTGCATTTTCTTGTAATAGATTAATTTTGTTGAAGAATTGTAAATTCTTAAAAAGTGCATTGTTGTTTTCATATATGTATATATGTATGTATGTGTTAGCATGAATGTTGATGATACTACATTAGGGGAGTATCCTAAGCATTGGAGAGTATTGATATGTTGCATTCATGACTATGTTTGCCATTGATGTCAACATAGCAGTAATTCTTTAAAGACTAGAAAAATAGCAATCATAGATCTTATGTTGTGTAGTATCTGAGGAAGGTATAGGTGATGTGCAGTTAAGGACATGTTTTAGTGGTTGTCCTGATGACGTGGTTAGATGCACTAAGTTTGAGTCAATGGCGTACGGAAGTTACACTTGATTTACTGAGAGCAATAGAAACAAAGTATTGGAAAATAGTGTTCTGATGATTGATTGCTATCTTTCATCTGAGATGTAATGAAGAGATGCATAGTTTCATAGTGACAGAGGACAACCATGTGGTGACGTCAGCAAATGTCGCAAGACTTGGTATCACATTGTGAAGTTTTGTATAGACTATGAGCCGACAATGCTATTGTAATTGTGAATTAATTAATTATCTTATTTTAATTAATTGCCTTAAGGCCAACTCAACAAATTATTATGAAGATACAGTATAAAGAAAAGATGTTTTCCTTAGTTGTAAACTGTGTGTGGATTTGGTGAAGAGGATCAAGCAGAGTGTGAAGTAAAGTTGCGAAGTGTGAAAAGGAGCAAAATGCTCATTGAATGCAAGTAAGCAATCCAAAGGGATTATTGGATGCATAGTGTGAGATCTGGTTACAAGATCTAAAGGAGCAGAGGTTTGGTTGATAGGATAGAGAAAGATAAAGAAGTACAATTCAGTTCTATTATTCTGTAAGGAATAATACAAAGATCATTTGGACAGTGGGTTCATTAATCTTATCCTTGAAGTTGTTTGGGTAGTAGGTCCAGCTATCTTCCACAACTCCTGTTGGAATCTCCTAATAGGGATTCAAAGTCTCCTAACAAACTCATATGTACTGAATGATGTAACAGACTCCTAATAGGGTCTATCCTCTAACAAGGAATATTTATATTAGTACATCATCTTGTGGGTACCATCCCCACTGGAATTTTTCCTCTGATCAAGGGTTTCCCTAGTTAACATATCTAGTGTTAATTGTGTATGAGTATCTTGTTGTGGTTTCAACTTATATGACTCACATGGTTAAGTTTGTTTAAGGTTAATGATTGTGATAATAGTTGGATAATTGATTCACCCCCCTCCCCCTTCTCAGTTATGTTAGTGGACTATATATATTCTAACAATTGGTATCAGAGCATTAGGTCCTTGAAGATAAGGCTTAACAACTTTGGGAGATCGATGACGAATATGTTCAGGAAGGATAGTCCAAGATTCAGTGGGGCCAACTATGATAGTTGGAAGGAAAAGATGAATATTGATCTGTTGTGCATTGGTCCAGGATATTGGCTTTTAATGAAAGCGAAGAAGACAATTGTTGTAGAAACAAAGCTAGAGGAATGCAGTGAGGGAGTAAGAGATTTGTTCATGTGTAACATGAGAGCCAGAGAAGCCCTACTGTCAACTCTTCCAAAGAATGAATACAATAAGGTAAAAATATTTCAAACTTCTTATGAAATTTGGAAAGCATTAGGAGTTACTTTTGAAGGTGATGATTATGCAAAAAGAATGTGATTGCAAAATTGGATTTGTGCATTTCAAGATGCTAAGATGATGGAAGATGAATCTATAAAAAGTTATGTAAGTAGAATATCAGAAATTGTTATAGGAATCTGGTCTCTTAGTGGAACTAAAGAAGATGATGAGGTTATATGGAAGATCTTGAAAAGTTTGACACCGCCATTCAAGCAAATAGCTCAGATGATTCAACTAGTAATGCTTGCAACAAAGATTTCACAAACGAAACATTGCTTGGAAGATTAGAGTCCGTAGAAGTAGAATTGAGACAGTCTGGAGAACTAGCCAGAGTTGAGACAACTTTTAGTACTTTGAACATTCAATCTAATCTGTCAAGAAGTGCAAGTGCAAGAGGATATTTTGCCAATAGTAGCAGATTTGAAGAAGATAAGAAGATTGAGGAACAACCCTTCTAGTAAGAAGAGAGAAAGATGGTACGAAACTTTTTAAGTGTTGGACTTGTGATGAATATGGTCATTATGCATCTAAATGTCCTAAAAGAGAAAAATTTTAAAGGAAAATTTAACTCTAGAAGATATAAGGATAGAAATTGTTTGTATGCTAATGAGGATGAAGAATCTGATGAAAGAGGTCAAAGTGAAAGTGATGATGAATTAGGATTTGTGGCTATCAAGGAAAATGATTTAGATAGAGAAATTAGAGAAGAAAGAGCTCTAATTTCCTAGGTTGAAAAGAAGTGAGATTGGATAATTGATAGTGGTTGTTCACATCACATGACTGGTGATATGAATAAATTTTTTAAATTTAGAAATTATGATGGAGGTATTGTTAGGGTTGGTAACAATGCAACTTGTCACATTATAGGGATTGGATCCATGACTTTAGATGGAAGGACTAACATTGACAATGTTTATTTTGTTGATGGTTTGAAACATAATCTGTTGAGTGTTGGACAATTGGTGGATAAGGGATATCTATTGCATTTCATAGAGAAGACCTGCATTATCAAGGATAAGATGGAAAGATGATTGGAACTAGAACCAAATCCAAAGGTAATGTATTTTAGTTGAATCCTACAAAGATGACATGTTTGGTTACGAAAGTTGATAATAGTTGGTTATGGCATAGGAGATTCTGTCATGTAAACTTTGACAATATTGTGAAGGTTAGTAGCATGTTTGCAGTTAGAGATTTGCCCAAGATAACAAAGCTTACTAATGTTGTGTACAAAAGATGTATTTTGGCTTAGTAGAAGAAAGTGTCCTTTCATAGTAAGAAGTTTACTACCATAGAGAAGTTGGAGATCATTTATACAGATCTAAGTGGTCCTTCAAGAACAAGAGGATTTCAGTAGAATGATGTGGGTAACATTTCTTAAAGAGAAATCATAAGCTTTTGAGAAGTTTAAGATATTTAAGAACTGAGTTGAGAATGAATCTGGTGTTAAGATAAAATGTTTAAGATCTGATAGAGAATAGTTTACCTCTAGAGAGTTTAACATCTTTTGTGAAGAGAATGGAATCAAAAGACAACTATTTGCACCTAAAACATTTGAGCAAAATGGAATTGTTGAGAGAAGAAATAAACCTGCAGTAGAAGCAACGAGAGCGATGATATTTGAGAATGATGTTTCAAAGACATTATGGAGAGAAGTAGTTAATACAACATTGTACACTAAACATGGTGTAGATTAGACAAGGTATGAGCAAGACATCCTTTGAATTATGATTTGGTCATTCACCATCAGTCAAATGTTTTAGAATATTTGGGAGAAAATGTTACATTAAGAGAGATGATGACATTGGTAAGTTTGATCCTAGAAGTGATGAATGTATGTTTCTTGGCTACTCATTAAAGAGCAAGGCATACAGATGTTTCAACTATAGAACTAAGAAAATAGTTGAGTGCGCAAATGTAAGAATTGATGAAAAGTTTGGTACTAAAGAAAAGATTGTAGATTATAATTTTGATGAAGAAGAGGATAATTGTGGAATTGTTAAACATAATGTTGAAGTTCTTTTTGAGACTAACAATGACTTGCAGAATGATGTATCTATTGAGCATAGATAAGATAAGATAAAATAATTTTATTAATGTCCAACAAAAGACCACAACTTGGGTCTATGGGACTGGAAGCTTAGAGCTAAGAAGATAGCAGACAAACAGAGTACCAAATGATGTCCACAAAAGAACAAGCATAATAAATGAAGAAGAAAGTAAGAGACATCACAAAAAATATTAGGTATACGTCTTCAAAGGGAAAAAATCCAACAATGACTAATATGGCCGGCGGCTACCAGGGGCCCTGTGGTATAGTTGAGTGCGACGAGAGGAGTGTTTCTGGCAAAGAGGTCCACTACGAGGTCTCACTGATTTGGAATGGCTCATGTTAAGGAAACTGCATGGTCGCTTCACACCCTGAGCCAGAGCTAAGGGCAAGAAGGTCATGATAAGCTATGCTTGGGTTTGACTCATGGGTAATGGTAGTTGTAAAGTATAGTCGTGAAGCTGTAAGGACTCACGAAGATAGAGCACAATGCAACATTGATCCATGTACCCGAAGAAATTTGAGAGGGATTTGCAATCTCTAAATAGATAATAAAATCTCCCTCTAATCTCATAGGATATGGGGCATAAAGAAGAACATAGATTTGAACCTAGAGAAGAAATAAGAGTTGAAATGATGACTCCTACCTCTAGTAGAAACATGACAAAAGAATCACCCTCCAGAGCAGATAATTGGGAGCAAGGATAAAGGTGTGATGAAAAGGAACATAGTGAATGAGGAATTGTGTCTAATTTCTCCAATAGAATCTAAAAGCACATATGAAGCTTGTAAGGATAATCATTGGATTCAAGCAATGAAAAAATAATTGGATTAGATTAAGAAGAATGAGACATGGGAATTAGTTCCTAGACCTAAAGACAAGAATGTGATTGGAACCAAGTGGGTATTCAAGAACAAGATGAATGAGCAAGGAGAAGTTGTGAGAAACAAGGCCAGACTTGTTTGCAATGCTTACTCACACCAAGAAGGCATAGATTATGAGGAAACTTATGCACCTGTAGCCAGAATAGACATAGTAAGGATGTTCTTGGCTTATGCAGCAAGAAAGAATTTCAAGGTTTATCATATGGATGTCAAGTCAGCCTTTTTGAATGAAGAACTTGAAGAAGTCAATATTAAGTAGCCTAAAGGATTCACTCTAACAGAAGAAAAAGAGATGATATGCAGATTAAAGAAAGAACAATACGGTTTGAAGCAAGCACCTAGAACTTGGTATGCGAGGTTGGACAGGTATTTATTTAAACTTGGATTTAATAAAGTTACAATAGGTGGTAACTTATATTTAAGAAAAGTTGATGATGGTTCGTTTATCATTGTAATATTTGTGGATGATATAATATTTGGAGGAAACAATAAGGAAAGTGATAAGTTTGCTGAAGAGATGAAAAATGGTTTGAAATGAGCATGATAGGAGAAATGAAGTTCTTCCTAGGATTGCAGATTGCGTAGAGCAAAGATGGGATATTTATTTCATGAGCCAAGTATCTGAAAGACTTGTTGAAAAGATTTGGTTTAGAGAGTTGCAAACCTATTGGTACACCCATGATAACTGGTCACAAGTTATCTAGCAAAGATGAGACACATATAGTTGAGCAAAAGAAGTATAGATCTATGATTGGAGGATTGCAATATATGACTCACACTAGATCAAATATAGAAAATGCAGTTGGAATTGTGGAAAGATTCCAAGATAATCCAAAAGTGTATCATTATGCAACAGTGAAGAGAATATTCAGATATTTGAAAGGAACATCTGATTATGGGATTTGGTATGACAAATCAAGTGATTTCACTTTGTGCACATATACTAATGCAAACTGGGTAGGCAACATGGATGAAAGAAAGAGCACCAGTGGTGGAGCATTCTTTCTTGGAGGAAGATTGGTTTCTTGGTTGGGCAAGAAACATGACTGTATTTCTCAGAGTACAATTGAGGCAGAGTATGTTGCAACAAAAAAAATTGTAATCAAGTTACATGGATGAAGCAAATGTTGAAAGACATTGGGATTGAGTTTACAAAACCTATTATCATTTATTATGATAACACAAGTACAATGAGTATATCTAAGAATCTAGTATTGCATTCTAAGACAAAACACATATCCATTGAGTATCATGTTTTGAAAGAAAAGATAGCTGAATAAGGAGATAAGGTTGGAGTATGTAAGTACTAAAGATCAGATTGCAGATATCTTTACAAAACCTTTGCCTAAAGATACTTTTGAGTACTTGAGAGGTATGCTTGGGGTTATGCCCTTGCCTACTTCTGAGTAGATGATGCAAGGAGTGTATCAATCCAGCGGTACATGGCACTATGATTAGACTTGACTGAATGTTGATGCTTCCTGTATGGGGGAATTTTTGGTATGTACTGAGGCATTGAGGACTCTTGGCATTTGGTATTTGGTATTAAATAGTGTCTTTGGACACTTGAGCTCATTGAAAAGTTGAAGAAGAAGTTGTAACAATTAGAAACAATTATTATTTTGTATTTGTTTTGAGACCTTTGGCATTGATGTCAATAGGGGAGAGAATGTACATAAAAATCACATCCTGAGTTATGGGGAAGAAGTGTTATCTCTTTAGGGAGATTTAGAAAGATTCATGTAAAAAGATAAGAGTATGCACTTGATGTGCACCTGATGTATTGAGATCTTTTAGAATGTGAAAAATTCATGCCAGTTCTAGTAGCCAGAGGATTTCAGATTGATGAAGAGGATTTGAGAAGATGACAACAACAGTAGCAATAGAGTACAGTTTAGTATTCTTGGAACTTAGATGTTTTTCATCTATGTTGTCATCAATGCCAAAGGGGGAGATTGTTAGCATGAATGCTGATGATACTACATTGGGGGAGTATCCTAAGCATTGGAGAGTATTGATATGTTGCATTCATGATTGTGTTCGTCATTGATGCCAACATAGTAGTAATTTTGTAAAAATTGGAAGAATAACAGTCAAAGATCTTATGTTACACAGTAACTGAATAAGGTATAGGTGATGCATAGTTAAGGACATGTTCCAGTGGTTGTCTTGATGACATGTTTAAATGCACTAAGTCTGAGTCGATGGTGTACGAAAGTTACACCTAATTTACTGAGTGCAGTGAAGAAACAAAGTATTGGAAAACATTGTTCTGATAATTGATCGTTATCTTTCATCTGAGATGTAATGAAGAGATATGTAGTCACACTGTGATAGAGGACAATTGTGTGGTGATGTCAGTGAGTGTGCAAGGCTTGGTATAACACATGTGAAGTTTTGTTTAGACTGTGAGCCGATAGTGCTATTGTAATTGTGATTTAATTAATTATCTTATTTTAATTAATTGGGAAAGCCTCAAGGTTGATTCAAGGAATTATTATGAAGATGCGGTATAAAGGAAAGATGTTTTCCTTAGTTGTAAAGTGTGTGTGGTTCTAGAGAAGAGGATCAAGTAGAGTGCGAAGTGTGAAAAGGAGAAGAATGCTTACTGAATGCGAGTAAGTGATTCAAGGGATTATTGGATGCGTAGTATGAGATCTGGTTTCAAGATTTGAAGGAGCAGAGGTCTGGTTGACAATACAGAGAAAGAGGAAGAAGTACAATTCAGTTTTATTATTCTGCAAGGAATAATACATAGATCATTTTGATAGTGGGTTCATCTATCTTATCCTTGAAGTTGTTTGGGCATTGGGTCCAGCTATCTTCCACAACTCCTAGCAGGGTTGGCACAACTCCTAACAGGGTTGGAATCTCTTAACAGGGATTGAAAGTCTCTTAACAGGGACTCATATGTACTAAATGTTGTAATAGACTCCTAATAGGGTCTATCCTCTAACAAGGAATATTTATATTAGTACATCATCTTGTGGCTACCATCCCCACTGGGGTTTTCCCTCTGACTAAGGGTTTCCCTAGTTAACATATCTAGTGTTAATTGTGTATGAGTATCTTGTTGTTGTTTTAGTTTATATTACTCACATGGTTAAGTTTGTTTAAGGTTAATGATTGTGATAATAGTTGGATAACTAATTCACCCACCCTCTTAGTTATATCGGTGGACTATATATTCTAACTGTATGTATGTATGTATATATGCATATGTATGTATGTATATGTGTATGTATATATATGTATATAGGTATCTATGTATATACACATATATACATATGTATATGTATATATGTTTATATATTCATACATACATAAACACATATCCACGTGTCTATGTATGTATGTATACAGAGAGATCTTGTGGATTGTGGATTATGGATTATTAAAAAAAAAAAAAACACATGACATCAATCATTCCCCATTTATTTTGATTGATTGTGGAGAGTTGTGCGTGAAAGAGGGTGGAGAGCTCTAAACGTTGGTGGAGATCAGTGAAGATCTAGGATTTTGTTGTCGTTCCCTTGTGATCGCTGCATGTCGTTGCCCTTTCGTGCCCTTCTGATCTCCATGCCCTTGCTCTTGGATTTTCTTCAAGGGGAGAAGAGGTACTTGTGTAAATATCTTTTTTTCCTTCTAAACATGTATCTCTTGTTCATATATAATAGATTTGGTTCGATTCAAGGATAACTGATTATGATGATTGTATGCATATGTGCATGTATGCGTGTATATCAATTCACTATGTGAACTGCTTTACATGCATACATATACACTTGCATAGTACTTGTGCTAAATTAAATTAATCATTCATGTTTTGAATTCACACAAGCAATTATCCTTGCATTCAATCAAAACTATTCATACCAAACTAAGTATGCAGAAATCCGTACTTACAAATTATATTATCTCTTGGTGATTGAGTAAAGATGTCGTGCATAATATTGTCCAAGTAATGATTGAATGTATTCACATTAAGTCATAATAGGATCTAGGAGATGATCCATTTATGTTACTTTATACTTGTTTTATTGAATATTTTGTTTAACATAATCAATAATATTAGAATTATACAACTACAACTAGTACTCTTGTTTATTTTATTTAATCATATACATTTAAGACTATTATTTTTCTTAAAATTACATTGTAAATTTGTTAGCACTAAAACACAAATATAGATCTCTGATAGTTATCTTTTTAAATTAATTTCAAGATCTTCATATTTAACGTGAAGAGTTTTCACTACTAGATAGTGGAATATCCACAATATGGAGCCACATAGCTCAAGGCTTTTTCCACCAAATTATATTTTTATTATATTCTTGTCCTTCAAACATATTATAGGTGAATGTTCTTCTGATTTTCCATACATTTAATAATTTATTGCTTGTCATTTGAGGTAATTTTTTATTCTAAGATAGAGACATCTATCATAAGGATGGACATGCCAATTTTGATCATTCCGCTTTCAAAGCTAGTTCACTTGTCAAATTAATGAAACTACTTGTAGCTAACACCCTAATTTTCTACAATTTTCCTGATCAACCATTCACACAATCATCTTCCTTCTACCCCACTGTAGCAAGTAACCATTGTTTGAGGTTTATATCTTAGTCCCTCTTGGGTTTTGAACCTATTTCAAAATGGTTCCATTGGTTCAATGAGGTTCATATGTTCAACAAGTTCAGTGTCCTAGGTAGTTTAGTGGTTTCAATGTTCAAACGGCTCTTGGCTTGGATCAGAGTACTGAGATTCAAAGACTCTATAATTTAGATTGAATGGTTCATATCAATCTGTGTAGATGCTTTAAGATGTCTCCAAGAACATTTAGGTGTCTTTTGGTTCATAATAGTCCATGCAACACAAATCAAAATCAAAGTTCACATTTCAAAGGCCAAAGGTTCTGAACATGAAACTAGTGATTCAAAGTGTTGGTTCATCAATCTAAATGTACAGTTCAACAGTTCAAGTTTTACAATTCCAAGTAGCCCATACCATGTCAAAAGATCAAGTCTAGTGATTTGTATCTAGCATTTTGATGATATATAAATTCAATATGGAGGAGGATACATTGGCATCACAAACGAATCATCCCATACCCACAAACATCTAATATTTCGTAAGTCTCTCTCCTCTAAAGACCCAATACATGGAGCCATTATCATTATGAGCAGACTCACTCTCCCCAGATGAATTCAATCAAAACTATTCTATTAGTGAATAGATTGTCTTTTCCTACTAAAACAACAATTCAATCTATGCCCAAGGCTCGGAAAACCCAATAAAGTCCATAAAAGTTGGGTAAACGTTGTGTTATTCATTTCCCTCTGAATTTTACAGGTATTGCTCCCTTTACAAAAGATTTAACAATAAGTTCAAAAAGATCAAAACTAACTAAATGCACATTTTTGCCAGAAAGTGCGTAAGGAACGCTCATGTACTCTTGGGTACTGAGGTAATGATTTACATACTCAAAGATTCAAAGAATGAAAAGCTCAAAATCTTTCCATAAACAAGCAAGATTTAACTAAAGAATTTGAACTTTACAATAATTTAGACGAACTTTAGGAAAAAGTTAAATGAAAATTAACAACAAAGAAATAGCAATAGATGTCACACATAACTAATCACCACAACTCACAAAGTAACTATGCTTGAATCTAGTTTAAACACCATGTTTTATAGCATGACAAAATGTGATATATATATATATATATATATATATATATATTCAAAAGGCTTCTTTAGCACCAAGAAATTTAAGAAAGCATCCCCAAATATATGACTATCTGTCTATCGCTACTTCTAGATAATTAACTTAAAACAGTACTAGCTTTGTCAAAGTATATTTTTGGCTACTAAAAATCTGACCCCTAACAAGCTAAATGCTCCAATATTTAAAGTTCATTACAAACCTGGAAAGGCCTCCATTAAAGCCCAACCTTTCGGTTAGAAATAGTTACAAGAACAAGAAACAATTTTGAAACAGCTTGAAAAACAAAACAGAAAATAACTGCTTTCAACTAAACACCATCACCAATATTCTCTCCATCCACCATAGTCTGCTTCACCAGTTTCCAACTCCCGAATGCATTTGTGAATTCCTACATTGCATGGGAGTGAGGATTCTTTAGGCTAAGTAACTTTGACCTGCAAGCATCCTTTTGCCATTTTAGCTCTTTAATCGTTCAAGTTTGTCTCAGCATGAGATTCTTGTTTACATATAACATCAATTTGATGTTTGCTAGGGTAGTGAAGTCTCTGGGTGTAGGTGTGTCATTTTCTTTGATTTCTGTCACAACATCAATGAAGACCACGAAGTCTTTGTTGCCATCTTTGAATTGCAGGATTCCAGTAGGGTTAACAACTAACATGTCCTTCAGGAGTTCTTTGTGCATTCCTACAATTTCAGTTTCCACTTATCACATTTCTTCAATGGATCCTTTGTAAATCGACTCCTTCCAACCCATATTGCTCTTAAGAATGAAAAGCATGCATGAGTCCATAGTTTTCATGGGATTTTCATTTAGAAATTTCAATACTTTGTACTCCTAAACTTCATGAACTTGGAACACAATGACCTGGCATTGATTCTGGTCAACTTCCCATACTGGCATGAGGGTTTGAATCTTGCCTAACAACACTTCTCCTTTTGCGTATGTGGTGGTAAAATCCAAAATGAATTTACTACCTTCTTTTACAATGGATGCCACCCATTCTTGTACCGTGTCTGAGAGTAGTTTTCCTCTTTGCATCCGTTAACCAACTGCACGCTATCTGAGGAATTGGGATCAAAAGATTGTGGAGTTTGGACAATTGGAAGGGCGCCTAAATTTATCGACGAATCTATATAAGTCACCATGGTGATTACCAGTGCCTTTAACTCTTTCTTCTCTTTGCTATTTATTTTTTATTGAGTCAACATATGGTCTGCAAAGAATTTGAAGAAATGATTACCAGTGTCTGTAGTAATGGCCCTAAATTCTATAGTGGTGACCTTAAAGCCTTCGACATCAATTAATTTGTATTCATCCTTTTGTTTGTAAGTAGCCACTTCTGCTATTACCCTTCTGGTCACTAGGTCCTTGATCAGGTGTGCATCACTCTTCATCTTTTTACTCTTAGAACCATGAGTTGCATACTTACTGACGATATCTTTAACAGGCGTGGACACAGATTGTAGGGTTCATTTCTTGTTGACTGAATTAGACAACCATGATGGAACAACAAGAGTAGCAGTCATCCCTTGACTTCCCCTAGGAGGAGTCATGAAGTTAGGTTGATCCAACCTAGGAGCTTCTAGTAACTGCACATCACCATCCTGAGTATCTAAGAAGCTGAGTTCTTCTCCTAAGCCTTGTCCTTGAGTCATCATTTTCTCCTTTGAATCTCCTCTGCATGAGTGCCTTAGATTTAGTCTTTGACCTAGTTCATGGGGTTGTTCTTTGTTTAGGGGACGGTGTTCTTTCTACTTATTGGGAGCCGAACTACTACTTGCAACATGAGACGAGATTGGGATGTCAGAGGTCAATGTTTTAGAGAAAGAAACCCTTTTTGGAGATTTTTCCATTTCATTTTTCATTGAAAGCCTTCATGTTTCTCCCTCTTAACCAGTTATCTATGTGAGTAAGAATAAATCTGGTCCTCGGATTTATATCTTCTTCTCCTTGACTCCAGTCTACCTCCAATTTTTTTATTTCACTTGCTTCTTCCCATCCCGGTTCAACAATATCTAAACCATCCTCAACTACTCCTTCCAACTGAAACTTCAATTTGAAAGAATTAATTTGTGGGAGAGTTAATCTTGAACGATCCTTCTTTATCACCTCTTCTTCATCGTTACAATCTTGCCATAAATCTTTGAAATGCAAAATTGTGGGTGATTGACCCTTCAAACCAAGTACTTTAGCCGCAGAACCTTTGCTGTCAAAATTTCTCCTTCTTTGGTAGGATCCAAAATTGAAACTAAGAAAATTACTTCCAATGACTGAGGCATTAATCATGTTACTACAGGTTAGGTGACCAAGTTTAATAGGGAAGCTTCCTAAGGCAGATTGTCTTTAATCACCAAAAATAATTGTCTACAAATCTTAGCTATGATAAATCAATCAAGGGAATACCGAGGTAGTTTCACCAATTCTTCTTCAAATCCCCCTATTCTTAAGTATGTGAACTTAGGAAATTGAATAAAATAGGTCCCATAAGTTTGAATTAGCTTTTTGGCCTCCAGGAATACCCTCGACATTGGTGTCTTTTTGAAGTTCAAGTGCACATTTTCTATCAACACATCATGCACTTTCCTAAAATCCTCCAACACTCTATCCCTTTGGAGCAAAGGACAATACTAGTAGACAATTGTGTCTTCATTCCAAGTTTCATGAGGAAGAGAAGTAATATTGCTAACACAGGCAATGCAATAGGTCAAATAGAAGATATGTAACAATCTTCTCTAGACACTTTAGCATGTTTTAGCTGATTTCTCATTGAACTGACTATCAATTTTTCCCAATCCAAAAGTTGTTCTCCCTTCAGAATGATTTCTACATAACAGTACATACAATCCTCAAAGAGAAAAAAACATCCAAAGAACCCTTAACTCGATGCAATAAGACCATGAGGTCGTGAACATGAGGCTTCGTATGATCCTTGGTGATTATTTTGGGTAGTCTTGAACTACCTTTATAATTTGTCCTTGTCCAGTTCCTAGCCATCATGTTACGGTATTTGTCTAGACTTTCTTGATACTCAACTAGAGATTAGGTAGGGCTAAAAGAAACAAAGGTACACTTAGGTAAGCGCAAAACTAATGAAATAGTTTGCCTAGAGATGGACAACACTGGTTCTCCATCTTTGTTCGAAATGCTCTTAGTCCTCACATCATAGTGATCGATACATACTTGGAGTAATTCAAGGCTCAAAAGGGCAGGGGGAAAACCTGCAACTTCAATCAAACCACTTGTTAAGATTTCTAGACAACCATTAACTTCGTCAGCTTGTTCAAGAAAATTTCATTACAACTTTTCAACTTTGACACCCTCCAAATTAGTATCAGAAATTACAGGCCTCCTACACTCTAAACTATAAATGTTCCCAAAGAAATGAAGAACAAACTTCATTTTAAGCAAAGGAAATAAAAGCCCAACACTGCTTTGTTCTTGAAAACACACACAGAGGGAAGAGCAATGGATTTTTGATATTCTCACTTGTAATTTGTTGAGAGAGAACCAAACCTCTTTTCTTCGCTTATCACTGCTCCTCCTTCGATTCAACCTTTCACATGATAAAACAAATAAAATGAGAAACTCATACTTTAAAAGGAAAGGAGACATACTAGCATTGCGACTTGAAACTATGATAATACGCGTTCATTAAATGATCATCCTTTGCAGGTGTCCTTGCAACAATTACAAATTTTTGACAAATAATCCAACTCCCAGATGAAATATTTTCCTTTTTGAATCATGATGACAATCGATCTCGCATCTCAAACAAAATTAAATTAGACATGATCTTCAATCATTACTTTTAACATCTCAATTAATTTCTTGAGAAGCAGATGTCCTTGAAGGATCATTAATGCTAGCTCAAAATTCTTCAGGAATTGAACTACTTTGAACTACTTCAAACTGAGGTTTGAAGAGGTTCAAGGAGGTTTAGACAAACATCTTCATTATTCTTAGCGGGTCCCACCTGCATAAAACAATCAGTATCAAAACCTTTGGTTGAAGTACTTTGAACTGAGGTTCAAAGAGGTTCAAGACATGAGAGATGGGATGAACATCACAAGATTAATCTCTATATGCAAGGATCGGTGATATTCATAAGATATGAGACCGAGAAGGGCTTGTTCAATGTATGACTTTGGGCTTCAGAGGAAATCGGAGAAAGTTTAAAATATGGCGACTCAAATTAAGGCTGACATGTTTATACCAAACTATGTATGCATAAATTTGTACTAACAAATTATATTATCTCTTGGTGATTGAGTATATATCAAATACAGTTTTCCAAGGTGATAAAATTGCATATGCAAATGTATTTATGTATGTATGTATGTATCTCTGCATCTTGTTTTTGTGCCCTTGTGATCTCTGTATATGTATCTATGTATGTATATGTATGTGTGTGTGTGTGTGTGTGTGTGTGTGTGTGTGTGTGTGTGTACACATGCACACATATGTGTGTCTATGTATGTATGTATGTATAAAAACACAAAGATCTCTTTATATATACATACATACATAAACACACACATATGTGTGTATGTACGTATATATACACATACATATACGTAAAGATAAGCTTCTCTAATCACCAACTGGGGGAAATATAAAGAGATACATGTTTAGAAGGAAAAGAAAAGAACATTTATGTAGGTACCTCTTCTCCCCTTGAAAAAAATCAAAGAGCAAGAACTACTACATTTGGGCCAAATACACCACAAATTACACTGCCATCGCAAGTTGTCATCGCAATTTGATCCCAAATGTTGTAGTGCAAAGGGCACAGAGATCACAAGGGCATGACACAAAAATGAAATTGCAAAGCAAGGGCATGAAGATCACAAGGGAATGAAAAGGAAATGCAAAGGTCACAAGGGCACGACAATGAAATGTAGTGATCGCAAGGGCACAACAACGAAATTGTAGATCTCCACTGATCTCCACCAAGGGCACAACAATCGCAAAGATCATAAGGGCATGACAACAAAATGCAGCAATCAGGACTTGAACAATGCCAATGATACAAAACCTACTGCTACTTTGGAAAAAATGTTGCCTCCAACATTGCAACTATAGGATAAATGGGAATAACACATGCCCGAGCCATAACCTAGTTAAATTGGTCTGGTTGTTGATTAGCTGGGTTGGTTACAAATTCTTGTAGAACTATTATTAGATTAGGTACGATAAAATGAACAATCAATTGTTCCCAACTAGCAGGATAAAATATAGTTTTCCAAGGTGATAAAATTGCATATGTAGATGCATCACTTGCATGCTAGGCATGAAGCACATTCCCCAATTTATAACAAATGGTTTGATATAAAGGCTTCATACACTTGCCCAACAATGGAAGCCAATGATGTAACCATGCATGTATTCAAGTTAATTTGGGCATTACTATATGATCCAGAATGTTATGAAGTATTGAAGCCGATAGTAACTTCTCCCATATCTCCAGAAAATGTAGCATAGGTTTAGGGTCCCTTGGCTCCTTGGAATTTGTAGCATAGGTTCAGGGTAGTAACTCCTTACACTCAACTCTTTACTGAAGTTATTCTCTTTTCCACAATGACATTAACTCTAAACCATGCAAAGGATGTTGAAGTGGTTCCCAACCTTGAAACACTCTTATAAGAAACAACAAAGCAAATGCAGATGCAATACACGATAAAGTGCACAACTTGTAGTCTTTATATATATAGAGAGATCTTTTTTCAGGTACTTATTACATATCATAACAAATTTTAGAAATATATCATAGTAGATTTTTTAGAAAGAAATAAGCCATAACCTAGTTAATTTGGTGTCGATGTTGATTAGTTGGGTTGAATACGAATTCCCATATAAGTGTCATCAGATTCGGTACAATAAAATGAATAATCAGTTGTTCCTAGCTAGCAAGATCAAATACAAGTTTCCAAGGTGATAATATTGCATATGTAGATGCATCACTTGAATACCAAGCATGAAGCATATTCTCGAATTTATAACAAATGGTTGTATGTAAAGGCTCCATATGCTGGCCCAACAATGGAAGCCAAGGATGTAACCATGCATGTATTGGCACACTCTCCCTGTGAGGATCCCAAGTACTTACTGCTGCTATTAATTTGGGCATCACTATATGATCCAGACTATTATGAAGTACTGAAGCCAGTAGTAACTTCTCCCATGTCTTCAGAAAACGTAGCATAGGTTAAGGGTCCCTTGGCTCCTAGGAATTTATTGCAGCTATTCTCACTGCTGGAAGAATAAATTCAGTGAAGAGTTGAGTGTAAGTAGTTGAAGAAGCAAGTTTTTCTTTTGTGTAAATGCCATAATCACGAGGCTCATTCCCTTGCAGAAGCCTCTGCCACAATGACATTACCTCTAAACCATGCAAAGGATGTGTGTGTGTGTGTGTGTGTGTGTGTGTGTGTGTGTGTGTGTGTGTGTGTGTGTGTGTAACAAAGGTCAAACTCACTTGTTTGCCTCACATACTTGGAATACAAAAATAGTCCTAGATTCCCAAAAATGTAACATCTCTTGTTTGATATAATACTCTCAACTGGGTTATGCTTGACTAAGTTATGTATATACATCACAAACAAGATTAAGTAAATGAATATTGAATTTTCATTCAATGTCAGTTTCACTAAAGTACTTTTTATTTCCCCAAGACTATTGTTTCTTTTTTTAGTATGAGTTTGGTTTGATGAAGACTTTAGTAACAACATTATTACATGAGTGAGAATCGTCACTGCTACTTGCATTTTCATTTTTAGTAACAGTTTATAAGTAACAAGTAGTTTGACACGGAACCTTGACAAATTCATTATTTCCTTTTAGATACATTCTAATCCACCATGAACCAACAAGAAGTTAACTTTGAATACCTTAAGAAATAGTACCACCGAAAAATGAGTGGCCCATATACTTTTCAAACAAAATTTCTCGCTGCATGATGCATTATAGGTAAATATGAAGTTTCAAGTGAAGTATATTGCTGATATTAATCAAACAACCTTCTAATTATTTTCAAAATGGCAAGCCCAGAAATATTGTTTGGCCAATTTACAAATAGAAATCTATTTTGAAATATAGCAAAAAACAAATCTTGCAATTACCAAATTCTAATATATAACCCACCATACCAGATTATGAGTCAATGAAAAACTAGAATATAAAACCTTTTACTTCTTAGTAACATGTCTACAGAAATAGAAAATAAATATCATACCATGTATATACTAAATTGTACAAAGTAATATCTCAAGGAGCTTGGAGGCTCATGCAAACATTCTCTGACTATAATGTTTTTATAATTGTTGACTTAACAATCATATTTATTGTTGTCTTCCTCATGCTTTTTACCTCTAAATGCACATATCTTATCAATGTCATCATTTACGCTTATTTTTTTCTTATCTCCTGTCAAGGCTCTGGTAATCTCTCTCATCAAATTTAGTCTTACAAGCATTACCACCACTCTCTTCTTCACATCTTCTTGTGCCATGATGAGAAGTTCAAGGTTTGTGATCCACATGCCTATAGTTTATACTAGAATGCCACCTATCACCCTCAACATCTCTACCCCAATTACTTCTTTCTCCAATTGTCTCAACCCTTCTAGGCTTTGTATCATCCTGACTTTTTACAAAGGTATGATGCTTACCAATTCTACGATCAGAAAAATTGTCTTCCATATCTCTATTCTTCTATTTCCCCTCTGCATCATATATAATATCACCATGTTCGGTACCTCCATAAATCTCATTCCTTTGATCAGAACCTTTTGTAGACTTTCTATTATATTTCTTTGAATTCATTCTAGTATGTCCATAGTTTTTATTTTCACTATCATGGTCATGATAACATCTTCTCCTTTTTTTCCCTTTTTTCCAATACCCTCTCAAATGATTCATTGTCTGAATCTCTTTTCTTAGGGACTTTATTCACATATTTTATGCCTTTGTTACTGTGTTTCACATTCCTATTTCTATACTAGAATGCCATCTATCACCCTCAACATCTCTACCCCAATTACTTCTTTCTCCCATTATCTCAACCCTTTTAGGCTCTATATCATCTTGAATTTTTACAAAGGTATGACGCTTACCAGTTCTATGATCACTGCATTTCGTTGTTGTGCCCTTGTGATCTATGCATCTTGTTGTCATGACCTTGTGATTTTTGTATATGTATGTATGTATGTATGTATATGTACATACACACACACATATGTGTGTGTTTCCATGTATGTATGTATATAAAAACAGAGATCTTGACACAACATAAAAATAATAAAGCTCAGGGCGAAATAGTCCTTTCCACCCTAAAAATCACTTTGTTACTTCATTAAAATTAGGACTTGAACAAAGCCAATGATACAAAACTTGCTACCACTTTGGAAAAAATGTTGCCTCCAACATTGCAACCATATGATAAATGGGAATAACACATGCCCGAGCCATAACCCAGTTAAATTGGTCTAGTTGTTGATTAGCTAGGTTGATTACAAATTCCTGTAGAACTATCATCAAATTAGGTATGATAAAATGAGCAATCAGTTGTTCCTAGCTAGTAGGATCAAATACAATTTTACAAGGTGATAAAACTGCATATGCAAATGCATCACTTGAATGCCAAGGATGAAGTAGATCCCCTAATTTATAACGAATGGTTTGATATAGAGGCTCCATACACTGGCCCAACAATGGAAGCCAAGGATGTAACCATGCATGTATTGGCATGCTTTCCCTATGAGGATCTCAAGTATCTACTGCTACTATTAATTTGGGAATCACTATATGATCCAAAATGTTATGAAAACTCCTCCCATGTCTCTAAAAAGCATAGCATAGGTTCAGGGACATCCCTTGGCTCCTAGGAATTTGTAGAGGCTATTCTTACTGCTGGAAGAATAACTTCAGTGAAGAGTTGAGTGTAAGGAGTTGAAGAAGCAAGTTTTGCTTCTATGTAAATGCCATAATCATGAGGCTCATTTCCTACAAAAGCCTCTGCCATAATGACATTACCTCTAAACCATGCAAAGAATTTTGAAGTGGTTCCCAACCTTGAAACATTCTTACAAGCATTTGATACTTGAGATCATTGCAGGGAGACTGTGCCAATACTTGAAACACTCTTATAAGCAAATGCAGATGCAATACATGACAAATTGCACAACTTGTAGTCCTTCTAATTTTTGGACTGTAAATTCTCAAAAACACTTGCAAATGATTCCAATGTCATAGTACCTACCACAAAAATTTCCTGGATTCTATCTAGTGGCTCTCATAATATCCTCTATGTTCTTTAGCTGTTGTTTCTGTTGTGCAGTCTCTTTCTAAAGCCGCTCCTTGTCCATCTCTCTTGTGCCTTAAATTTTGATTATCAAACTTCTAAATATCTCCTTCTACCATAACTAATTTCAACTATACATTGTGTTGTAACTCTGGCATAGGTGTTTGACCTCACTTGTAGACCTCTCATGTGAAGCACTTTTTGCATTGTTTGATCATCGATAGCTTTGAACAAGGGCAGAGAGCTCTAAATGTCGATGGAGATCAGTGGAGATCTAGGATTTTGTTGAGAGCTCTGAATGTTGGTGGAGACTGTATATTTACAATAGGCCATATGGAGGACTATGTAAAATAAACAAAAAAGAAAAGAAAATATGACATTAATCATTCCCCATTTTTTTTGTGTAAATGTCATAATCACAAGATTCATTCCCTTGCATAAGCCTCTACAACAATGACATTACCTCTAAACCATACAAAGGATGTAGATGTATCCATGCATGCATGCATGTGTGTGTGTGTGTGTGTGTAGATATGTATGTATGTATGTATGTATAGACCAGGAAAAATAGGCATATTTAATGTCATTGTTAATGGGCATTATATTTCCCCTACATGCATACATTATATATATACATATTACCCATTAACTCTGTATTATTTGTGTGCAATATTTTTAGGTAAGTCGCTTAGCATGGGTTGAGTGAGTTTTATCGTTTTATTATTTGGCTTTTGGAATATGTATACAACTGGATCAACTTTTCTGTTGTGCTAAGATGTAATAAGCACCTTAAAAAAATCTCTCGTTATATATACATACACACATACATACATGTATATGTATGTATGTATATATGTGTGTGTGTGTGTGTGTATATATATATATATATATACATATGTATATGTATATATATGTGTAGATATACATACATACACAGACATGTGTGTGTCTATGTATGCATGTATGTGTATATATATATATGTGTGTGTGTGTGTGTGTGTGTACATATGTATATGTATATATATGTGTAGATATACATACATACACAGACATGTGTGTGTCTATTTATGCATGTATGTATGTATATATACATAGAGATCTTGTGGATTGTGGAGATCAGTGGAGATCTAGGATTTTTTTGTCATGCCCTTATGATTGTTGCATTTCATTGTTGTGCCCTTGTGATCTCTGTATCTCGTTCATTTTATTGTACCTAATCTGATGACAGTTCTACATAAATTTGTAATAAACCAAGTTAATCAACAACTAGACCCATTTAACTAGGTTATGGTTTGTTTCTTTTTTAAAATATCTACTATGATATGTTCTTGTAAAGTTTCTTGCGAACTCTACCCATTTTTCCTAGTTTGCATCATTTGTGTGCAAGATCTTGAGATAAGTCACCTAGCATCATTAAAAAGATGTGTCTATATGTATGTGCCCTTCTGATCATTGTATTTCATTGTCATGCCCTTGTGATATTTGTATATGTATGTATGTATGTATGTATATACATAAATATACATACATACACATATGTGTGTGTGTCTATGTATGTATGTATGTATATAAACAAAGAGATCTTGACACAACAAAAAAATAATAAAACTCACTCAACATTTAGCATGGCCACTTATATGATGGCAACGCTTATTGGTAAGTTTATTCCTCTTTTTCTCTCTCATTTTTTCATGTGTTTGTTTCACTTGAACTATTATTTCTTGGGGGCATTTTGTAATATTGGATTCATTTTATGCAAGAGGCAATGAGGACATTCCTGGATGTACCCGTGTGATGAATTTCTCGTGAGCAATGAAGATGGACTTCCCCTGAGAGTAGCAGGAGGCGATGAGGACATTCCAGGTACTTTAAAGATTGACCCTTTCTTAAAGATTTTAGATGTTAACAGGGAAGTTAGATGTTGGAGGGGAGGGGGTGGGGCCAAATGAGCTTTCACCTTCATGTGGTTGGCCCTAATTAGTAGAGAATATTAAACTATTCTCAAAATCAAGTGAAGCTCAATATTAAACTATGATTGCATGACAACTAATTGTGTGAATCTACTGTGAGCTATGAGAGCACCATAGCTATTCAATTTTTCCACCAATTTTTATTATTATTAATATAGCAAGCCATTAGTCCCACAACATTGCTGCCACATACCTATCGCTATTACGATGGACTGGTCCAATGGCTAGCCGTTGGTCTACAGCATTGTTGTCGCATACACGTTGCACATGCGATGACATCTCCGACAAATAGTTGTCGCAAGTGTGACGGTGTAAAGATGATCTTGGCCCATCTTGCTTCAATTTACAATAGCTTTAGCTATCACACATGTGATGGACGGCCTTGCTGACACAAGTTGCGATGACAAAAGTCTGATGCCTATCTGATAGGAGCCAATTCTTACTGATGTCACTTGGGTGACGACCTGCCATCGCAATTCGGGCCCAAATGTATTAGTGGGAGAAGCTTTGTTGTTCCCTTCAATGCTTCTTAGGGGTTTCTTTGTTACAAGAGAATCTAGATCTAGGGGCACGACTGTGGTTTCAGTAGGGACTATAATGGGCTTGCTCATCTTGTTGTTTCTTTGAGTTTCTTTTATGGTTTGATCTACCTATTCTTTGGGAAGTTTAAGATTGGATTTGTTGTTTGGTTGCTCTCCTATTTTTGGTGTGCCTTGGATTTTCACTTAGAGGGGATCTGGTGCTTTTTTGGTGTTATGGCTCTATTGATCCTCAGTTGTTCTAGATTTCCCATTGTTTTGAGAGTTTGGAAGTGTCTTTCTTAGGTTTTGAAGCACAATCTGTTGGTCCTTTTTTGGGTGGATACTAGACATTTTCAAGGGCCTTCCTTGGCTTCTCATTGTTTTTGGTTAAGGAAAAATACTTGTAGTAGGGTGCTCCCTTCTACTAGAGTCCTAGGCTTTTTCATTTCTATCATTTGGTAGACTTTGAACTCTCCTATATCCTCCCCCTAATACTTCTATAGAGATGAAGTTTCCCAAGCCTTGCTAGCTTGATGCAGTGGTTTCAGAAGTGATTTATTTTGGGCTCTTCCTCCTTCCCATTACCTTTTCAAGGTGGGACCCTTTTCTATTAAGGTGGAAGGGTGTTTTTTTGGGAGGAGTTTACTGGAGAACTTTCTCTCTTCATGAGTTGAGCTGGTTCAAGAAGGAATGTTTTCATATAGTTGATCATGATGTTCTCAAATATTTCTGCTATGTTTTGGGGGTGGGGGTATTTCCCTTCTCTACCCAATAATCTGTCAGACCATGCAGGGTCTTGATTCATCCTATTAGGCTTCTAGATGCAACATTTGTGTTATTCTTTCTATCTCTATGTTGATGCCCTTTTGTATGCCTATGGTTGACTTTTGTCTATGGATATGTTGTTGAATATCTTTTTGCAGTGTTTCATCTTTAGGTTGTAGATCCTTGTCAAAATTTGTTTGTAATTGGTTTCAGGGGCCTATCAAAACCCATTTTCTTAATAAAATAATAATAATGAATAACCATAAAAGATACAAAGGACACACATAAATATCCTGGGAAATCTTCACATTACAACCAAAAGTCTCTTCAATTTCCCAAAGCATAATTCTTTATTTTCAAATACAACTCATCATATTTTCATGCCTTAATGCATGTCAAATGACACATTTCTTTATATTTAATATTACAATTCAAACATAAGTGTCCTTTTTAGCTAAAGGTAACTATAACGGTAATAACACCTTGAGATAAAGATCTATATCGCAACTACAAATTCCAACAGACCCTATATGTATTAGGAAATAATTTATAACCATTCATTATTCCCACCCAATTATATGTATTAGGAAAAGTAGGGTTTTAACCATAAATCTTAGATTATCTTACTATAGAAATGCTAATAAGGGGCAACATATGGAGGCCTCTCTTATCATAAATAATCATAATTAAGCTTATTTCTCTAAGTGGCAAATGCAATAAAAAATGACATCTTTGGATCTTACGATGAAATGGTTCTTGGAGTTGTTATGTTATGAGGTATAATACTACCTCCAAGGATATTTCTAGTTGGAATTTGTGAAGAATAAATATAAGGGAACATTTTCCTTCCAAAAAATCTTGTGTTTATGCATTGCATGTTTTTTATATTAAAATGCAGCTTAAATGGGGGCTAACTCAAAATAGAAAAAGCAATGTTGAAAATTAGTCGAAAGTCATTACCATATGACTAACCAACCCCCTTGATATCAAAAAACCCCAAACCAAAATGTTTCTATACTTACTACTACTACTAACTACTCATTATACATATAACTAGCCCAATAAATCTCCATGGGTATTAAACAAGTCAAGTACATGTTGATAGAAAAAGCCCCCTGGGCTAAACATAAATTAGCTATCATAGGAAGAAGAAGAAAAATAAAGCACAACGATAGGAGCTAACTCTCCTTGCTCTAATTCCTTGGGGTCTCTAGAAATAGACACAACTAATCATCTGCCCAGAAGCCATATAGGGAACGAGTTGTCTCCTTGTCCATGGCATCAATAATGTCTTCCTTGCTTGTCTGAAACAAGTGAAGGGTAGTTGTCGCCGAATTCATCACCTGTATAGAAAAGCCAACAACCTTGTCAAATGTATCCTCCAAGTCCCCAGTCTTCTTGATCAGGCTAGTGATGGGCTCCTCCAGCTTAGCAATGTCCAGGTTGCCCTAAGATTTCTCACTTTTCCCCATAGTGCTTCTCCACTTCTGAATGTCACGTCTTACTATATTCCCATCGTTTTGTTCATCACCTCCCATAGGAACCCCCCCTTGAGTCTGATTGCCAGATTAACAATTCTAACAGGTGATGTAAATGTGCCCTGCTCACAGATAACCCCTTCTTTCCTAGAATCCAAAGTATTGGCCTCAGTTTTAAAATTATTTGACACCCAGGAGGGCATATGGCTATCCTATTCCTCTCCCATGACCTCCTCATCCTTTCCTTCACTACCTGTCTCATCCTCCTCCTGTTCACCATTATTTCTCTTAGTACCTTTCCTTTTTGGTCTAGGACTAGTTTTCTTTCATGAATTATCAATGGACTCAAAATTATTAGGTTTTTCCTAAGGGTGGCCAAGGGTTTCTTTTCTCTTAGTCTTTTGGTTGACCTAGTAGTGCCATTTCTAGCCATTGTTCTGGTAAATTCAACATCCTGAACCTCAATTTTTTTTCCATTTTGATCTTTCTAGCAGTAGCAGAAATCTCCATATCAATTTGGGTTTTGGTAGAGGGAGGCGATGTTCAGGCAACCTCTGTGATTTTGAGGAGGAGAGGGATCGAGCTTGGAATCTACAAATGAAGGCCTTTGTGAAAATTGTATAGGCGAAATATTAAGGCTTGGTGGTAGATGATTTTGGAAACAATTCTTTAGATTGTATGTTGTCATTGATGTTACACAAATGTTAGTATTAATTGAGAAGTCAAGCAATGAAAGGTATTCAGTATTAACCGAGCAGTCAGGCAATGAAGGACATTCAGTATTAACCAAGCACAATCAATATTAATCAAACAGTCGGACAATGAAGGACTTTCAGTATTAACCAAGCACAGTCAATATTAACTGAGTGGTCAAGCATCAAAGGAATCTCAGTGCTAACTGTGTGATTAATCATAGTATTGACTGAGTGTCAAAAAATTATGTGTGTTAGTTATTTAACTAATTGAGGCCGACTAGTTGGATGTTTAATGGTTATTTGAAAAGGTACAAGCCAACTTGACAAAGCTTATGATATATAAGAGAGATCAAGAAGTGTAATAACAAAAAAGAAATATGTGGAACAAGATGGATATGTGATCGAAGAGAAGACAAGTGTGGAAGATAAGGAGAAAAGAATATTATGATCATTAAGGATCCAGAGGTCAAGCCAAAATAGAGATTTGAATCTGCAAAAGAAGTTGCTTCATAAATGAGGTCAAATTACTATTACCTTCTAACCATTGTAGCAGTGAAGAAATCTCCTAATAGAGCTGACTTAATAGTTAGATTATAAATCCTTTAACAAGGTGACATTTCAAGATTGAATTCTTTGAAGACCTCTAACTAGACCACTCCTAACAAGGTGATCTAAATCCTCTAACAAGGTCATACTTAATAGTATGTATTGTAACCTTTAACAGGGTTGACTTCTAACAATGCTCACTTCAAAAGAGTAAAAAAATTGTAACTACTTGCATGGTAGTTTTCAAAAATTGGGTTTCCACTTTAAATCTTGGTGTCATCTTTGTTCATGTTATTTGCTTTATGCTTTATGTTTCTGCAACTAAGTTACTAAAGGTTAAAAGAGATTAATATTCATAAGATTGTTTTGTTAACTGAGTTACAACAAGAACTTAGTTTTAATCAAGATGGGTAAAGAATTGCATTATCACTGAAAAGTTTGATTTGACATCTAGGGACAAGGAATTATTTTTGTGGTAACTGATTCAATCCTCCCCTCTTAGTTACTCTCTTCATTTCCAACAAATAGAGTAGTTTCTACCCTCCTCTCTCTTCCTACAAATATTCCACACAATCTTCCATAGAATGTAATAACAAGTAAGGAAAGGAGATACATTCCCTATTCCTAAAGTGGTTAAGGATGGGGAAATGGTAATAGTAACACACCTTGACTCTATCTTCCATGGTTATGTATCTCATGATAAAATAGAAGACCATGTCCCACAGTTCAAGTAACTTTTCACAAGAAAATCCCCTAAAGAAACGAATAGGAGCTTCGTTGGGTTAGAATAATTTTCATACAATCGTCTCATCCACAATCCTCAGTTGCTTCGTCTAGCTTTTTCCCTCTATAACCAAGCCAGTGACATTAGTGATCAACTCCTATGTTACCTCAAATGAGACTCCATTAATACTAACCTATTGGTTCTTCCAAGAATCAACGAACTACCAGGTCACCTTCTCATCAACCCCTTCAATGCTCTCCATAAACTGAATTAGCCCACCTTCCTTCAAATATGTCCACTTCGCCTTGTCTTTTCTGGCAGTCTCTTCAATTCTAGGTGGGTCAATCCTAGCATTGGCATTCTCTGTAGCTTCTTCTTCGTCAAGATCGACAACCAAATCATCCACCCCCTCTTTCATCTCCAAAGCCATACCACCCACAAACTTCAACAATCTGTGCAAAGAAACCAGAGCCAAGCCTTTTCTCATCTGGCCAGTCAACTTGTGAAAATGAAGGCCTACAATATTCCAAAAATGCTTGGGTTTACCATATGTTAAGTCACAATAAATTTTATTCCTTTGCTACCAAATCATCACCCTTCCATAGCCTTCCCATAAAAGAAACCATTGATATTTGGAAAGTCACGTCCTTTGGGATCACAAAAAATCATCCCAAATCTTGTATTGGGTAATAGACCTTTGTTTCACATAAAGAGTCATGATTAATGACTTTAATAAAAAGGTGACCGCAATTAAAACTCATTGTCGCCAAATTAGTGTCATTACGCCAAAGACCACCATACCATTTAATAAGACAATGACCCAATTTGAACTTACCATCACTAAATCCATCATCAAGTACAACACAATAATGACAAGGACAACCATATCTCCTTTAATTAAACTATTCATCATTAACTGAAAATGCTTTCTTTTTGAACAAGTGATTCAATCACCACTAAAAAATCGTACACATATTGTATTTTGAATTCCTTAAATCTATTTAAAAGTGTTTGTGCATCCCATATGATGGACGTGGCATGCCAGCTCATTTGATTCACACCTTTAATGGTCTCAATAACTAATAATGGATCTCCCTCAATCATCAAATTTTGAATTCCAATATTGCAAGCTATCTCCAGACCCCAAAGGATACCCATCGCTTCCACCTCATTTCTCGAGACTTTCATGCATTTCCTTGAGTATCCCTTAAAGAAAACTCCATGTTCGTCTCGGATAACTCCCCTTGCAACAACCTCACCACTCCTTGAACCACCACAATTTAGTTTCCACCAATTAGAGGGGGTGGTGAGTTCCATTTTGTTCCCAACCTTTTTTGGGCCCTCAAACTATCCACTTTCTCCACTAAATGCGAGATATCCCATGTTTTTGCCCAACACCTATCCAGTTGTGTGTCTGTGTGTGTGGGGGGGTTCTAGATTAGAGCACATTCCTTAATTAGGCCTTTTGTTATTCGGGAAACCGCTTTAGGAGGGGAGAATTCCTCTTTGAATATGTGATTTTTTCTCTCTTTCCATATGTTCCAGCAAACATAGGGGGGGATGGATTTCTATATCATTTTGATAAGGGATGATGGGGGAGACACTTCCAACCTAGGATAAATTGATGATCATCTTTGTTTAGAACCCAAGAGATCCCCAACTGACTAAACAGTTTTTACCAGATTTGAGTAGAATAAGAGTAATGAATTAGGAGGTGGGAAATATTCTCTTCCTCCCTACTACATAATACACATTGATTGCCCATTTGAAAGTCACACCTTTTGAGATTATCAAATGTGAGAGTGCTATTATGCATTACAGACCACTAGAAGAAATTAATCTTGGGGAGAGAGTGAGACTTCCAAACAATCCTCCACTCCAAGGCCCCAACCTCCTCGATTATACTATTGTACATTGATTTGACACTGAATTCCCTACTTTATTTTTTGTCCCATATTAGTTTATCTCTATTAGGGAAGGAGGAAATATAGGTTTCAGGAAGGATCCCAACTATGCACATATAGCCTTTTCCACAAAATTAAAATTACTCGTGTTGAAAATCTTCTACTCCTTATTTTCAATATAATTGGCCACCTTGAGACCAAAGTCAATCACCCCCTATTCCTATAGTCCAGCAAACTTCATAAATTAAATACTATATATTTAATTTAGAATGGATAGTTGTCCTAGAATTTTTGGATCTCATTATGTGACATTTCTTGGAGTTATTCCTCATTTAAGAAATGTTATATGTAGTGCAAAACTACCTTTAAGGGTATTTGATTTTTGATGAGTTGAGTATTTGAATATTAGGGAACGTATTCTTACTAGATGTTTTGTGTTTGTGTTCTATTCTATTTTTTCATTTTAATATTTAATTCATAAGAGATAATGCCCTCTTAAAGCTCAATTTTCAAGTAGAACAAGAAACATAATAAAATTAGTAATATTATGTACTAGTTGAGATCTTGCAATATGTTAGGAAATCATTGAAACATTTTCTACTAAATAGATCTTCCTTATAAAAAGAAACACAAATCATTACCTAGGGTTAGGAACATTAAAGTTGAACACTAAATTCTTGGGGATGCTAAATTCTTTGTGATAAAGTTGAACACTTTGGCTAGTTATATTTCAACCAACAAATTATTCCTCAGCGGTTTGTGATTGCATTGTCATGTGTGGTGGTTCAAAATCAATCTTGCGCACTGTCTACAATCCATTTTAAATTCAACGTTCAATATAGTAATTTTGATAGCACTTATTGTTCATTAATCTTGTCATACTTGTGAGAGATACATATTTTCTATTGCAGGTAATAATGTTATTCAAACCATGGTATATTCGATGTTGATGCACTTCATTTGCAAGCATGTTCTTACTTGGATTTATCGTGCACCTTTTCTCTTTAAATTTTACATCCCAATATCATTATTTGTTTCTTAGCACAGTGAGAGAATGGCGAATTCACAACTCTTCCACATTTTATGCATGATTTGGCGAAAATGTGATGACAAATATATATTTTATGCTTGGTGCGTACACTAATGCTCTGAATATTTGCGGTCCCCCTGCTTTGGCCACCACGGAACTCTTCAATATAGCAAGGAAGTTGAATAGCAGTATGCCGCAAAGATCAGACGGACATCAAAAGAAATTGATTTCAATTAATTTGAAATGTTTGTTTTTGTCAAATTGGAATTCAAATGGGAATTAGAGCAATTCAATCTATTTACATGGAATATCAAATTCCAGATTTTAGAGTAAATAGGGATAGCAAATTCTAATTTTTTCCAATTCCGATATTGGTAAATGGGGATAGCAAATTCTAAATTTTCCCAATTCTGATTTTGCACACCCAAATAACAGATTATAAATTTTCGGAAATTAAAAATGCTGATTCATGTCTAAAATCCGGCAACCAAAGGGGCCCTTAGGCGTAAAGAGTGTCCTACAAAGCTCTTTAAGCCTTGTGTGATATGTTTATGTGATTTCTTCATGAATGTACTTGTATACTACACAAATTGAGATGTCAAAGAATGTGTCGTCTTTACCTACCCCTATCGGTTTGAATGGGAATTTCACATAAATGGGTGGTGGCTTCTCAAAGATGTTCTCAACGGTCGGTGTGGCCATTATTTCTTTGGGAATTTCAGTATTCTATCATGTTGAACATAACATTGAGCCTAGTACCCAGTTTACTTCCGTTTACATATAATTTTCTATATAGATTATCAACATGCAACCTCAATAATGTATTTGTAAGTCTAATAAACTCATAACCTAGAACCATTAGAAGATAATAATTATTACATTTATCTTGACCGTTGTATTTAATGAACTGATTGCACATTTAAAATTTTGAACTATAGTATTCTATAACGATTTCCTTTAAATTTTCATCACATACTAGCAATTTTAGTCTATATGATTTACACATGTAATGCACTCATGAATATTTCATAAAATCCAATTGATCATCATTATCACCGAAGCACCTTAAAAATGGATGTGGATAAAAGAAATGCAAATGGTAGATTAGTAATATTGTTTGTATCATAAACTAAAATTTTGATTAATAACATCTTAAATGAAAGTGCTGTAAATTCACTTAAAATTCTTGAAACCAAGCTAAATCAAAATTAGATATATTTATGTCTATATATATATGCATGCATGCATGCATACACATATATAACTATGTCTATATATGCCTATACATGTATAGAGACATCATAAGGTTTATTATGTATGTATTTATTTTGCACATAGGAGCTTGAAATAATAATCTACACATATATTCTACTTATAAGCTAAAGTCTAAAATATTACAATGTCATGATTGTATGTTGTAGAGGATTTGTTAAAAAGGCTTTAAAAAATTTTGTTCAAGTATATTGGTAAGTGAAAATATTGAATCCTCCACCTAAATTTGTTAGAATGGGGTTATAATGTATATATTAGGGCCATTAAATACAGTGATAAATAATAAGGTCAATTGATGTGTTAATGCAAATTATTGTGTCCCTTATAATTAGTTATTTTTCAAAGTGGCCAATATTTGTGTCAATTGTAATTACATAAGGTGATTAGATCTAGAAATGGATAAATCAAACATTTAAGTGAGAACCCCCCTGACTGTATGATCGCTAGGGTCATCTATAAATGTAGAGCTTCCTATTTAAAAACTAAGGAAATTTTTATTTAAACAAAACAATAATAAAATTTCTCTAGGAAATTTTTTTGACACTACTCATTTATATAATATATTTATAAAGTCTCCAAAAAATCAATAAAATAAGGTTATTTAGATTTGAAATAATAATGTTATAAATGTAATAAAGGTTAAAATTTGAGCTATAAATATTGTAGCATAACTTTGGATAGTTTTTATGTCCATATATTTGAACCTTATATGAGGATTTCATCTCCAATAAAGATTTTATCTTATAAATCTTTCATTTCATGTGTGTCACTTCAATGTTTTGACTTGCAATAATTGACCAACAATTTCTGGAAACACATTTTAAAGTTTCCTAAATAGATTTTTTTGGTAAAAACTACATCAACTTTAATAATTTTGCAATAGTTATTAAAGACCCATTAAATTGTCACATCGAATACTTATAGTGGTGATGTAATAATGATGCAATATGTAATTGTGCTCTTTGATATTTATTTCTATATGGTCATAATGAATTGGGACTTATCCTTTTATCCAAAACCTAGGATGAAATTTGTACATTTTTATACTCCCCCTTTGACATTGATGACAACACTTGGTGAAAATTGACTAAGTGTCCAAACCAAAATACAAAATGCTCTTAGAAGCTTGATCTGTCTTTAATCACTCACTCCCAATTTAAATTGTACATATATCATTTTCACTCTCACTCCCCCTTTGACATAAAAGACAAAGGTGAGATGCCAAAATATTGTATGTACATCAAACAAAATTTTGCATCTAGGCAAACATACTTTTACACAAGCCTCAAAATATTTGCAAAGTTGTCTTTCAGTGCTTGAAAGTTAGTGTCTCATGTCTTCTTTAGATGCTCTGCCACTTGTATCTCTCCACACAATGCATAAGAAGTTGTTTATGTTGCCTCGAGATATGTAGGCCTTAAGATTGCATAAGATTTTTGAGCAGTCTCTAGCAATTCTTATTCCTTCTACATTATTTCAAGCTTTGGAGTGAAGAGACACCTTAGCTCTCCAAAACTATATCTCTCATATTGTAATGTACTTATCTTATCCATTGACTTTCTAACTTCCTTTTAAAAATCCATGATTACTTGGTTAAATGATTCATACATTCTTGCTAACTTATCCAAGCTCTTATTTTCCTCCTCAATCAAATTTTCAACATCTTCTACATACTTGGCTAATCTCACACAATGAATGTATATCTTCTTACCCTCAGAAATACAAACTTTAACATCCTTAATGTGTTCATCTACTAGTTTAATGTCACTAGTGATGGAAGTGCATACCTTATTAAGCCTATATGCCTTGTATTCTTTGTTTTCTCTTGCTTTTGTTGCTTGCTCTAGGGGCTAAAAATGTGTATCAAACATGAGTGCCATGTCCAAGTTATCCACAACTTCTTTACTCTAAAAGGTGAATGGGATAGGAAATATCTTATTTATATTATTTGGTGCTCTAATTAGTGTTTTCTTCTTCTTTTATTTCCTCTTCTTTAACCTTTCTTTAGCCTTAGAAAAGGCCATCATTGAGATTTTCATTAACTAGAGTTTCTCATATGTTTCCATATCTCCTTCCTTCTCAACACTAGTAAGTGTCTTGCTCATATTAATTTCCAACAATGATGTTATGTCAAAATTAGTGGGAGTCTCCAAGAGACTTTCCACTTTCCCTGTCACATTTCCTATATTTATGGATTCATTACCTTTATTAGTCGAGTCATTGCTAGACTCATTATGTTTTGGTGATTAGGGCCCCAACTAAGCATCATCTCTATATGCCTCATCAAGTTTGATCCATAAAGACTTCGCTTCATTGGTCACCTCCCTTATCTCAACCTCAAACATTAGCATCTTCTTTTTATTTTTCCTTCTCCTTATCTTGCTCTTTCTCTTCTCCTTCAACCTAATCTTTTGCTTTAAGCATAATCTCTTTGATTTCTTCATTGGAAATAAAGTTTCACATGAAGGCACTCTTATCCTTCTCTTAAATGGTTTTAAGGCGATATGTATACCTGAACCAAAATCTTCTAGCTATTGTATTGTACTAAGAATGGATTCACATCATTACTATCATCTGTTCTCTACTATATAAGGGTTGATGTTTATTCCCCGTTGCTAATCCATTTTCCTTGTAATCAATGTCTATCAATACTTGAGAGGTCGTTCTCTCAATTTATTGGCCAATATCTTCATTTTTACTTGTCATTAACTTAATGATACTCATCTTAGATCTCGTTTTATTCTTGGCTTTATTCAATAACCTATGTGTTTCATCAAATGTAATCAAGGCACATAGATCATTTAGTGTTTTCTCCCTTATCCTTTTATCTTCTTCTAATGTCCTTTGTCTTCCTATATCTAGTCTCTCAAAGATATCACCACGAATACTTCCCTCAATCTCAATGAGATTTCTTTTGAAGCTCAATGGATAAGTAATAATTGAGTCTTATAAAATATTTTGACCATCATATTCATTCCTATCATAATACTTGTTCAATGGACTTATCAATCCTTCTTCCATTGTCCTCTTTATTATTTTCTTCATGTCAATTTTTTACTTACTTTTATGATCATATTTCTTCTCTTGTGTTTGAGATTTTGTTTCTTTGGTGTAGATTCTGTCACCTTTGTCTTCTTAAGACTAGGTCCCTTAGCCTTAGCCTTATCCTTGGTTCTAAGAGTCTTAGAAGGCTTCACTGATGGTGTAGCAATAAAATTTTCCTATGCCTTGACCTTTTCAACTTTTGGAGGTGGAGTTCTTGTAGATTTCCTTGTAGCTTCCTAAGGTGGAGAGGTTACCGCAAGCTTTGCAACCACTATTGGTGGTACATTTGACACATCTAGTGATTATTCTTCAATTATTTCATCCCCTCCTAACCTTGTAGGTGTAGAGGCTTCAACCTTAGTCTATTTAACTAAATTGTTTCTCTTCCTTAGTTCAATCATTTTTATTTCTTTTGCACTTTCTTTTTCAACAATTTTATCAACAAGCTTTTCTACATTTCTCTTCCTTGAACCTCTACTGTGTTATTTCCTAAATTTGCTATACCTCTCTTCGTAAGTTCTCCACCATTCAGCATTTGGATCATTTTTTGATGAAAGGATGGCTTCAAAATGATGAACAATAATGAAAGGATCTACCTAATATCTCATAGCCAGGATCCATTGCACTCTACGTTCTACTATTTACGTGCATGTGCTATCAATTTCTACCATAAAATACATAGTCTCAAATGTTTTTCTACAATTTCCTTAGGTATTCTAACTCTCTCTTTGATCTCCCTCTAAAATTCATTGAAAAATCCAAATAAACCACTATCTATTTGGTTTCTATCTTGCACCCTATAATACTTTTTAATCTGAAGTGTAGTAGGTACATCACTTCTCCATGCATGAGGATGCATGTTTCAAAACATGTGAATATTGTGTAAGAACATGTGTAAGATAAGTGATCCAAAACTAAATACTTGTGACTTATCATGCTTTATTATTTTGATGTTCTCAATTATTTGACATCTAATCATCTCATAGATATAATAGTGTTCATGCTCTACAATCATCGTGTACATTGTATGGGTATTTCCAACTACAACTGAATTATGTCTACTATTGTAATGCATCTTATAGCTCATTATCTTGGAAATAAGTCTCACATCCTTTGTCTAATGTCTACGAGGGTTAGGGATCACTTATTCCACTTGGATACAGTGTTCTCCACTTCCTTCTTCGTAGTCTTTGTTCTATAGGTATTATACTCGCATTATCTAATCTAGTCACTAGGTGAAAAAGTGATTTGGTCATTTTGATAGGTTGGTCTCCAATATAGAAAAATGATAATGAATAAAACTAAGAAAAATCCTTATCCATTCAAATTCCTCAAAGTCCATGATCTATACAATTTTTAGGGTTTAAAGGTGTTTAAACTCATATTTGAAGGTCATCCTCATTTAGCACATCCTTAACATCACTCCAAATGTCTGAATTTCTAGTCATTTCATAATTGCATTGAATATAGGCCCTTTTATCTTATACATGTAACACTTCATTGGGGGTTTTAAAAATAATGCACTAATTTAAAATGACCAAAATAAATCTTATTATCATCGAACTAGGGTTTGCTTGAATTTATTGGAAAATACTTGTTCAAATGCTTCAATCACTTACATTGCTCTCTACTCAAGCTGTGGAATCTCAAATAAAATTTTAAAAATCCATTAAATGATCCCAGTTTATCCTATGATAAATGATTTAGGCCACATTCTGGAAAATTTGTTACAGAGACAATATCCATGAAAATTCACAACGATGTCTCAAATCGATTCATCAAGGCCTATGATCAAAGATATCAATTCTCTCGTTGAGTGTCATTTTTATGCAATGACAATGAAAAAAATTTGAAATGGGTTTCTCTCTTGAAAAGTTGATGAAATAAACTCCAAGGTTCCTTTAGGTAATTTGTTAACCACTTGGGTAGCTCAACAGGAGATAAATGTAGTTCTTCACAAGGAGGCATTTTCTAGTTTGAGAAGACTAAGACAATGAAACCTATAAAACAATAAAGAAAAATAATGATTTTGTTATTTTTTAATATTTTCTATTTTTAATGAATGCGGGTTTTATTGTGCAGCTATTGTGAATTTCCTAAATTGACCATATTTTGTATAAAAATATACAAAGAGAGTATAGGGTAACGTGAAATAAAGGAATTTGAATGAATTATGAAAAACTCTAATAAGCTAAGGTTGACAAGCATCACATATAATAAACAATCAACTATTTCATCATTCATAAATGGTAATTTACAAAGATTGAATATTCAAGTAGGGAAAATCACACCCAAAATAGGAGCACCAATTGTATAACTTTTATTGCATAAAACACTAGCATTTGTTACATTATACAATCTTCTTTAATTAGAGATGCTACCTCAAATTTACAATTTTGATGCAGGTAGAGGGATGGAACTTCTATAACAACATGTGGAATAAACTCACCTTAAAACATTCAACACTACTTACTCAAAGTTGCACACAAAAGCTACACATTTATTTAAGAAAACACAAAGAACACAAGGCCATATACAACATCTTCGTAGGTGTAATTATCTCACTTCACATAAGAGAAGCCAGAATATGCCCGACTATGGGGCCTTCTAGGTTGTGGCCTTACCCAAAGCAGGAATTATACAATCTCAAAGCCTTAGCTCACATCTTCTATCTCTTTTCTCTTAGAATTCCCTTTCCTACATCTAACCAAGCTTCTTTTATAGCCAGTTAAGCCACAGGTCGGCTAGTCAAGAAATCATTTACAATATAGGTCCATACTTAAAAAATTAAACTAAAAGTTGTACAAGAGACAATATTAGATAATGCGCAATCCAAAGTAGGTCCACATGTGTGTTAGGAATTAGCTCCTAACTACACAAGATGACACGTAATCAAGTAAAATGGTGATAATTGGAACAACACGCTATGCAAGGTGGAAATGGTAGGAAAATAGGACCACAAAGAATGACACTGAACTCAAGAAATACAGAACATAAGAATTCACATGCTTAGGAAAAGGATCTAGGATAGGTCCTTGACATGATGACAACTACAAATAACATGAAAACAATATAAGTCGCAATGACTAATTCATGGACAAGAGATTGGTATAAAAAATTGGTAATATTTTTAGTTGATAAAAGATTGCTCAAGACCAAGGATGCACCTACATTGGATGCCTAGGGTTAATAAAGAAATGATGTCCACATCAAGCATGAATGATATTCAGACCTAAATCATAAAGATCCAACTTAGTTTGTGTAATCCATGAACTGTCATCAATTGGTTTGTCTTTCCACTCAACTAGGTATTCCATGTAGTCTTTTCCTCTGGTTCTTTTACTTATTCGGCTACACAAAATCTTCTCAATGCTGCCTATTTTTTTCTTAAGATAATCCAAGTTACTGTTGTCACAAAAGTTTGCACCCTTTTCCAAAGTTTTTACCTAAGGACAACTTTGTGAAACATGGAAACAACCTCCAAGCTATGGGACTTGAACTATGAGGTTGAGTCTCTAGAGAAGGTTGGCTTCCTTTGCTACCAGGATGCACCTAACTACTCTTGGAGAGAAAAAGGAGAAGGGATGCATGAAAGAAAATCTACCTACTCTAACCTAAAGGGTTGATGCACCAAAATAGAGTGTTTGAACTTAACTTTGCTCATGAATGCACAATCAACCAATTGCAACCTCAAAGAATATAGATTCAAACCTAGCTTAATTCAACAATTACATGTATATTAGAAAAAAAAATAATGCTATAGGAAGAACTCTACTTAATATCATTCGAATGTCAAAAGTAGATACAATCATGTAAATTGCAAAACATTGACAAAAAACATTAACTAGAGGCAAAGAACCTTGCATAGTGTGTTAATGGCTAAAAAAGACCCAGCAAAGGATTACAATGGTTCAGAGGCATGATAAATTATAGTAATACGCATGAAAGCAATACTAGAGAATCAAAAAAAGATCAACCCTTACAAAGATTACAAAATCTACCTTTATAGCTTAGGCATAACTGAGATATTTCTAACTGGAGTTACTCCCCAACTATTGTCTTAAATGCTTTAGAGAATAATAATAAAATTTTGGGGAAAATCTTATTCTAGTATAGATTAAAATACAATGAAATCCAATATTTTGCCAAAACAGAGCCTTGAGAAGACAAAATAGTGCCATAAGTCATTCTGACCAAGTAGATGGATAAAACCATAGATGGTGGAGTGTTTTTTTTCCATTTACTAGGCATGGCATTCATTGTGCAAAAAACATTTCTTCTTCATAGTTGGCTTGACAAACTAGCATAGTCAATAGTCAACTAAATCCTCAACCAAGATGGGCCACATGGGCCAATAATCTAGTTTCATTTTTGCACCTCACCAAGTCTCCACACGATTGACCATATCACCTTAATTAACCACATCTCCTTCAGATTTAACCATGGTGGTTAACAAAAATGTCAACCCAATTGCCAATGACAACTATAATGTTATCTCCTCGGGCCCACAAGGACACATGCCTCTCAAGTGTAAGATCGAAATCAAGCAAATTTCCCTTTATGATCTCATGGAATCTGACAACTCTGTAATATCTTATGTTTTCATTTTTGGCTTTATGATCCTATGATATCCTTTGATTTTTGTAGCATCATATCACTAATATTTCTCCCTCCCAATGCTACAGTTAAGGCTTTTGTTATAACATCACAAATGAGCCCTTTAAGGCCTCTAATCACTTGATTGGCATAGAATCGTAAGCCTTTCTCTCTCTTCTCCTAATCCTACAGTTCCACAATCTTACGACTCTGGTGTAACATTGTAAACCTTATGTTTAACTTTATCGACTCTACACCATATCATAATAGCAGAGGACCTTACCTTTCATTTTATGATATTATAATGACATTTGATATCATTTTGACATTATGATCTTACAGTGGACCCCTTTTTGTAGCATCTTACCTTTATAATTTGGGCTCCCCAATCTTACGACCACTGTAACATCACAACACTCCATACTTTTCCCACGTGATCTTACAAAATTTTGTAGCATCATAGGCCCTTGATTTCTGTCTCCTGACCTCATGATATTATATTTCCGTGGTATTTAAAAATTAAAAAGCATGGGAAGTGGTCATTTATCTTTTAAATTCAATTGTGGTGATTTTAGTGAGAAGGCAAATTTGGCCAACAGTTACCTTTTATCTTATCTTCTATTTCAAAATACTCAAAGATATATGCAATGTTCAATATAGGTGAAATATCTGTATCTTTTGGTAATTCAACTTCAAAAGCATTTCCACTATCAAAATTTCTCATAATCTTACAAGGACCAAACTTCTTCATCTTCAACTTACTGTAGGTACCAACTGGAAATCTATTTTTCTTTAAAGTGAATCATAACCTCATCACCAACTTCAAAAGATTTAGGTCTCCTCTTCTTATCAACTCTCTATTTGTATTCCAAATTATTGTCTTCCATATTCCTTTAAACTTCTTCATGTCAAGCCTTTATGAAATTTGCAAATTCTCCAACTTCAACACTTATCTTTGTCTCAAGGTGATCTCTCAATTCAACATTTCTTTTAGGACTCATTCCGGTAACAATCTCAAAAGGTGTCTTCTTAGTGCTCCTATTCACATAATTATTATATATGAACTCTACTTGTACAAAAAACAAGTCTCAAATAGTAGGCTTATCTCCAACCATACATCTTAATAGGTTACCCAAACTTCTATTCATAACTTCAATTTGTCCATCTATTTGTGAAGGAAATGTAGAACTAAACTTCAACTCTATATTCAGTTTCTTCCAAAATGTCCTCCGGAAATAACTAGTGAATTTAGTAACTTTGTCTAAAACGATAATTTTAGGAAATCTATGCAATCTTACCACTTCCTTAAAGAATAATTCATCTACATATACAACATAATATGTCTTCTTACAAGGTATGAAATGAGGCATCTTTGAAAACATGTCAACTATCACTAAAATAGAGTCATTACCTCTTTGTGTTCTAGGAAAACCAACAACAAAATCCATACTAATATCTTCCCAAGGCTTATCAGGTACAGGAAATGGTTAATATAATCCCAAATTATGACTAGTCCCCTTCATTGTTTGACAAATTATGCAATTTCTTCCTCCTTTTCTACACATCCTTATGAAGTTTATGGCCAAAAGTATCTATCTAATATCAACTTTATTGTTTTATCAATCCCAAAATGTACAACAATTCCACCACTATATTTTTCTTTTATGATGTTCTCTCTCATATATCCTCTAGGGATACATAACTCTATTCCCTTAAACAACATGTCTTCCTAAATGAAGTAATCATCCCACTTATCTCTCACTATTTGTTCTTTACAATCTTTCCAAGGTTCTAAAAATCAAGATCAATTTCATACAAATACTTCAAATCATTAAAACCAAGTACCTCAACTCTCATTTCTATTAGCAAATTCCTTCTTCGGCTCAAAGAATCAACAACCTTATTTGTCCATCCACTCTTATGTTTCAAACAAAAGGAAAAGTTTTGCAAAAACTCGACCCACTTCATATGTCTCTAATTTAACTTATTTTCACTTTGCACGTACTAGAAAGCTTTATGGTCAATATACAACATGAAATCCGTAGGCATCAAATAATGTCTCTATTTCTTCAAGTATTAAAGAATAGCACAGAAACAATTATTATCATAAAATGAATATTTTCTCTAGGAATCATTCAATTTTTCACTGAAGAAAGCTACACGTCTTCCTTCTTGACTCAAAACAGCTCTAATGACACTTCTAGTAGCATCACATTCAACTTGAAAAACTTTACAAAAATCAAATAAAGCAAGTGTAGGCAATTCTGTAATCCTCTGTTTAATTTTTCAAAACTCTTTTGTGCTCCATGTGTCCATTTGAAATCTCTTTTATCTCCTCTCATAGTTTCAGTCATAGCATTACAAATATAACTAAAATTTTTGATGAACTTCCAATAAAAATTTTCAATCCATCAATTGATCTTACCTCTCCAACATTCTCGGGTGTAGGTCAATCAAGAATAACTTTTATTTTCTCAAGACCCATCTTCAAACCAACATCTAAAATAACAAATCTAAGATACACAATCTCTTCCTTCATAAATGAATATTTGTTCAAGTTAATCAATAATTTCTCATGTTTCAATCTCTATAATACTTGTCTGACATGCTCAAGATGCTCTTCTTTAGTCTTATTGAATATTAAAATGTCATCCATATATACAATCACAAATTTACCTAGAATATTTTCAAAACCTCATTCATTAATCTCATAAAAGTACTAGGTGCATTAGTTAGACCAAAGGGCATAACCAACCACTCATATAAACCTTCATTAGTCTTAAAAGCAGTTTTCCATTCATCCCCTTCTCTAATTCTGATATGGTGATAGCCACTTTTCAAATAAATCTTGGTAAAATACTTTGCTCCGCTCAAATTATCCATTATATCATCCATTCTAAGCAAAGCAAATCTACATTTCATTGTTATCTTGTTTATAGCTCTAGAAGCAGTGCACATTCTCTATTCCCCATTCTTTTTAGGTGATAACACAATAGGTACTACACAAGGACTTGAACTTTCTCTAATCAATCCCTTCTCAATAATTCTTGCACTTGCATATTTAAGTCCACCTTTTCATCAACTGTCAATCTATGTGGTCCTTTATTTGGAAAACTAGCTATGTGTATTAAATTCATACAATGACTTATACTTGTCACTGGTGGTAAACGATCAGAATTATGTTTTGGAACTTCGTTAACAAAGATTCAATCTTAGGTGCATGCTCTAACTCATCTTGTTTCTCAATATTTCGAGAAATCAAAGAAAAAAAACATTATGTTCCTTCATATCTCTAGAAAATTGATTACCTCCAACTAAACATGCTCTAACTATGGTGCGATGGTTCTCACTAAGGTTTCTCTACCAAAGGTAATAATATTTGTTTATTTCCATCTACCCAAATAGTTTACTAATTCAATCTACCATCATGCAGAGCTTGTCTATCATACTACCAAGGTCTACCCAAAATAATATGACAACAATCTATAGGCATAATATCACACAAGACTTCATCATGATAATTTTCAATTTTGAACTTAACAAGGCATTGTTCACTACAAGTAATTTATGCTCCTTTTGGATCCAAGCAACATGGTAAGGCTTAGGATGTCTCAGGCTCTGTAATTGTAACTTGTTAACCAGGTCTTTAGATGCCAAATTATCAGAACTTCTACTATCAATGATTACCTTGTAACATTTTCCAACTACTTTACATCTAGTTTTGAACAAACTTATTCAAAATAGATTCTCCATCCATTTCCTCATTCCATAAGATCCTTCTTATCATCAAGTGCTCACCATTTTTAGGTTCATTAGGCATTTCAAAAACTTCTTCACAAGAAAAAGTGCTCATTCTATTATGTCCAATCTTCTTCCCAGAGTTAGTACACTCAAAATTTATACATCCTTCTCTGCATTTATAACAAGTACCTTTTTAACCAAGACCTTTTTTCCCTTTCTCCACCATTATTATTCCTAGTGTAACCTGTATAGATACCTCTAGCATAGTTACTTGTTCTACTAGTGGGTTCTTCTTTCCATTCTAATTTTCGTTTATCTTGAATTGCGATGTTAGATCTACTACCTTCTCCATATGTTCTGCCTCTACTTTTCTTTCTCTAATCATGTTTCTTTTCCAATCTTTCTTCAAATTTTAAATTGTACTGATATTCTTCCTCTATACTATCAATCTTAACATTGTTGATCTCATCTAGAATTGATGTCCTCAAACCATTCAAGTATCTAGCCACTTTCTCAACTTCATCATCTACATGTCTAGATCTAATATACAATTTGTAGAATTCATCAGTATATACCTTCACACTCATGTCCTTTTTTCTCTAGTTTTTCATTTTTCTGAACATATTAACTTGAAAATCAATAGAGAGAAACTTCTTCTTCAAATTTCCAATCATCTTTGTCCATGTCTTGATATTTTATTTTCCCCTTTTTTGTCTCTTAGTTTGCAAATGATCCCACCAAACTAAAGCATGACCCTTCAACGTCATGGCTACTACTTTAATCTTCTTATTATCAAGAATACCTTCACACTCAAAATGTTAATCCATCTCAGCAATCCAATCCAACACAACATTAGTTTCAAGTCTTTCACATAACAAGACATTTCAACAACAGGTCTAGCATTTGTCCTAGACAAAACTCTTAGAATCCTTTTTTTATCTTGATCAAGCTTAGGTTCAGGGTTAGGATTCGATGATGACTCTTTATCATCACTAACATCTTTGACTCTTCTTTGCGATGTCTCCATAACTTCAAGTCTCACTACAATCTCCCTCAATATTTCTATAATATCATTATCAACATTTCCTCTACCATGAACCATCTTGACAATAATTCTTGCAAGATCATAACCTTATGCAAGTTATAGGTTAGATCTCAAACCTGCCACCCTATAACCAAGATCAACAAGGTTCTCCACGATCCAAGCCTCAAGAAAGAACTTGCTCTGATTCCAACTGGCATAGGGAAAAGGATGGAACTTCCATGACAACATGTAGATTGCACTCAACTTAAAACATTCAACACTCCCTACTCAGAGTTACACATAGAAGCTACACGTTGATTTAAGAAAACACAGAGAATACAAGGTTAGATACAACATCTATATAGGTGTAATTATTTCACTTCACATAAGAGAAGACACAATATGCCTGGTTGTGAGGCCTTCTGGGTTGCAACCTTACCCAAAGCAATAGTTATACAATCTTAGAGCCTTATCTTGCATCTTCTATCTCTTTTCTCTCTAAATTCCCTTTCCTAAATCTACCCAAGCTTCTTTTATAACCATCTAAGCCACAAGTCAACTAGTCAAGCAATTATTTACAATATAGGTCCATACTTAGAAAAGGAAACCAAAATTAGTGCAAGTGACAATATTAGACTATGCACACTTGAAAGTAGGTCCACACATGTGTTAGGAGTCAGATCCTAACCATGCAAGACACCAAGTAATCAACTAAAATTGTGCCAACTGGAAACAAGAGAAAAATAGGACCACAAAAAATGACATGAAACTCAAGAAATATAGAACATAAGAATTCACATGCTTAGGAAAAGGATCTAGGATAGGTCCTTAACATGATGAAAAATGCACATAACATGAAAATAAAAGCATCAATGACTACTTTGCAAACAACAAACTGGTACATAAAATTGGAAATATTTTTGGTTGATGCAAGATTGCTCAAGACCCAAGATGCTCCTGCAACAAATTTTCATAGGTGGGGTTTCTTCCATGGATAGAATATGGAAAACAATGCAATTTATTATAATTATACTCAAAACTAATACCTAATATTTTACTAAGTGGCCTACATATATTTTTATACATTTACTTTGTGCATGAGGCTTTTACATGGACATAAAACTAGAGAAGAAGAAGAGAAGAATATGTGATGGAACTCTAGCCAAAATTTGTCTTCAAAGTTTCCTCCAATATTTGCTTCTTAAAATATCACTCCATATTCATGCATAACATTATCCCTTCATTTAGTACTCATAGTTAACTACACTATACCTTATCTCATCTCAAAAATTGGATAGAAGCCTTCTCAATTTAAAATTGGTAGTAAGGGATGCAAAAATGTATTGCCGACCAAAATCATTGGAACCCACCTCCATGTGCAAAATCTTAGATGCCAAAATTTTTCTAAAGTGAAAAATATATTCAGAGTTTTCAAGTGTCCAAAATTTTGGTGGTCTGAGATTCTAAAATTTAGGACTGGAGAATTAAATTGACAAATAACCAAATTCTGCATTTTAAGTCTAGTCTTCTACGAGTATTCATGGATATTTTGTACGAGATCATTTGATGGTTTGTGTGACCTCTTGATAGTCCAACATAGGAATGGACTTGAGAAGCTTATGTTACCTTAATCAGAACCTCCAAAATGGTGTATCAATTATTTTCATGCAAAGAAATAGTCAATAATATTTTATTAAAAACTATAAACATAGCAAACTATCCTAAGAAAATTAACCTAGTTATGAGAAAAATGCACTACACAAAGTTTAATGGAACCCATGGGTCACCATAGTTCTCTAAAATGAAAAATCAAAGATCGAAACAACATATATTGCAACATAAACTAGAAAAAACTACCAAAACCATATTAAAAAATATGTAAAATTTAGGTCTACTTGGAGAAGGCATAACTTCTTGCCCCTAAATCACAATTATGAGCCATTTACTTTGTTGGAAAGAAATCCCAAATTCAAGAACAAAAATTAAGACGACAAAGCAAAGCAAGTTGATGTAGGAGCATACTAGGTTGTCTTGCGATCATGCTCAACTTTGTTCATTCTACCTATTGGAGCTGAGTGCCAATGGTTTCCAAGTTGATTTTATTATTGAACTATTTAGTATTGGCCAAGTTACTATAGCTAGTGACGTCCAAGTTATTATAGCTTTCCAGTATTGGCCGAGCTATCTAGTGTTGGTCGAGCTATCTAGTGTTGGCCAAGCTATCCAATGTTGGTTGAGTGTTCCTTCATGTGTTGAGTGAGCCTAATATTTACTGATGCTCGGTTCCTTTTTTTACTAATGTTGTATGTGATTGGTTCTTAGTTTGAGCTAACTTATGTATTAAATTGGATCGTGAATTTAATGTTTGGATATTTTCTTGGGATGTGTGTAGACCATTTTAAGGTTGGGCTATCTATTATGTAATGATCTAGAATCTTTTGTTAGCCATTTTGGCAAGTATAAATAAGGGTGTTTAGGTTTAGGTTAGGTAATAACTTAGATAGTTGGGATCAAGATTTCCTAGAATAATGAATTTGAGGCTAAATCATGGATTTCAAGTTGTATTTTATTGGTCATAACCTAGAAGGCCTTACAATTGGCATGTATGTCAATAATTTAATGAATCAATAAAGTGTTTCTTTTTCTTCTCTCATTGTGTCAAGTGGTGTCATAGCCTAAGGTTTTTCCTTATGGAGATTAGATTGTGTAGAACCCTAAGTTGGATATGGTTGTAGGGTGGTAGATCTACATATTTAACCTATAACTTGTAGAGGGTTATAATCTCCCAGGAACCTATTTGTAAAGATGGTTTGCGATAGAAAAATGATGACACTTCTATTATGGACATGTTGAGACAAATTGCAACTAGATTAGATGTTGTAGAGACAACCCAAAGGAGAGGAGCACATCTTGATGATGTGAGTAATGATGAAGCAATAGTACCAAACCCTAATCTAGAACTTGAGGAAGATCAGGATCAAGAAAGATTGTTGAGAGTATTATCTAGGGAACATTCAAAGCCTGATGTGAAAGTTGTTCCTTATGATAGAAAATTGGACACCAAAGTTGTGTTGGATTGGATATCTGATATAGAGAAGTTCTTTGAGTTTGAAGGCACTCCTGGTAATAGGAGGGTGAAGATTGTAGTCACTAGATTGAAAGGTCATGCCTCACTATGGTGGGAACATTTTCAAATTGATAGATAAAGAAGATGAAAAGAGAAGATCGTGACCTAGTTAAAAATGGTGAAAAAGAAGTTCCTATTCATTACCAAGTTAGCTTGCTGAGAAAGATGAAAAATTTAAGACAAAAGGACATGACTATGAAAGAGTATGCTAAAGAATTCTATAGATTTGACATCAGATCTATACATGTAGATGATGAGGTTTAGAAAGTTGCAAGGTATCTAAATGGATTGATATCTAGAATTCAAGATGAAATAAGTTTTGTGAAACTAGAAAGTGTTGAAGAAGCATATCAATATGCCTTGAAAGTTGGGGAGATCTTGACAAAGAAGCATGAACATAAACAAATATGTAGAGGTGGTAGATTCTAGAGAGGCAGAGGTAGATCTTATGGAGAAGGTGGTAGATCTAACAATTCTATGCAAAATAAGCACAAATTTGAGTGGAAAAATGATGAAAAAGGCAAGACCAAATGAAAAGGTGATAATTCTTACCGAGGAGGTACTAGTTCTTACTGAGGAAGAGGTAATTCTTATTCTAGAGGTGGTTTCTATGGTAATTGTTTTAGATGTAGAAAACAAGGGCATGGATCCTTTAAGTGTAGATATTCTAGAAAGAATGAACAAGGTAACAGAAATGTTTACCAAGTGGACCCAAGGTTGGAGAAAATATGATGGTAAGGAGAACTTTTTATAATAAGAGAATTGACGAGGAACCTCTCTTAAGGAGAAGTCTTTTCAAGACTAGATGTAATATGGCTAGAAAATATTGCAAAGTGATTATTAATAGTGGATGTTCAATAAATTTAGCATCAGAGGAGCTAGTTACAAAGCTGCAATTGCAAAGGTTGAGACACCCTAAACTCTATCATGTTTCATGGATCAAGGAAGAATATAAGATGCTGATAAGTGCACAAAGTGTTGTGAAGTTCAAGTTTGAAAATTACTTTGATGAAGTTATATCTGATGTTATGCCTATGGATTGTTGTCATATTTTGTTGGGTAGACCTTAGAAATATGATAGATATGCTACGCATGATGGAAGATTGAATCAATATACTAATTCGGTGAATGGAAGAAAGCAAGTATTGTTTCCTTTTATTGAAAGTTTGGATGAGGTTAATTGTACTATTGTTTGAGCTTGTGCAGTCAATGGCAAACAATTTGAAAAGGGGTTGAAGAAGAACCAAATGTGTTTTGTTGTAATTCCTAAGGGACCGATTTGTGGTAGTACCAACTGAGTAACAATAGAAATTGAAAGCTTGCTGAATGAGTACAAGGAGATTTTTGCTCAAGATATATCTAATGATTTACCACCAATAAGGAGTATCAATCATTGTATGGATCTCATTCTTGGAGCTAGTTTTCCAAAAAAAAGCACCATATAGGTTGACCCCTATAGAGAACAAAGAACTGAATAGACAAGTGCAAGATTTGTTGCAAAAAGGTTTGATTAGAGAAATTTTGAGTTTATATGTTGTACCTATTGTATTAGCACCTAAGAAGAATGGAGAATGGAGTATGTGTACTGATTCAAGAGCTATTAACAAGATCATAGTGAAATATAGGTTTCCTATGCCAAGGATGGATAATATAATGGATTGTTTGAGTGGAGCAAAGTATTTTACCAAGATTAATTTGAAGAGTGGTTATCATCAGATTAGAATAAGAGAAGATGATGAATGGAAGACTACTTTCAAGACAAAAGATGGTTTGTATGAATGGTTGGTTATGCCCTTTGGTTTGACTATTGCACCTATTAATTTCATGAGGTTGATATTTCCACACTTTATCGATTGTCCTAGTGCATCCAATGTAATGTAGATATGGACTTCCTTCCATTTCTTTCCAAGAACTAGTGTTGAGCTTTTTAGTGACAATACAGTTCCTAACCTTCTTATGCATTTTAGTTAGAGGTGGAGGTTTCACCTAATCCATTAGGTGAGGTGTTCTCATTTTTTACGCTTGATTTATCATTTTCTTCCATCTTCCTTACCCATTTATTTTTTATATGTTCACGCATTTCATTTGCACCCACTTTTCCACTACCTTTAGGATTTTTATCATTTGGTGTTGAAACTTGGATGAAGTTCTCAAGAGATTTTTGGGTAATTTTGTGATTGTTTATTTAGATGATATTTTGATATTCATTAAGACCGAGGAAGAAAATCTTGAGCATGTTAGACAAGTATTGCAAAGATTGAAAGAGAAGAAGGTGTTGATTAATTTGAAGAAGAGCTCCTTTATGTAAGAGGAGATTGTGTATTTGGGTTTTGGAATTTCAGATGATGGTTTAAGAATGGATCTTGAGAAAGTTAAAGGAATTTTGGAATGGCCCACACCTGAGAATGTGGGTGACGTAAGATCATTTCATGGTTTTACTAGTTTTTACAAAAAAATTATAAAGAATTTTAGTTCTGTTTGTAGTGCTATGACTAAGACAATGAGAGGAGATAAAAATGATTTTAAGTGGACACATGGAGTTGATATGAGTTTTGAGATTTTGAAACAAAAGGTTGTTGTGTTACCTATATTGGATTTTCCTAATTTCAATAAGGTATTTCAAGTTGAATGTGATGCAAGTGGCAATACAATAGGAGTTGTGTTGAGTCAAGAAGGTAAACCTATTGCTTTCTTTAGTGATAATGAGTGATGCTAAAAGGAAGTATTATGTGTATAATCAAGAGTTTTATGCTATTATTCAAGCCTTGAAGAAGTAGAGACATTAGTTGATTCCTAAAGAGTTTGTGTTATATATTGATGATAAAGCTTTACAATATATGGGAAGTCAACATAAGTTGAATCAGAGACATATGAGGTGGGTTGAGTACTTGTAGAGTTTCACATTTGTGATCAACATAAAAATAGAGTTACTAACCAAGTTGTTGATGCACTAAGTAGATGACGTTCTTTGTTGACCAAGATGCAAGTTGAAGTTCTTGGTTTTGATGAAATGAAAGAGTTGTATGATACTGACTATGATTTTTCTGAGGCATGGAGAGAGTGCAAAGCACCAAATCTTTCAAATCAAATGAGTAAATTTGATGAGTATTTCATTCAAGAAGGTATGTTGTTCAAAGGAATTCAGTTGTGTATACCAAGAAGTTCTATGAGAGTTAATTTGATTAAGGAAAAGCATTGTGGTGATTTGGCTAGACATTTTGGAATTGATAAGACATTGATTTTTCTTAAGGATAAGTATTATTGGCCACATATGTGCAAGGATGTTCAAAAGTTTGTAAGGAGTTGTAGAGTTTGTCAAGTTGTAAAAGGAGTAAGTCAGAATAGTAGATTATATACACCTTTTTTTTGTTCCTAAGAAACCTTGGAGTGACATCAATATGGATTTTGTTCTTGGATTACCTAAGACAAGAAGAGGGTATGATTCCACATTTCTTGTTGTGGATAGATTTTCTAAGATAACACATTTCATACCGTGTAAGAAGACATCAGATGTTGTGTATGTTGCTGAGATTTTATTCAAAGATATTGTTAGATTACATAGATTACCAAAAATTATTATTTCTAACAGAGATCATAAGTTTGTTGGTTAATTTTGGAAGACTTTCTACAAGAAGATGAGTACTGAGTTGAGATTTAGTTTTACATTCCATCTGCTAATAGATGGATGGACAAAGGTTGTGAATAAAAGCTTGGGTAATTTATTAAAATGTTTAGTTGGTGTTGGAAATCTGATTGAAAAGCTCATTGTTGTTGAAGATCAAAGAGGGAGATTGTTGCAAAAAAATGTTTTCAATCATTGTTTTGCCATTGATGTCAAACCTATTATTTGTAGGGATGATATTTTCTTATAAGATCTAAGTACTATCACTTAGTTGATTGATGAAGAGGATTTGATCAACAAGATGTAGCAAGAGAACCTTTCCCTAAGTTGATTTATGATGTTGTAATGAAGTGCAAGGATCAGTTAAGATGATGGTTAAGTAATATATTGATGACATACTCAAAGATACATAGGTTGGTCACACTTAGAAACATTGAAGGAAAAAGTTGTAACAAGGTTGACTACAAACCTTTAACTAAGATCATTAGTAGGTGTTGAGCAAGTTAGTTGAAGCTGAGCAAATTTTTAGTAGAATTCGAGTAATAGACATCTCTAGTGTGTGTCGAGTGATCTTTAGGTGCCAAGCATCAAGAAAAATATAGTTGATGTCGAGTAACATAGTATGTGTTGAGCACCAGTATTTCAATAGTGTTGAGTTGTTGCATTATTTCAAATGATGAAGACTCACCAAATCTAAGCCAACATAGTGATTACATTGAATTTTGTAAATGAGTTGGAAGATAAGGATGATGAGTTGTTGGCACAGAATCTTATGTAAACCATTTTTGGGCGAATTCTAAAGGATTATTCAAGAAGTTTCTATATGAAACAAAATATGGGTTAGATATAATGAATCCTACCTAATCCATGGAAATTGAAATTGAAAAATGAAAGAATTAAGAGGGAAAAGGTACTCCAAGACTTCTATTTAAGAAGTCATAGACCAAGAAACAAAGAGCTACTGATATTGTTGTTGTTGAAGTGTCAAATCTACAAAGTGGTTAGAAGGGTGCCAAGGAGGAGACATCTAGGAGAAGGAAGAGCACAGAGGCTCTGCTTTTGCAAGTGGTCATGAAGAGATGATTGCACTAGTACATTGAGTGTGGAGACTCAAGGAGACAAAGCTTGAAAGAAAGGGCAAGCTGTTAAGAATTGTAGAGATTGAAGGCTGGGCAATGGAATGAGTTGAGAAGTGATCTGAGATCTGCAAGATAAGTTGATTGATGAAGAGGATTTGATCAACAAGATGTAGCAAGAGCACCTTTCCCTAAGTTGAGTTATGATTTTTTAATGAAGTGTAAGGATCAGTTAAGACAATGGTTAAGTAATATATTGATGACATACTCAAAGATATAGAGGTTGGTCACACTTAGAAACATTGGATGAAGAAGTTGTAACAAGGTTGACTGCAAAGCTTTAACTAAGACCATCAGTAGGTGCCAAGTAAGTTAGTTGAAGCTGAGAAAATTTTCAGTAGAAGTTGAGTAATAGACATTTCTAGTGTGTGTCGAGTGATCTTCAGGTGCCAAGCATCAAGAAAAATATAGTTGATGTCAAGTAACATAGTATGTATCGAGCACCAGTATTTCAATAGTGTTGAGTTGTTGCATTATTTCAAATGATGAAGATCCACCAAATCTAAGCCGACATAGTGATTACATTGAATTTTATGAACGAGTTGGAAGATAAGGATGATGAGTTGTTGGCACAAAATCTTATGTAAACCATTTTTGGGCGAATTCTAAAGGATTATTCAAGAAGTTTCTACAAGAAACAGAATATGGGTTAGATACAATGAATCCTACCTAATCCATGCAAATTGAAATTGAAAAATGAAAGAATCAAGCAAGAAAAGGTACTCCAAGACTTCTATTTAAGAAGTCATAGACCAAGAAGCAAAGAGCTATTGATACTGTTGTTGTTGAAGTGTCAAATCTACAAAGTGGTTAGAAGGGTGTCAAGGAGGAGACATCTAGGAGAAGGAAGACCACAGAGGCTTTTCTTTTGCAAGTGGTCATGAAGAGATGATTACACTAGTACAGTGAGTGTGGAGACTCAAGGAGACAAATCTTGAAAGAAAGGGCAAGATGTTAAGAATTGTAGAGATTGAAGACCAGGCAAGGGAATGAGTTGAGAAGTGATCTGAGATCTGCAAGATAAGTTGATTGATGAAGAGGATTTGATCAAAAAGATGTAGCAAGAGCATCTTTCCCTAAGTTGAGTGATGATGTTGTAATGAAGTGCAAGGATTAGTTAAGGCAATGGTTAAGTAATATATTGATGACATACTCAAAGATATAGAGGTTGGTCACACTTAGAAACATTGGACGAAGAAGTTGTAACAAGGTTGACTACAAAGCTTTAACTAAGATCATTAGTAGGTGCCAAGTAAGTTAGTTGAAGCTGAGAAAATTTTCAGTAGAATTCAAGTAATAGACATTTCTAGTGTGTGTCAAGTGATCTTCAGGTGCCAAGCATCAGGAAAAACATAGTTGATATCAAGTAACACAGTATGTGTCGAGCACCAGTATTTCAATAGTGTTGAGTTGTTGCATTATTTCAAATGATGAAGATTCACCAAATCCAAGCTAACATAGTGATTACATTGAATTTTATGAATGAGTTGGAAGATAAGGATGATGAGTTGTTGGCACAGAATCTTATGTAAACCATTTTTGGGCGAATTCTAAAGGATTATTTAAGAAGTTTCTACAAGAAACAGAATATGGTTTAGATACAATGATTCCTACCTAATCCATGCAAATTTAAATTGAAAAATGAAAGAATCGAGTGGGCAAAGGTACTCCAAGACTTCTATTTAAGAAGTCATAGACCAAGAAGCAAATAGCTACTGATACTATTGTTGTTAAAGTGTCAAATCTATAAAGTGATTAGAAGGGTGTCAAGGAGGAGACATCTAGGAGAAGGAAGAGCATAGAGGCTCTACTTTTGTAAGTGGTCATGAAGAGACGATTGCACTAGTACATTGAGTGTGGAGACTCAAGGAGACAAAGCTTGAAAGAAAGGGCAAGCTGTTAAGAATTGTAGAGATTGAAGGCCAGGCAAGGGAATGAGTTGAGAAGTGATCTAAGATCTGCAAGATAAGTTGTATGTTGTATTCAAATCAAAATTTTCTAATACTCTCTAGCAATTGTATTAGATCTTAAAATCCTATGGACTTAGGTTGGCCTAACAGCCATTTGTAAATTCTTTAATAGGGTGGCATTCCAAGTGAATGTTCTAAAGTCCTCTAACCAAGCCCACTTCTAATAGGGTGGTTAAATCCTCTAACAAGGTCACATTTAATAGTGTGTTGTAATCCTTTAACAGGGAAAGCTTTTCACAGGGCATCACTTCATAAGGGTGAAAATTGAGTAGCATGTTACTGGTAGTTTTTTCCAAATTTGATTTTCATGTAAATCACTATGTCATGTGTTGATTTCATGTGTGTTATACTTGCATGTTGATTTATAGTAACTTGTTGATTAGATAAATTAAAGCTTAGATGAATGAATGGTTGAATTGGTTCACTTCACTTAGTGAAAATTTTGAAAATGACATTTGGACCTTGAATAACTCATTCACCCCGCCGTCTCCCTCCCCCCGCCCCCCCCCCCCCCCCTCTCAATTATTCTAAAGCAATTCTAACAATTGGTATCAGAGCCATCTATTGATTTAGTTTTAAGGCAGTAGAAGCAGGAAGATCAAGATGTCCAAGAGAGAAGTTCCCAAGCTCAACAAGGACAACTTTACTGCATGGCAGATTTTGATGAAATTGCACCTTGGATCAATAGGTGACTATGCACAAACCTCAATTGGAATAGAGCATGTAACTCCAGTAGGAGCTCTTACTGCAAATGACTTAAACAAAAAGAAGGAGCATAACCAAGCAATGTTGGAAATTGCATCTACACTTAGCTATGTTGAATATGATGACATTAAAAACTATGACACTACATTCAAAATGTGGAAAATCTTATCAGATATCTATGGAGGTGATCAGAATGTCCAGAGAGCAAAGAGAGAAAGCCTTAGAGGAAAGTTTGATGACATGAAGATGGAGGAAGGTGAAATGTTGCTCAGTATGCTACAAGAATAAAAGAAGTAGTGAGTGCAATAAGAAGTCTAGGTGGACAACTAGAAGAAGAAACATCTATCAAAAAATACTTAAGAACTCTGCTCCCTATCTATGCTATAAGAGTTCCAGCCATCCAAGAGCTGAGGTGTGTACAAGGGAACACACTAACCTTTGAAGGAATAGTTGGAAGACTTACAACATTTGAGCTATCCAATTTTGACAACTACAGACCTGAGAATCTTGAATCTTCTTTCAAGGCCAAGATGACAATTAAAGATACTAAGGAGGACACATCAAGCAAGAGAAGAAGAAAAGGAAAACATGCATCCAATGATAGCAACATAGATAAGGAAGATGTGGAACAGTTAGAAGCACTATTGGCCACGAAATTCCATAGAGGTAAAGGCAAATTCAAAGGTAAGCTCCATATCATATGTTTCAATTGCAATGAAGTAGGTCATATAGCTACAAGATGTCCACAAAAGAAAAACTATAAAGAAGGAAACAAGTTTAGGAACAAAAGAGAAGATGACAGCAAAGATTACAAGGAGAAAGGAAAGAGATGCTACATTGTTGAAGAAGACTCTAATGAGAATGATGATGAAGTAGTCTATGTAGCCATGAAGGATGAATCAGAAAAATATGAAGATGAAACAACAACATTGGTTACCATTGTGAACAAGAATGACAAGTGGATCATAGATGGTGGATGCTCACATCACATGAGAGGAGATAAAAGTAAGTTCATTACCTTTACTCAATATGATGAAAATAGTGTTAGATTTGGTAATGATGACCCATGTCAAATCAAAGAAAAAGGCTCCATCAAACTTATAGAGAAAATTTCATGTGATAATGCTTACTATGTTGAAGGATTGAACTACAACTTGTTGAGTGTATCATAGTTAGGCAATGTAGGTTGCAAAGTTGAATTTGGAGATAGAACTGCCAAGATCTATGACACTGATGGAAATATGATAGGAAAAGGTGAACAAACTAGGAGTAATCTATTTTACCTAGATATGGAAGATGCAACATGTCTTGTTGTTAGACTTGATGATGTGTAGTTATGGCATAAAAGGTTGTTTCATGTTAACTTTGACAATTCGATTAGTATCAGCAAGAAAAAGAAAGTCAGAGGATTGCCCAAGTTGAAGAAACCTAAAAAAATAATGTCAACTAGGGAAAATGACTAAGTCTAGTTTCAAAAGCAAAACATATACTTCCAAAGAAGTACTAGAGTTAGTTCATATAGACATACATGGTCTAATAGAAGTGCAAAGCTATCTAGGAGACAAATACATAATGATATTTGTAGATGACTACTCCAGGATGATGACTACTATGTTCTTAAAGCAAAAATATAATTCATTCCAAATGTTTAAGTGGTATTTGGCTAGAGTTGAGAACGAAACAGGAAAGAACCTGAAATGCCTAAGGTCAGACAGAGGAGGTGAGTTCACATCAAGAGAGTTTGAAACATTTTACAATGAAAAAGGTATCAAAAGGAAAACATCAGCACCAAGAACTATAGAATGGTGTTTCTAAAAGGAGAAATAGGTCAGTGATTGACTGTGCTAGAACCTTGATGATGGAGAAAAATGTTGCACTAAAATACTAGAGAGAAGTTGTAAGTACTGCAATCTACACACTGAATAGAGCTCAAGTCAAGAAAGGTACAAATGCAACACCTTTTGAATTATTGTATGGTCATTCACCTAATGTTAAACATTTCAAAGTGTTTGATTGTAAATGCTATATTCTAAAAGACACTAGAAATGGTAAGTTTGATCCAAAAAGTGACAAAGGCATATTTCTTGGATACTCCACTAAAAGTAAGCCATATAAGTGTTTTAATGTTGACATAACAAAGTTGTGGAGAGTGCAAACATAAATTTTGATGAGCATGCAAAAGTTCAAGTTGATGAGTCAAAGCAAACAGAGGATTATAGATCCTTTGTATACTTCTACGAAGGAATGACAGTTGAAGACAATGCTACAAATCAAGTTGGGAATCAACAAAAAACTTCAGTATCTGCTGAGTCTCAACTAGTGAATGTCGAGTTACATTCAGAAGCTAAGCTACAAAATGTAAAAAATACACATTTTGATTCTGAAAATAGTATGCATGAAAGGAATGATGAAATTCTAGATGAAGAAGAATGAAATGAGTATGAAGCTAAAGGATCAAACATAGAAAGAAGGACTGAACACAGATTAGCCAAGTATGTAAGAAGACATCTTTCTGTAGATCAAATCATTGGTGACAAGGATGCCAAACTAATGACAAGGAATAGAATGGGGAATGAATCATGTCCACTAAGCAAGGTTGAACCCAAAATAGTGAAAGATGCATTACAAGATGATGACTGGTCCATGAAAGAAGAGATAGATCAGATTGAGAAGAACAAAACATGGTCTCTAGTTCCTAGACCAGCTGATAAGAATGTGATTGGTACCAACTGGGTGTTTAGAAACAAACTTGATGAGAATGGTGAAATAACAAGAAACAAAGCTAGATTAGTTTGCAAAGGCTATGCACAAGAAGAAGGACTCGATTATGGAGAGACATTTTCCCCTATTGCAAGAATGGAAGGAGTAAGAACATTACTTGCATATGCTGCAAATAAAGGTTTCAAAGTCTACCAGATGGATGTGAAGTCTACTTTTCTGAATGGTATACTAGAAGAGGAAGTGTACATAGAACAACCAAAGGGATTTGTTGATGAGAAGAACAAGGACATAGTCTGCAAGCTACACAAAGCACTTTATGGATTGAAGCAAGCACCTAGAGCATGGTATGAGAGGTTGCACAAATATCTTGCAAAGATAGGTTTTGAGAGAATAGATGACAACAACAATTTGTACGTCAAAGCTGAGAAAGGTAAAGACATTTTGATATCAGAAATCTTTGTTGATGATATAATATTTGGAGAAAAAGATGTTTTATGCAAAGATTTCGCTAATCAAATGAAGCATGAATTTGAGATGTCAATGTTTGGAGAAATCAAATTCTTTGTTGGATTACAAGTACATCAGTTGAAGCATGGCATATTTGTGGTCCAATCCAAATACATCAAGGAATTACTCAAAACATTTGGGCTAGAAGACTCAAAATTAGTTAGCACACCAATGATAATAGGCCATAAACTATCCAAGAATGATGAATCTGTTGAAGTAAATCAGACATTGTATAGGTCAATGATTGGAAAGCTACAATATGTTGTATGTAGTAGACTAGAAATTGCATTTACTATTGGTATAGTAGCAAGATTTTCTGCCAATCCAAGAGAAAATCACTTAATGGTAGTGAAGAGAATATTGAGATACTTGAAAGGAACTGATGACTTTGGTTTATACTACAAGAAGAATGAGAAGTTTGAATTGAAAGCCTACACTAATGCAGATTGGGGAGGCAACATTGATGATAGAAAAAGCACCAGTGGAGGAGCACTTTTCTTAGGAAAAAGGTTGATTACATGGACAAGCAAAAAGAAAAGTTACACCTCACAGTCTACTACTGAAGCTGAATATGTGGCAGGTGCTATAAACTGCAGCAATATTGTATGGATCAAAAATTTTCTGCAAGGTATGAAGGAAGAGGTAATTTAGCCTATGACACTTTACTGTGATAATACAAGTGTTATCAATATATCAAAGAATCCAATAATGCATGCTAAAACTAAGCACAGTGCAATCAAGTATCACTATGTAAGAGAGCTGGTGGAAGAAAAACAAGTGAAGATAGAATATGTTAGCTCAAAGGAACATATTGTTGATATCTTCACAAAAGCACTACCAAAAGATTCTTTTGAGTATCTTAGAGGTAAGCAAGGGGTGATACCCCTAGCTAAGGCTACTTGAACCAAAAAGCAAGTATGCCTTGCATCAAATAAACAGAATGTTGAAGATTTTACACATTGATGCAAAGGATGTTTACTTTGAGATCCATGCCTAAAGTAGTAGAAGTGCTGAAATTTCAAATCAATCACAAGCAAGGTGACAGAGGGAGACATTGAATGAACCTGTAAGAGCTATATCTACATATTAAGATGCTAATATGTCTTTGGCATTGTTGTCAAAGAGGGAGAAGTAAACAACTGATCAGTCAACTATTGAAGATAAAGAATGTAAAAAAAAGGAAGAAGATGTTTAGAGGGAGAAGTTGTTAGAGGTTGATCAGAACAGCAGAAGATGAGCAATACAGAGGGAGAAAGGCAAAGAACAAGGGTATAGTAGCAAAGAGGGAGAAGTTGAAATGAAGCTATCCGAATAGTAGTAGGAGATGTGATGTTACAATTTACTTTTTGGCATTTGACTTACTGTTCTAACCTAGTAATCTTTTGGTTTAATAGTTTAGTCTGATGGTTGATCAGTTTGGTTTGCCATCAATGCCAAAGAGAGAGATTGTTAGAAATCTGATTGAAAAGCTCATTATTGTTGAAGATCAAAGAGGGAGATTGTTGCAAAAGAATATTTTCAATCATTGTTTTTCCATTGATGTCAAACTTGTTATTTTTAGGGATGATATTTGCTTATAAGATCCAAGTACTATCACTTAGTTGATTGATTAAGAGGATTTGATCAACAAGATGTAGCAAGAGCACCTTTCCCTAGGTTGAGTTATGATGTTGTAATGAAGTGCAAGGCTCGATTAAGACAATGGTTAAGTAATGTATTGATGATAAACTCAAAGATACATAGGTTGGTCACACTTAGAAACATTGGAGGAAGAAGTTGTAACAAGGTTGATTGCAAAGTTTTAACTAAGATCATCAGTAGGTGTTGAACAAGTTAGTTGAAGCTAAGAAAATTTATAATAGAAGTCGAGTAATAGACATTTCTAGTGTGTGTTGAATGATCTTCATGTGCCGAGTGAAGATCAGGTGCCGAGCATCAGAAAATTTTCAATTGGTGCCGAGTGATCTTTAGGTGCCGAGCATCAGGAAAAACATAGTTGATACCGAGTAACACAATATATGTCGAGCACTAGTATTTCAATAGTGCCAAGCTACTGAATTATTTCAAATGATGAAGATTCACCAAATCTAAGCTGACATAGTGGTTACATTGAATTTTTTGAATGAGTTGGAAGATAAGGATGATGAGTTGTTGGCACAGAATCTTACGTAAACCATTTTTGGGAAAATTCTAAAGGATTATGCAAGAAGTTTCTAGAGGAAATAGAATATGGGTTAGATACAATGAATCCTACCTAATCCATGCAAACTAAAATTGAAAAATGAAAGAATCGAGTAGGAAAAGGTACTCCAAGACTTCTATTTAAGAAGTCGTAGACCAAGAAGCAAAGAGTTGATGATACTATTGCTGCTAAAATGCCAAATCTATGAAGTGGTTGGAAGGGTGTCAAGGAGGAGACATCCAAGAGAAGGAAGAGCACAAAGGCTCTGCTTCTGCAAGTGGTCATGAAGAGATGATTGCACTGGTACATTGAGTGTGGAGACTCAAGGAGACAAAGCTTGAAAGAAAGGGCAAGCTATTGAGAATTGTAGAGATTAAAGGCTAGGCAAGCGAATGAGTTGAGAAGTGATCTGAGATCTGCAAGATAAGTTGTATGTTGTAGTCAGGTCAACATTTTCTAATACTCTCTAGCATTTGTATTAGATCTAAAAATCCTATGGACTTAGGTTGGCCTAACAGCCATTTGTAAATCCTTTAACAGGGTGGCATTCCAAGTGAATGTTCTAAAGTCCTCTAACCAAGCCCACTTCTAATAGGATGGTTAAATCCTCTAACAAGGTCACATTTAACAGTGTGTTGTAAGCCTTTAACAGGGAAGGCCTTTCACAGGGCATCACTTCATAAGGGTGAAAATTGAGTAGCATGTTACTAATGGTTTTTCTCAAATTGGGTTTCCACGTAAATAATTGTGCCATGTGTTGATTGCATGTGTGTTATACTTGCATGTTGATTTATAGTAACTTGTTGATTAGATAAATTAAAGCTTGGATGAATGAATGGTTGAATTGGTTCACTTCACTTAGTGAAATTTTTGAAAAGGACATTTGGACCTTGAATAACTGATTCACCCCCCACCCCCCCCCCCCCCCCCTCCTCTCAGTTATTCTAAATCAATTCTAATAGTTGGAGCTAAGATGAGTAATTGAGATATGGTATTGGTACAAGATGAGTTTGCATATAATAATTCTATGAATAGGAATATAGGAAAAACACCTTTTGAGATTGTTTCTGGAATGTAACCTAGAGGAGTATCAAATTTGAGGGCTATCATTGGTGAGGAGAAGAGAAGTACTGAAGGGGAAGAATTCACTATTTTTATGAAGTCTTTGCATGAGGAAGTGAAGTTGAAGTTAGAACAAAGTAATCAGAAGTATAAGGAGAATATTAATAAATCTAGGATACATCATTTTTTTGAAATTGGTGATGACGTGATGGTTCATTTGAAGAGAGGAAGATTTCCCATTGGAACATATAGTAAGATAAAAATGAAGAAGTTTGGACCTTGTAAGATCTTGAGGAATTTTGACAATGGTAATGCTTATGAAGTTGAGTTACCTGATGATATGGATATATCTCCTATATTCAATTTTGTTGATTTGTATGAGTATCATGAGTTAGATAATGAAGTTTTTGTACCTGATGATTATACTAAGAAGTAGATTGAAGAGGTTGAAATTTTTTTGGATCAAAGAGTTGGTAAAAGGATGAGAGGAAAGGATTACCATGAATATTTGATGAAATGGAAGAACAAACAAGTTGAAGATGCCATACGAATTTCTCAATTTGAGTTGGATTTAGCTTAGGTTGTGACATCTCAATGATTCAAGAGAATCATTTCTTTAACCCCGATTGTTTGATGCAAGAGCATCCTGGGTTGTCTTGCTATCTTGTACATCTTTGTCCTTTTTTCCTATTGGAGTCGAGTGCCAATGGTTCCCAAGTTGTTGTTGCTACTAAGTTGTTCAGTGTTGGCTAAGAAACTATAGCTTTCCATTATTGGCCAAGCTATCTAGTATTGGTTGAGCTATCTAGTATTGTTTGAGTGCTCCTTCATGTGTCGATTAAGCCTAATATTTATCGTTGCTTGGTTCCTTCTTTGACTATGTTTATTTGTGATTAGTTCTTAGTTTGAGCTAACTTATGTAATTAATTTGGACCCTGAACTTAATGTTTAGATCTTATCTTGGGATGTGTGTAGACCATTTTAAGTCCAACCTCTCTATTATGTAAAGATCTAGAATCTTCTATAAGCTATTTTGGCAAGTATAAATAAGGGTGTTTAGGTTTAGGTTAAGTAATAACTTAGAGATTTGGGAGCATAATTCCTTGGAACAACAAATTTGAAGTTAGATCATCGATTTGAAGCTGTATTTTGTTGGTCATAACCCAAAAGGCCTTACAAATGGGCATGTATGCTAATAATTGGATGAATCAATAAAGTGTTTCTCTTTCTTCTCTCCTTGGTGTTGTTCCCTATGTTATTTTCTTCACTTGTGTTTACTCAGCAAGGCCATTAGATACTTTGGTGTCCCCATGACCCTAAATCTTCAATCTATCCTTGCATCTAGAATCTTTTGTAAGCTATTTTGGAAAGTCTATATAAATAAGGGTTATTAGGTTTACGTTAGGTAATAACTTAGAGAGTTGGAAGAAAAAGATTCTAGAATAGAGAATTTGAAGTTCGATCATGGATTTGAAGTTGTGTTTTGTTGGTCGTAACCATAGAAGGCCTTATAGTTGGGCATGTATGATGATAATTAGATGAATCAATAAAGTGTTGCTCTTTCTTCTCTCCTTGGTATTGATCTTTGTGTTTTTTTATTCCATTGTGTTTAGTCAGAAAGGTTATTAGATGGTTAGGCATGCCTCTTGTTAGAATCTAAAAAGATTAATAACCTAGAAAGCTAGTGCAAAGAATAGATATCTAAACTATGAATGTAAATGATACAAAATCAAAATAGCAACATAGATTTAATATCCAAGAGAGTAATGTAAATGCTAGAAGAAAAATAGCATTAAGAGGATGCAAAAGCAAGAGATCCAAATACAAGCCAGCTAGCATGCTTATATAGGCTAGGAAGAGGGAGGAGGTGGTAACACTGACCAATGAGGAGCAACCATCTATCAGACTAAAGATAGCAAACTATCTTTCAAAGATAGCTAATGGGTGCTCACATGTAGGAAGGTGACACCTCACAACCATTCACCTTAATAAGAAATGCTTTATTAACCTAAGCGAGATTAATAAAAGTGTAGGAAAAACCTAGTAATATAGGGAAAAATAAATAACCCACTAGGAAATTTAAAAACTACACTAACACCCCCCATAGGCGAAGCTTAAGTGGATGTAGAAATGGGTCCTAGCAAGTCAAGCCTGATAAGGTACCCATGTACATAAAATTCCCCTAAAAGAGAGAGAAAAGAGACCCCCAAAAAAAATCAGGACTCTAAGTGAGAGGAAGAGGCCCCCCCAAAAGATGAAGCATCCCATACCCCCAGAAAAGCTCACGAATGAAGGAACTTGCCCTCATTAAAGGGTTTGGTGAAGATATCAGCAACCTACTCAGAAGTCAGACAATAGTAAAGGTTGATGACATGACCATGGATGAGCTCCTAGATACAGTGCATGTTGATCTCTATGTGTTTGGTCCTTTGATGATGGATTGGATTCTATGAGATCTGAATGGCACCTTTGTTGTCACAAAATATGAGTGATAGTCATATGATCTAGATTCCAAACCTAGTGAGAAGATGTTGAAGCCAAATGGCCTTAGTGGCAGCATTCATAGCCCCCTGATACTTAGCCTTGGCAGAAGATGAGCAATAGTAGACTGATTTTTGCTCGACCCATAAATAGGACCTGAACCAAGTGAGAAGTTGTAACCTAAAGTAGACTTGTGATCTTGAGAATCACCCACCCAATCTAAATCTATGTATCCCACCAAATCAAGCTCAATACTTGTTGCATAGTGAATCCCATAACTGGAGAACCTTGAATGTAGTGAAGGATCCAATTGGCTACTTTATAGTGTAGCTCATGAGGCTCCTACATGAATCAAGAGACCATTCCTATAGCATATGAGATGTCAGGTCTTGTATGAGTCAGATGAATGAAACTCCCAACAAGTTGGTGATACAAGGTGCCATCAATAAGTGGAGAAGAACATTGAGCCTCAAGTTTAACTCCAGAAAGGAAGGGAGTCAGATTAGGCTTACAGTTAGCCATATGAAATGTTAAGAGTAAATATAGAGCATACTTGGACTGTGTGATGGTGATCCTGGAAGGAGACTAAAAGATCTCAATTCCAAGAAAGTAATGCAACAAGCCCAAGTCAATCATCAAAAAATATCCTGAAGGGAAACTTTGACAGCCTTAATGGTGGGTGAAGAACTTCTTATAATTAGCAAGTCATCAACATAGAAAACCAAAAATAGGAATGAATCACCTTGTTGCAGAATGTAGACATTAGGATCAGAATGGCATCGAGTGAACCCAACTAATAGAAGGAAGCAGTCCATCTTGGCATACCAAGCTTTAGGAGCCTATTTGAGGCCATAGCGAGACTTCTGAAGATGGCACACAAGTTAAGAATCCTAAAGGAAACCCTGTGGCTACTCTATGTAGATCTCCTCATGAAGATCACTGTGAAGAAAAGCACTCTTCACATCCATCTAATGTACTTCCCAATGATTAGTTACAGTAATGGAAAAAAAAAGTCAAATGGAATTCATTCAGGCAACTGGTGCAAAAGTATTCGGGCTACAAATTTTGTTTGATAAATCCACTTACATCAAATATTTTTTCTTCCCTTAGGAAGAGGGACAAGATCCCAAGTGTGGTTCCTCATCAAGGAGCCATACTCTTCATACATAGTTGTATGCCACTCAGGAATACTTGAAACCTCATGAAGGGATTGTAGATCTGAGGCAGTAGCAATGAATACATGTGGAGCATCCTTGAATTATGAATGAGTTCACCTCATGTCTGATGGATCCCTAACTCAATCACCTGTAGACTGCAAAATCTCTCTAGCCCAAAGTGGACTAGAAGATGGAGAATCTAGAGGGGAATCATTAACCTCTAAATGATGACTAGTAGAGGAAGGAGGTGAGTTCTCTAAATTGCTCTCTACATTGGAAGTGAAGGTAGAAGACTACTCAAGTGAATCTGACTCATCAGAAGATCTATCATATATTCCAAGTGACTCCATTATCAAAGTAGAAGGAGTTGGAGAAGTGGTAGAAAGTGAGCTTGAAGATTCCTCCTCAAATTGAACACTCCTCTTAATGAATAACTCATGTGTATTAGGGTGGAGCAACTGATAACCCTTTACACCATCAGTATAACCTATAAATATGCAAGGTCTGCTCTATGGATCCAAGGCCTTGCCAAATACCTCTAACTTATGTTTGAGAAAGTACACCCAAGTATATCAAGAAAGGTCATCAATGAATGTGAGGACATATCAGGCCCTTCTGAAAGAAGAATGTTGAAATGGACTAGCCAAATTACTTTGAACTAACTCTAGTATCTGTGAAGCTCTTCATGCCTTACCTTTGTCAAACTTTTCCTTAGGATGCTTATCAAGAATGCAACCTTGGCAAACATCACCTGAGAACTGAACTGAAGGCAACCCTGTGACCATGCTTTGTTGGTTGAGCTGATGCAAGTAGCAGAAGTTAAGATGGCCAAACCGCTCATGCCATAATTTACTCACATCATTAGAGTGAGTGAGAAAAAAAGTCAAAGGAGGATTAGGAAAAAGTGATAAAATAGATAGAGTCGTGATTGGTGATCTACTCTCCCAACTACAACTATAGAATCACTGTGCAACTCACGTATCTTCACTGAATTAGGAGTGAACTCAACTGCTTGCCTAAACCTATGTGAGTGATCTAGTATACTGATAGGATATTAGTTGATAATGAGGGTACACAAAGAACATCATGGAATGTTCCATCCCCCACATCAACAGACCCTCTCCCACACACTTCAATAGGAATGTCATCACCCATCAAAATAGAAAGCATAGTACATGGCTCTAAGGATGCAAGTTCTTCCTTAGTTGAAGCCATGTGGTATGAAGCACCCGAATCAAGAACCCAAGTGGATGGTGAGGAAGCAACAGAAACAAGGGCCTTACCCCTTTCCTTTCCCCTTGTTGTTTTCTTTTGCCTTGTTAGACCCTTCATTAGAACTTTTTTTGATAGACTCGGGAACAATAATGTTATTCTTCTCAAGAATGAGTGTCAAGTGATTAATTTGTTTCTTCAAACATTTATGTTCATCATGATCAAGTCTTTTGCAATAGGCACATTTGACTTTTTATTTCTTAGGCTTATCACCCTTGGAAGATGGGGTATCAATAGTTGATTTTTGTAAGAATTTTCCTTAGGGAAAAATTTACAAACACAAGCACAATTGTAGACCAGAAAGGAATATGATCACAATAACAATGTATTCAATTAAATATGCCATAAGAGTACACTAGGAGTGCCTGTATATAAAGGCCTTTGAGATGCATCTAGAATGCCTAAGAATCAACTACATGATAAGTCATACAACCAGGCACATGTCCACTAGATATGGGTTATCCTCCATTAAGCATGGAAGTAAGTGTGATGATGAGAGGATAAGCCTACAAGGGTGTAACACATAAATCAGTGTTGTAGACAACATGTGCTAAAATAGAGTTGCGTACTTCTGTGTTGTCAACATGACAACTCAAAAAGGTACACAAACTCCTAAGTGTCTCACAAAAATAAAATAATAAAATAATGCATTAACCTAAGTAAACTTAAGTAAGTTTAAATCGTAAATATGTATTTACACCAATAGCCCCCCTTAAGTGCAAATTAGGGGAATGCCCTTAAGCTTACGAAAACTAGGATGAACTGCATGATGGGTCCTAACTACTAGGCTATGTTAGGTACCCATGTACATAATGAAAATGCAATCTCTCATAAAGCAAAGAAAGAGGGAAAACCTCATGGGAAAAATCCTCCCCCAAAAAGAGAGATGAAAATCAAGATGCCCCCTCCTCCCCCCCATTACGACATACATCAAGTATATACAATAGTGAAGAATGAGAAGAACAAGACCTCATAAGAGGAAAAAGCCCCCCCATAAAGAAGAGGAAGAGAGACAAGGTAGTCCTCCCCCCCCCGCCTAAATGAAGAATGTCAACCAGTGACTGCTACTTCAAGGAAGAAGCTGGTCCATAACTGTAGAATGATGTTCCTCCCTTTTGGAAGAAACAAAGGAAAAGGTACAATCTTGAAGATGTATGGTGGCCCTGAAACCTACACAAGTATCCTTGTGTTGATGCTAATGGTCACCCCTTCCAACTATGCTAAAAAGAATGAATATAGATCTGGCAAGGATGTTTGATGAACCTGTCCCAATGAGTCATTTGTCTGCTCGATTGATAAAGAGACTTCCAACAACTGCTATTCATAAGGATCCATAACCACATCAACCTGTAAAGATTGATCAGGTAGAGAATGGACATGAGGGTCAGAGTGAGGCCTCGCAACAACTGTAGAAGGATCATCTTCATCAAAGAGAAGATGTAAATCATCAAGGTTGTCTCCCAAATCTGTGGTGTGTGAGTCCATGAACAAACCTATAATGTATGCCATGTAGTCATCAACTAAAGATGGATTTGGAAGACAACATGTACCCTACTATGTTAGACCTTTCACTATGGCAATGTATGCATGTGGACTAGATTGATGATGTGACCTCTTGTTGCAACTATCGATAGAACCCCACATGTCTAAATCTATTGAAGTACTATCATTGGTGTCACTATCAATTTCCACAATGTATGAAGTATGGAGAGGATTCAAGGATAAGATAGGTGAACTTTCCTCAAAGTGTACATCCTTCTCCACAAAAATTGCATGTGTCTTTGGATCCATAAGTATTTAAGCCTTAACACTATCTTCATAACCGATGAAAGTACAAAGCCTAGGTGTTGGTGCCTTGCATCCCCTAGAAGATAGGTTTGCCCATGTTGGACAACTAAAGATTCTGAAGTGACTCACAACTAGTTTTTTTACACACCATGCCTCAAAAGGAGTCTTACTAGCTAATGCATTATGAGGATACCTGTTAAGTATGTGAGTAGCACTGCTAATGGCTTCAACTTCAAGTGTTGGATCAAGAGAATTGGCTTTAATCATGTAACTTTCCATGGTCTTGAGAGTCCTAATCCTCAGTGCTGCAACATCTATCTTGTGTAGACTAAATATTGGTGGATTCTAAAGATCAATTCTCTCATGTTTGCAAAATTTCTTAAGTCTTTTTTTCACATATCTGCTTCCATTATCCATCCATAGAACCTTGATGGCTTTCCTTGATTTGTGTTTAACATGACTCTTGAAGGCTTGAAGCTTAGCAACCACTTCATTCTTGTGATGAAGTAGACCCATGTGAAATGTGAAAAGTCATCAACAAAAGTAAGGATGTAGCGGCCTTGGCTGACTGAACTTACTGCAAAAGGTCCTGCTAAAATCATGTGAACTAACTGGAGAACAATTGGAGCTCTAGAAGAATTCCCTTTATCATACTTCTCCTCGAGATGCATATCCACTAAAAATGATGAACACTCTCCCTTGGAAAAGTTGATGTTAGGTAGACCTTTGACCATGTGTTTGAAGCAAATTTGTTGAAGAGAGAAAAAGTCAAAATGACCAAACCGCTCATGCCATAGTGTGATTTGTGAATTAGAGAGTCAACAAGGCTTGAGAAGGAGACTTAGGCACAAAGTGGGTGAAGGAATAAAGCCTCTTGTCATGATTGAATTTCTCCACTGCAACCAATGAATCATCTTTGAGACTGCACACCATCACTGAATCTGAAAGGAACTCAACTTTATAACCATCTCCAAGGTGAGTGGTTTGGTAAACTGAGAGGAGATTGGAGCTAAGGTTTGGAACATAGAGAACATCTTTGAATTCCCCATTTTCGGTATCCTTCAACATCCATTTTGGTATCATCTCCTACAAAGATGTGTGGTACTAGTGACTGCTTCAGTGAAGAAAAGTCTTCCTTTGAAGAACCCATATGGTATGAGGTACCTGAGTCAAGTATCCATTCCAAAGAAGAACTTAAATTTGACATAAGTGCATACCCTTTTCCCTTTGAAGAGGTTGAAGTTGAATTCTTGGAAGTACCTGGCACATGAATTTTGTTCTTCTTGAGTAGGTTTTCCAACTCATCGATTCTTTTAGTCTTGCAATGATGCTCATCATAATTTGGCTTTTTGCAATATGCACAAAAAAGTTTGTCCTTCTTTTCATTACTTCCCCTCTTGTTCGAAGAAGAACTACCTTGTTGTGAGGAGGATTGTTGTGTCTTAGATTGTGATTTTTGCTTCCACTACTTCTTGTTGCCAGAACTTTTCCCTCCTTGACTTGATTGGTGCTCATCACTAGCCACCAAGGCTTTCATCTTTGATGTCGTGAGAAGTCCCAAATCTATCAAGCGAGATTGCTCAACAATCAACATCTCTACAAATGCATCAAATATAAGCTTCTGGTAAGCAGTTCCCATGGTCAACCTGTGAGTGTTATAACTTGAAACAAAGGAAGCATACTCTAAAGGTAACCTCTTCAGGATGTGATGAATCAACTTGTCATCCTTCATGGGATTTCCACAATATTTAAGTAGTGCCCTATACTCATTGTCTTTGTTGATGTAATCTTGAATTGTGTCAAAGTTCTTTAGATCCAAGAGAAGTAGATCATCCTCAATTTGAAATCCCTTTTCCTCATCCACCTTACCATACAATGCTACAAGTTTGTCCCAAGCTGGTTTGGATTCCGTGAAACTAGCAATGTGGAAGAAGAGATCTCTATGTACACAATTCTTGATAGCTCCTACAGCCTGTTTGTCTTGTTGTTTCCAATTAATGAGTTCTTTAGCATCAGTGGGTTTAGGTATTGTACCATCAAAATAAAGACTGTAACCTTTTTCCATTAATCTACTTTGTACAATATCATTCCATGTAAAATAATTATGTGAAGTTAGAAGTGGGCATTTAGGTGAACCCATGATGCAAAAATGAAAAGAGCACACAAGAGAGACACAAAATATAGTACACACCCCCACTTTTCACTCAATCAAAAGACCCCCCCAAAAAATATGCTTTTAGCACTTTATATGTAGTGTGTGTACAATAATCCACTTGTCAAAATGAACAAAGGGGACTTCTATTTTTTTTTTTTACAACTACCTTTTGAGGCCCAAAACCTTGAACTAAGCACTATAGCTCAAATATGCAACCATTCTGAAAAGTAATCAAAGTATTACAATGTAGAAAAAGCCCTAATTCTAAAAGTGAGATTTTTTTCACACAACCCTAGAATCTTACTATAGATCTAGAAAGTAGAAAAAAAATAACACATTTTTAAAAAAAAAAATGGAACATGTTTTCGTGTCTAGATGAGCCCGTACGGAGCATTTGAAGTTGCAAAATGTAGGATTAAGTAGGTACAATCGCAAAAAAATGAAATTTCTCAAAAATCCTTGCACCAAAACAAGAAAAGAACACCACCGCTAAAAATTTCAAAAAATTCTATCCAATTTCAAAAATAATTGCACCTAAATTAGAGTCTGGATGATTGAGTTATGGCCTTGCAAAGTCAAGCTGCCAAATCAAAAAGCAATCTAGAGAGGTGTCTGGAAGAAAAACTGCTAGCATAAATTTGATGGTCAAACATATATTATAGTAGTTAGAAAATGCCTAGTTTTGATGGTCAAATAGCCATCAATTTTAACCTTAGGAACTGATGACATTAGCAAATTACAGGTAATGATGTCAACCTAACATAATAATGATGTCCGCAAGGTACAGAATCGTACGACCATACTGTATAGACTATACAAACAAGCACGAAAAAAATCTTGCATGTTCAGGTGACTACTAGTATGGATCTGCGTTGGTGCTAACATGTCGCCATGTGTCGAGGCTGGACAAATAAAATAATGCCACATGGCTAGGTTGGCCCTATTGTTCTTTCTAATTGTGTTGTTCTATCAGATGTCGACGTGGAGTTGAGGTGGCTGGATCAAGCCACGTGTTGGCTAGGAATTTGTAGTGTAGTGAGTTGATGCCACATGTCCAAATAGTATTTAGCACTGGATTTGGGAGCATTGTCGTCGAAATGTGACTGCGGATGCCAGAAATGTTGATTACGGCTAGAAAACCTATTTGTAGACATAGGGTTTAGGTTTCCCAACTGGCAAGTTGTGGAAGTTTTATCCCACACTCATCGTGGGTTTACACTTTTAAATGTTTATAAGCAACCTACTGTAGGAACAAATGCAAAGTGGTATTGAATGAGTCTCGGCCACTAGTAGGATGTGCCCTCACTGGATTTGGTCGGTCAGGAATTTGTACTCGTTACCTGGTTTAAAATGTCGAATGTCAGTTTTGTGTGATTGAAGCTCGCTTGATAAAAATTGGAATATTCTCTATGCAGGGTGCAAGACCAAGATTTGATTGCCCATTACTTGTACCAACAAAATTTCTCTTCTGTTCGAAGGACAAATTTTTTTTTGAAAAAATATAGTCAAAAATGCAGAGAAAAAAATCTAGATCTAAATATTAATCAAATAGATATGCAAATGACCATACCTGAACTTGTAAATTGAGGCCTCCGAGTGCTGATTTGAAAAAAAAAATTACCTCATGATTAACTTTGGCCTAAGGTAGCCAAATTTATAGTCAATCTTCATCGAATCAATGTTTCAGATGCAATGGTGAGGTCAGATCTGACTCTAGATGCTCCCAATTTCTGCAGTACTCTAAATTTAGGCCGAGGTGTTGAAGCAACAATGGTCTTAAATGGCTATGTGAAGAGAAAATCTCCAAGCTCTGATACCACGTAAGAATTTGCCTTATGAAAAAATTCACCCAAGAACTAAGAACTCAAACACAAGCACAATTGTAGACCAAAAAGGAGTATGATCAAAATAACAATGTATTCAATTCAATATGCCATAAGAGTACACTACGAGTGCATGTATATAAAGGCCTCTGAGATGCATCTAGAATGCCTAAGAATTAGCTACATGATAAGTCATACAATTAGGCACATGTCTACTAGATATGGGTTATCCTCCATTAAGCACAGAAGTAAGTGTGATGATGAGAGGATAAGCGCACAAGGGTGTAACACGCAAATTAGTTTGTAGACAACATGTGGTAAAATAGAGTTGCATACTTTTGTGCTGTCAACATGACAACTCAAAAAGGTACACAAACTCCTAAGTGTCTCACAAAAATAAAATAATAAAATAATGCAAAATAATAAAATTATGCATTAACCTAAATAAACTTAAGTGTAAATAGTAAATACATATTTACACCAACACTTTTGAAGCAACCAGTATCTAATCCTTCTTCTCCTTACTATTATTTTGTTTCTCATCCTTACTATTGTTGTTACTACATCGTCCTTTTTTTTCTTTTGTACCTTGGTTGGCAGCTAAGGCATGTGACTTAGAGGACTTAAGAGTGCCCATCTAGATTAGCTTGTCCTATTCTCAAGTGAGATTGACAGCAAAATCATCTAAAGATGGCATGATGAATTGAGTACCAAGTGCACCCTTAGTAGCATAGAAGGTAGAGAAAAACACAAAATATTCTAAACATAGCTTAGAGAGAATACTAAGAATTAGTTGTTCATCTTTCTTTTCAATTTCACATTGTTTTAACTGCAACCTTAGTGATTTCAATTTAGTGAGGAAATCCTCGATTGTGTTGAAATTGCCTAGACTTAAACTAATTAGTTCATTTTTCAACATATGACCCCTCATTGAATCTTGTGTGTCAAATAGTATTTCTAGCTCTGTCCATATTTCATTTGGTTTATCCAAAGACTCAATGTGAAATAGCAAGTTAGGAGAAATAAACAAATACAATGTTCCATATGCCTCATCACATTTGTTAAACCACTTAGGCTTATCTCCATCTTTATCAAGTTCAATTTCAAGTCCCATAGTTATCCTATTTAATCCAGCTTTCCTTAAGTGAATTGTCATGCATGATTTCCACTCAAAGTAATTGTATGGAGTTAGGATGGGCATATTTGTTTGATCCATGATGAATAAATGCAGAGAAGAAATGCTAAAAAGAAGATAATCTAGCCACAACAATGCCCCCCTTTTTACTCAATCAAAGAACTGCAACCCCCCCACAAGAAATATAATTTGGCACTATATTTTAGTGTATTTACAACTACCACTAGCAAGAAATACTAAGTGGTATTGATTTCAATGGATTACAAAACCCTCATGAAGAGCATATGTTGAAAGTAAAACTTGGGCACAATACTCAAGGAAACAAATAGCACCACTACGATCTACTCAAAAAATATGCACTTTCAAAAAAAGAATCACCTCAATACAAGGTCGTATGAGAAAGTTATGATCCTCCAAAGTTTCCAAAATGAGAATTGTGCAAAGTCATAGCTGAGAATCTACCATTTTTGAAAAATTTATGCATGAAAATCAAAAAATGACTGCACTAGTGGATAGAGCACAAAAAAATAGCCAAGATCATAACAAGAATCGTTGAAATCAAAGTCTATATAAGCAAGAATGAGGTATTTGAAAACTGTGTTCAAATTTGCAACTGCCAATGGAGAGGGGTATGATTGTAGCTTTCTATGCTTAATTTTGCAAAATATACAAATTGCATGCAAAAACTAAAAGATAACCTGATATTTTTTCGATGCTACAAACAAAACCTAGAAAGTGTTTTTCATGTTGATGTACAAAAGATGTAGCTTTAGTGTAAATTAGACGCCTTTAACAATAAAAAATGGCCCCAACAACCAAGAAACGACCCTAGCAACCAAAAGATGACATGTAAAGATTGAATCAGCTACCTAAGTCAATCAATGGCATGCTAAAACCTGCAATACTAATTGATTACACCAAATATGCAAGTTGGTTGTCAGATTTGAGATCGAAACCCCAGAGATTAAAACATTTTTGTCAACCTTTTATGATTCTCAAGATCATCCAAAAATGCAAGAGAAGAGCATACTAGATTTTTCAAAAACTTACAATAAGATTTATTAGTGCCCCCGTCCCCTCCACCCCCTGAATCTCTCAAATTAGGAAACTAAAATCTACTCTTGCACATAGAAAAGCTTTGATACCATGTTAGAATCTAAAAAGATTAATAACTCAGAAAACTAGTGCAAAGAATAGATATCTAAACTATGAATGCAAATGATACAAAATCAAAATAGCAACACAAAGCTAGTCTCCAAGAGAGTAATGCAAATGCTAGAAGAAAAATAGCTTTAAGAGAATGCAAAGCAAGATATCCAAATACAAGCATGGTAGCATGCTTATATAGGCTAGGAAGAGGGAGGAAGTGGCAACACCGACCAATGAGGAGCAACCATCTATCAGACTAAAGATAGAAAGTATCTTCCCAAGATAGCTAATGGATGCTTACATGTAGGAAGGTGACATCTCGCAACCATTCACCTAATAAGACATGCTTTATTAACCTAAGTGAGATTAATAGAAGTGTAGGAAAAACCTAGTAATATAGGGAAAAATAAATAACCCACTAGGAAATTAAAAAATACTACAGTAACACCTCTAGCCCTAGCTCTTCAATCTCTCCTTCTGCCACAAGTCATTATGGACCAAGATTCACCCAAAAATGCCCCAAAAGCTCTAAAAATGCAAATTACTACAACATAGAAAAACCAAAAAAAAAACCTTTATTTTTTTGATAAAACTAAAACAAAGACCTCCAAAACACTGAGGCACAACTAACAAGATTGACTTAGGACTCAGAAATATCAATAAGGTAGAACTTCAAAGTTATCAAAGTAGTCAGGGTTGTTAGAGTGTGAAAAGTGTGAAAGTTTGAAGATTAGAACTAAGCCCCTTTTTCTTGAAGATAGTTTTCAGACTTTTTAGGGACATCAAAGGTACTAGAGTGTCAAATGTGTGAAATCTCTAAAAACATAAAACTAAGCCGCTTTCATCTAAAAGGTATTTTTAGACTTTTTGGAGTTGTCGAATGTCTAATTTTTTGTGGTCTTCAATTTTTTTTGGAATGTGAGGATATTGGGGGTTTCAAACTTTTAGATTTTCTGGATGATGCAGGAGCATCCTGGGTTGGTGTGTTATCCTACTCATTCTGGTAGTTGTTGTAGAATTTTACTCATTGCCAAGTTGCTTCAATTACCAAATGCCAATAATTTTGCAATTTAAGCCAAGTTCAGGTTATCCCACATCATGTTAACACTCAGGTTAGCATGTTATCCCATCTCGCTCTACAGTGTATGCTAAGTTCCATAGTGTGTGCTAAGTGACTCTTCATGTGCTGAGTTTTCCTGTTTATGCCGAGTGTTAGTATTTTGGATGTAATTTTTGCATTTTTGGTGTGAGCTGAATTACGAGATTTATTTTGACCACGACATTTATGATGAGATCTTGCCTTGGGATGTGTCCTGACTTTTTTTGGGTCAACCTTCCTATTTTGTAATATTCTAGAATGTTCTGTAAGTCATTTTGGCAAGTATAAATAGGGATATTATGGAGTCTTTTGGTCATTCAGTTTTAGAAGGAAGATCGATGTGAATATTGAAGAGCTAAGGCTATGGCTCAGAAACCAGAGAATCACTTGGTGGACCTGAGGGTACAAGTGTGGATTCTTCTTGGTGTTCTTATCCAGTTGTGTATCTGGACTAGAAAGGATTGGTTTTGTAAGTTGGATATCACTGGATCTTGCAAAATTGATATTTTGTAATTGTTGTTTGTATTTGGCCTTGACCTAGAAGGCCTTATAGCCGAGCATATTGCATGTGATCAGTTATATTTATGAATAAAGAGTTATGATTTGGTATCAGATCTTGCATTATTGCTTCTTATTGTTGTGTTTTTGCTATGTAGTTATTTTTTGGGGGCTAGGACATCTCCTTTGGGGATTCTCTTGCCTTGCACTATGTCAGGTGGTATCAGAGTGAGGTTACTCTTGAGTGTGTAGGCAGATCACTGAAGCTAAGGCAATTTGCACCAAGATCGTGGGTTAGAGAAGGTTGAGTTAGTGGAGTCGATTGATCTTCTGGATTTGTGGATCTATTGTTCGAGGTTTATGAAACCTTGGAAGATGCCTCCAAGAAGGTTGGACCCTAGGGCGATTGATGATCTTAGTGATTTTGTAGAAGAATGGATCTCAAAGGAGGTTAGAGCAGATTTCAAATCTGATATGGAGGAGGTTAAAGCCAGTTTCAGATCTCAAATAGCATTGATGAAGAGTGACATGATTGCTAAAATCGTGAGTGCTTTAGGTGGCCTACCTAGGCATGTGGGTACTGAAGGTAGTTATGAGGAAGTTGTCGAAGACTTTGAAGTTGTTGGATCAAGTGGTAAGGATAGAATTAATCATGTGGAGAGACCTATTGGAAATAGTGTTGGTCAATTTGCTCAACCTGGATCTTAGTTGAAGCTAAAGCATAAGATGGAGGTTTACAATTTTTGAGGTACTTTAAATCTTGAAGACCTGATTGATTGGATTGATGAATTAGAAGACTACTTTGAGCTTGAGGATATTGAGGATCCACTTAGAGTGAGGTTGGAACAAACTAAGTTGAAGGGACATGCTACTCTTTGGTGGAAGGAACTGCAAAGAGATGGAGAAGAGGAAGGTGAAATGAAGATCTCTAGATGGACATTAATGGTGACTAAGTTGAAAGCCAAGTTCATTCCTATTGATAATGAACCTAAGTTATTTAAGAGGTTGTAGAATCTGAAGTAGAAGGATATAACTTAAAAGATTATATCAAGGAGTTCTACAAGTTGACTATTTGGTCTAGTCATAAAGAATTGTCAAAGGCAAAGGTAGCTCTGTATATCAATGGTTTAAGATTCAATATTTAGGATGAGATTGGTATGCTAAATATTCCTTCATTTGAGGATGCTTATCAGTATGCTTTGAGAGCAGAAGAGAAGTTGAAGAGGAAACATCAAAGAAATCCTTAAGGAAAGGGGAAGTAGGATAGCTCAGCACAAGCTAAACCAAGTACAGAGGGTGAACCAAAACATGTTGATCAGAAAAGGAGGATAGGTAGAGGTGCATTCAAAGGTAATTGTTTCAAATGTGGCAAAGAAGGGCATCAGTCTTTTGAATGTCTGATTGGTAGGAAAACTGCTATTGTGAATAAGGCTGAAGTCCAGGACAATCAGCTTGAACCAGGAGAGAATTTCCTAGCTCGATGAGTACTGGTGGGTCAAAGAACATTAGATCCTTGTCAGAGGACTAGTTTGTTCAGGACTTGTTGTAAGTTTGGTGGAAAAATCTACAAGGTGTTTATGGATGGTGGTAGTATTGATAACCTTGTTGCTGAAGAGATGGTTTAGAAACTTGGTTTGAAGAGAGTGAGGTATCCTTATCCTTATAGGATAGGCTAGTTGCAAGATGAGCATGCTTTGGAAGTGAGGGAGCAATGCCTTGTTCATTTCTAGATTATGCAGTATAAGGATCAAGTGTTGTGTGATATTGTGGATATGAACAGTTGTCATGTGTTACTCGGTAGACCTTTTCAATATGATTGTAGGGTTATGCATGATTGTGTTAGGAATGTGTTTACTATTAAGCAAGGTGGTAGGGAGTTTTCACTAATGTCTTTGCAGAATGAAGAGCTTAGTAGGAGGAACCTAAGTATTGGCAACCAAGTTGAGTTGGAAAATTCTAAGAAGGTTGGAAATCAACATGGAAAGAAGACCTATGGAACACCTATGGTGGATGCGAAGAAGAAGAAGAAAAATAAGGGAAAGAGTGTGCAAGTTGAAGACTTGGAGGACATGTATGTGAAGAACTAGTTTGAGATTTATGTGTTGAATCCTAGAAGATGTTCTTCCAGATTCTAGAACATATTTTTGAACCTGGGGTGTCTAATGTAGGAGCATCCTAGGTTGTTGTGTTATCCTGCTCATTCTAGCAGTTGTTGTCGAGTTTCAGTCATTGCCAAGTTGTTGTAATTTATGAGTTCTAGTAATTTCGCAGTTTAAGCCAAGTTCAAGTTATCCCACATCATGTTAACACTCGAGTTAGCATGTTATCCCATCTCACTCTGTAGTGTGTACCAAGTTCCATAGTGTGTGCCGAGTGACTCTTCATGTGCCAAGTGACTCTTCATGTGCCGAGTTTTCCTATTTGTGCCAAGTGTCAGCATTTTGATGTGATTTTTGCATTTTTGGTGTGAGCCAACTTGTGGGATTTATTTTGACCATGACATTTATGATGAGATCTTGCCTTGGGATGTGTCCTAACCATTGTTGGGTCAGCCTTCCTATTTTGTAATGTTCTATAATATTCTGTAAGCCATTTTGGCAAGTATAAATAGGGGTCTTGTGGAGTCTTTTGGTCATTCAGTTTTAGAAGGAAGATAGGTGCAAATTTTGAAGAGCTAGGGCTTCAGCTTACAAACCAGAGGATTGCTTGGTGGACCTGAAGGTACAAGTGTGGATTCTTCTTAGTGTTCTTATCCATTTGTGTATCTAGACTAGCTAGGATTGGTTTTGTAAGTTGGATCTCATTGGATCTTGTAGAACTGATATTTTGTAATTATTGTTTGTATTTGGCCCTAACCCAAAAGGCCTTATAGCCGGGCATATTGCATGTAATCAGTTATATCTATGAATAAAGAGTTGTGATTTGGTATTAGATCTTACATTATTGCTTCTTGTTGTTATTTTTTCACTATGTGGTTATTTGTTGGGGGCTAGGACATCCCCTTTGGGGATTCTTCTGCCTTGCACTATGTCATTGGATGTTCAAAAGTTTGGAGGTTTGACAACTCTAAACAAATTGTTGACTTAAAAGATTTTTTTAAGGAGCACAAAAATGGAATTTTGGAAGAGAGGGGATGTTGTACATTCAAAAGTCTAACAAATCCAAAAAAAAATTGTGAAGATAGCCATTTTTGCAAAGTGGAATGAAAGGAACATGGAGATACTGGGGTTTTCATAGGTGTTAGAGTTTGAACACTCTAAAAGTTTAAAAATGTATTTTCAACTTGACTAACTTAACCTATGAATTTGGACATATTAGGGATGTCAGATGTTTGACATCTCCAATCTATGGAAAGACTCTAAGCCTTAAAAACAAATAAGGAAAAAATGGGAAGGACTAACAAAAAGGAACCTACAAAGCATAGGTAATGAAACCAAGAGTGACTAGAGACGTAAGAAGCAGAAATGAGGGGATCCCAATTTTTGCTAGTACTCAAAATGGGGAATCTATTGTAAAACCATAGCATCTCCCAACCTTGATATACCTTAATCCATCCTCGTATGTTCTAACTCTATGATTTTGGGGCAATATATGTTACTACACAACTACTATTTGTGAGCCCATGTTTGGCCAGCTCAAGTGTGTGTAGAAGGTTCAATTCTTGGTACTAGAAGGATCAAATTGAAATGATTCTCCTTGATAAATCTTTATGATTCTTCTCTTTCCATACTTTATCATTTCCTTTCTTTCTTTTTTTCTTTCATAAATGTATCATTGATGTTCTTATAATTTGTCTAATTAGATCCATTATTCCTTATTCTATTTAATTTATTCCATTTAACATTGGATGCTCTTCTATTCTTGACAAAACTATTAATATGTAGTATCTAGTTGTATTCCCTAGATTATCGTATTTGTAACATGTAACAACAAAATTTGCATACCCTGGTTCACCTTGATTTATTTGTAATCTACAATCTATTTCAATATGTTCAAATTTGTTGAACTTATAACATGTAACTCTAGAAGATATGACATTTTTACTTCTAATAGGTATTCTTGCACTAGATCTCAAATTACATCTCTCATTTGTCCTATGACTTCATGTTTCTTTGAATTCATTTAACTTATGCCCATGAAGCCAACTATTAAATAAATAACCAATAAATGGCCTAGTATCAATATTACATTTGGAATCTTTCTTCGTGTTTCCATACTTAGTGTTGTAATCACCCAAAAATGGTCATCTAGACTATGAGCCCCAATTCTTACATTTGCATAATTTATCTATTTCTTATCTTTGATCCAATCATCACTTTTATATTTCTTAGATTATAACCTATTGTTTGACCACTTTATCCTAATTCTTTTGTTTAATTGAAAAAACTTGACACCTTTTAACTAAATAAAAGCTCCAAATCTATTTATTCATAAGTGTGCACATGAAAAATATCATTCCTATTTTAAAAATAAAAGAAAAGGTATTTTTGTCTCACGTGAGGTGCAAACTTTCCAAGGTGGGTGAAATCTTTATTCTCCTCCACACATATTTTTCCTCTTAAACATATTCATTGATCTTGCTTAGGTAAAATTCTTATACACATGGATCACTTAAGGCTCATTCTCCACCCTTGATTTTGCCTCTTGATCTCTATCATCCATTTATCTTTAAAATGAGGCTCTTTCCTTACTTTCTCATCTATTGCATACTTATTGTTATGCTACAGGTTTTCTTGGTGATTTTGGAGCACTCAAAGCACTCACTTTTCACTCATTTTGCATTTACATTCTCTTTCTTATATTTAGCTTAGATTTATTTTGTGCCTAGATTAGCTCATATGGCTTATAACTAGGCACCTTTGTAACTCTTCATACTTGTTATCTTAGTCTTGCATCTCATTTTAGTTTACCTGCATTTGCACTGCACTCTCTCAATTCTTAGATATTGGCACTCTTTCCTCTACTCTTTCAATCTTCTATTCTATGGTGCACCTTGCAAGAGTTTCTTAAACTAGGTTTATTTGAGAGCTACTATCTCATATCTCTTGCACATCATATATAGGAAGCTCTAAGTTGTCATTCAAGGTTCCTAATCTATTGGATTCCTTGGATATAATGTCTTAGAGAAGTGTGATACTTTTTATGCACATGGTTGCATGCATAACATGTTTCTTTAATCTTCTTGATCGTCTCTCTAGGTTCAAAAATATGAATGGGTGTTTTACATGGATCTTGCAATGGTCTTTCCTTAGCTTTTTTGAAACTTTTAGCATTATGATAACCAAATATAGTCATGTTTTCCTTAGCTTTCTATTGTTGCAATTACTCATAAAGTTGTCCACTTATTGAATAAAGTTTCTCAAGATGTAACTTTTCTTTGACAAGTTTATGCTTGACAATGTTAGTGTACTTTTCAAGCTCCTAATAATTAGATTTTGAATCTTCAAGTTCCAACTTCACCTGTCCAATTAGAGTACTTAAATTATAACATTTTTCTTGTTGAGAATTGGAAAAAAATTTCACAATAAGGGAGTTTTTTGAGTTGGAAATATTACTAGATAATGTGTTGGCATTCAAGTTTTGTTATTGGTATCACCATATGTCTAGGAATTTCATAGAGGAGTTAGAACAACTTAGATTATGTGTATTACAAGCTATCGATCATAATAGTAAGGAAAATGCATTCCATTCTTGAGTATGTTAGCTTCAATATGTGTATCAAGGTGAGTGTAGACCTTATGTATATGGTTGTAACTCTTTATATAATTGTTTGAGTAAGTTGTAGACATTTTTACAAAGACTGGTTGTAGTCAATGACAGGAAAACATGTCAGAGGTGATTGTAGTATTTTGGGTATACTATACTAGAAAGTTGAACTTAAGGTTTGTGATCATAGAGCATGGTATAAGACTTTGAATAACGTATGCTTTGGGATTTGTGAGTCATTTGTTTCATGTTGTAAGTATTGATAATATGTAGCATGTGGATTATTAATTTTGGGAGATCACAAAATAGTGTTTTGACTTTTTATCATATTTACTAATTTTCTACGCTTTTTTATTTAAGTTCATATTCAAGTTTTTTAAGCACTTGTTTCAAGATCATATTCAAATTTTTAGAACTTTTTCAAGATCATATGTGATTTTTAGGTGTTTTTCAAGACTTTGAGCAAGTTTATAGGATTTTTTTTAGAATCATATGTGATTTCTCCATATTTTTTAAGGACTCTATGAAAATTTTAAAGATTTTTTAACGGCCATATATAATTTTTAGGTGTTTTCAAGTCTTTAAAGTATTAACATGAGAAATAATTGACCCCAATGTCTAACAAGGAAAGGGTGTTATGGATGGATGAATGAAAAAGTAGAGTGATGAAGGATAAAGGTCACCTAGAATGTCTTCAAGGTTGTTTGAATCACCAAGGACTATCCAAAAAATGGGAGGACATCTTTTATGCAAGCTAAAGGACTAGATATGAAAATGATAAGCTATGACAAGAGGTTTTTGAAAATATTTTTTTACATTATATGTCCTTAGATCAAGACCAAGATAGGGAAAATAAAGTGTGATGTAGTGTAAGGTAGGAGAATCCCCATAGGAGATGTCCTATCCCCTTGCAATAACAACATAGAAAAAGACTAACAATAACTTAGAGATTTAGATTCACAATAATGTCAATTATTATAATAAAATCATAAGAAATACATTCAACATGCTTGATCATAACACCTTCCAGATTATAGCCAAATATAATGCAATTACAATGATAGTTCTCAAAGATCTCGTAAGATCCAACCACTACAATCTATTAGAAACCCTCGTAAAGAATCTAAATATGAGCTCACAAGACAACAAGAAACCTTCTTGTTTCCCAACCCCACACTTAGCTACTAGCTATGTTCAACTTCACTTTACTCAGCTACTATATCTTTCACATACTGATGAAATGAATTAAAGACTCTAGAAGACCCTCTACTTATCCTAAACCAAGCCACAAGTAAACCTAGCATGTTGCATTAAATAAACACTCATATAAAATACTCCCTCAAGCCACAAGTCAGCTTGGCAAGAAACATTAAATACATGAAATAACTAAATACTTAGAATAGGCCCCAAAATTACAATGCATAACTAACTTAAATGATAACATTGAAAGATGTTCCCTTAAGAATAGGTCCAAATGTCATCCAAGTATTTGAATCCAAGAGAGCACATACCAACTCCCTCAAATTAAAGCTCATGAATACAATCTCCAAAGCCTGCTAGTAAAATAAGAACACATTACCAACAACCACAAAAATAGATCTAACTCCAACACAAATACTCCAAACTTCATGTTCACTTAGTAAAAGGTTCCCTAATATATCTTGAACATATCTAAAACTATGCAAACTATCATTCCATCATTCTAAGCTCGAAACCCATACATACAAGATTGTGGACTACCCTAAGATGCTCTCACATTAGACAACCCAGGTGCAAAGAAATATGTTCTCAACAACTATAAGAACATCTTTAAGGGTTCAACACATAAAACCTAAACTAGTTCTTCATGTACATGTTCTCCATCACATCAGCTTGTACACTCTTGCCTTTGTTCCACTTCTACAAATCTTTACCAGCAACAAGTATCTGTACATATATATTTGGTGTACAATATGTATGACTTCCAAACTAATATCAGACCCTTCTAGAATTTTGCAACTTAGCTCGGCTACCAAAAATCATGTTCTTCCTACTAAGCTCTATGTTCTGCAAAGGAATTAAGGAATGATTCCTATCATCCTTCTCAATAATAAATACATTATTGACATAATCATGGACTCCCCTGCAATCGTACTACCAGGATCTATCAAGTAATATGTGACAAATAATCATGTCCAAATATCACACAACACTTGATCAATATGTTGTCCAATCTAAAAATCAACAAGACATTGCTCCCTCACTTCCAGAGCATATTTATCTTATAACCAACTGATCCTATAAGGGCAATAATTTCTTACTCTCTTCAAACCAAGTTTCTAAACCACCTCCTTAAAAAATAGATTATCAACACTACCATGATCTACAATCAAATTCTAACATTTACCTCCAAAATTGCATTGAGTCCTGAAAAATTTTCTCCTTTGACAAGGCTCCAACATATTCTTACCAAGAAAAAATCTTCGAATCAATAAACTATCCCCCTCCATCTCAAGTTCATTCACTAAATCCACATTCTCATTCACCACACCAACTCTTTTATCAAAAACCTTCCTATCAGTATTGGGACATTCAAAGAATATGTGTTCTTCTTCACCACATCTATAGCAAGTACCCTTACATGCACCTCTATCTGTTCCTTCTTTTCCTTCCCTCAAGAATTACCTCAATATTAAATATCAAACCATTGATATATCTAGCCACATTTTCCTTAGAATGTTCTCTATGTCTATTAGGAAGGATTAACCACAGACAAAAATAGCAGTTACATGCAAATATATCCAATATCAAAAAATAATAGATCACACAAAAGAGAACAGAAGACACCAAGATATAATGTGGTTCACCCAATCTTTGGGCTACATCCACCAAATAGCATGTCCAATATTATTATGATCCAGTGATTACAACTTGATTACAATCTGTAATCCCTTATAGCTCAATATTGTTGCAAGAAGCAATTTTCACATCACACCTTATAAAAATTCCTAACCCTAATATTTTTTATACAATCTTTTTGCCACTTACAAAATTAGAGCTAGAATAATAAAATTATAGTAGCTAACACCTTTTACAATATAAGGCCATTTTTGGCTTTGGGGCGTTGCCCTCGAAAACCCCCGCGGGGCTATTGCCCCTCGATCCCACCCTGTACTACAACAGGGAGCGCTCTAGGGGTACTACCCCAGGACCCCACAGGGGTGCTACCCCCAAACCCCCATAGAAATAATCTAGAGAAAAATTACGTCGAATAAACCTTTGAGTTTGATTAGGCTCCACATCACAACAATCTCCCACTTGAAGATTGATCAGACTCCATAATAATAACCTTCCACTTGGAGACTGATCATAGCACCGCTAAACATGTAGCTCCCACTAGAATATCAAACCACCCTAGACTTTGTTGTTCATATATTCTATTCAGTCTAGAAGACTAACCAGAGCTGAAGAGGAATTCAACTTCTCCCTTGTCACTACCTTTGTAAACATATCTACTAGATTGTCATCTGTATGTATCTTTTCCAGCTTTAACTATCCATCATCCAAAACTGACTGAATGAAATGGTACAACAACTATAAATGTTTTATCTTTGAATATAGAGTAGAATTGTTCGCAAGATGAATGGCACTTTAACTATCTATAAAAAAAAAAAATTATCTCACTATGGATGTCCCAATTCTTCCAAGAAGAAATGAAGCCATATCATCTCCTTGGCTGCCTCGGTAGCAGCAACATACTCTGCCTCTATAGTGGATAAAGCATTAGCCTTCTGCAACTAAGAAATCCAACTCATTGTTGTTGCACCAATAGTAAATACATGACCTATAGTATTCCACCTGGTATCAATATCCCTTGCCAAATCTGAGTCAACATAGCCCTGTAAATCAATAGTAGAGCTCCTAAAATGTAAAAAATTATTTTTTGTTCCTCTCAAATATCTAAGAATACATTTGACTACATTTTAATGCTCAATTCTAGGATAACTCATAAACTTGCTAACGACTCCCACTGCATGTGCAACATTTGACCTAGTACATACCATAGCATACATCAAGCTTCCTATAGCTAAAGCATAAGGTACCTTGCAGATCATATCCTCCTCTTGTTTTGTCTTTAGACGCATCTCCTTAGTCAACTTCAAAATGACCACGTAAAGGTGTGTTGACAACTTTAGTATTCTCCATAGAGAAACATTGCAACACCTTCTCAATTGTTGATCTCAGATTGGTTTTGACAAGTGAGTGTCAACACACTTAAGCCATTTACTTAGTTCATGTTGAACTAGTAATACATGTCGAGCACAACATGTAAATATTAGACTATGCCAAGTTGCAATGAGTGTCGACACTAATACATTTGGTACCAAATTGCAACAGCAGTGCCATTGCAGTTTTTCCGTCACAACCTTGTTGTTGTCGCAATTGCGACGATAGATCGTCACAATTGTGACGACGACAAGGTTGTGACAACACCAAATGTATTAGTGTGAGTTACTCATTGCCAAGTCACTCAGGTGTCAAGCAGATAGACTATGCTAAGTGATTCAAGATTTGAGTAAATAGTGGATGCCAAGTAATGCAGATGTCGAGTCACAGTATAAAGATCAGTGCATGATGAGCATCAAAGACTTCATATGTCAAGTGACATAGTTTTGACATACTTTTTTGTAATGGAATAAACAACTATGTAAACCATTTTTGAGCTAACTTAAGATTATATTTCAATATTATGGAGATAAGGATGAATCTTTGTTTGGATTCCCTATGCAATTACATGCAATCAATCAAAAAATGAGAAGGTTTAAGCGGCAAAATGGATGAATCTTAGTTGTAGATTCATACCTAAACCTAAGCCACCTAAGCCTTCTTAAGGAGGAGGAAGCCCTAAACTCTAAATGGATGATGATGGGTGAATGTTGGATGATGGAATTGAAGGAGCAAAAAAGATAGTTTGCATGTAGAGCATTCAAGGTGACTTAGAGGAAAGAGTGAATTATAGAATTAGTTAGAGTAGAATAGAGGATAGAGAAAAGCATACAACATTGATATATTTAATCAGTAAGGATCAAGAAGCCATTGTGTAGAGGTGATCTATTATCATGCAAGCTAGTACCAACCACAAGATCTATGCTAAGACATTTTAATTGGGTGTTGAAATCCTCTAACAAGGTGAGACCTAATAGTCTTTGTAAGCCTTTAACAAGGTAGACCTTTCATAGGGTAGATAATGTTTCATGGTCAAATCATTGTAACCTTCATTAGATACACTTTATTACTGTAGTAGTGAAGATTTGTGGGTGTCATCCCCACCCTAGTTTTACCTTCTCACTTGAAGGTTTTTTGGGTAATCATATCTAGTGTTATGTGTGTGAATGTTTACATGGTTATGTGATTTAGATGCATATGCTTTACATGATTATTTTAGTTTACTTATTGAATGTATGTGATGAATAAATGGTGAAAGTTTTATGGGTCCCAGTGTAAACTATTGATTCACCCCCTGGCTCTCAGAAGTTTACTCTTTCCCCTTGTAATTCCAACACTCAATAGAATTATCCTGAGATAAAGTCAATTTCCTATTCTTCCTATCTCTATAAATCTTCATACCAAGGATTTGTTTTGCTACCCCGAAATCCTTCATAGCAAATGCATGTGTTGACTAGCATTTCAGCCCCTTAATGTGATCCATATTAAACCTAGCTACAAGCATATCATCAACATATAAACATAAATTAATGTAGTTGTCATCATCTAACCTCTTAAAGTAAACACAATGATCTGACATCTTAATGTAGCTATCATCATCTAACCTTTATTAGTGACTCACATTTAGTCAAATGGTTAAACTATTACCAAGCTCTACAATTGCTATAGAGCTCATATTCTAGTTTGTAGTATTGAGCAAGTGCTACCGAATTATATAGTTACTACCAAGCTATAAAGTGGTTACTGAGTTCTACAGTTGCTACTAAATTCTAGAATCTCTATTCAGTATATGGCAAGAAGTATCTACTAAGTTTATCAATGACAGTGCAAACTAAGCTTCACAGTATTAACCAAGTTGCACAGTATCAACCATGTTTTCTAGTATCTACCGAGCTGGCAGTATCAAGTGATTCAGTCTATATGCCAAGCTTGGAATATTAGTATTGATTGAGCCAAGTGTCAACCAAGTGATTCAATCTATATCAAGCTTATAGTTCTAGTGTTGACTAAGCCACGCAGTGCTAACCAAATGACTTAGTTTATATGCCAAGTTTCACTGAGTCACTCAGTGTTGAGTGAGTTCAAGCTATTTCAAAGTGATTAGTATGAACCAAGCTTCTATGTCTACTAAGAACATGATGATTCTAAGTGTTGACAATGGTTGTCAACTATCAAAACATCATCGAGTCTATCTTCAGAACTTGAGTGCCAACAGTTGAGCCAACTTTGTGATTTTGATGTAAATTTATATTGTATCTGACCTTGATGAATTGTAATTTGAATTAGTATATATGTAATGAATTGTATCATATACAAGTGCAAGAAAAAAGAAAATATGAAGAGCAGAAGTGTGAATTAATAAGGCTACAAGCAATATAAGGGACAAAAAAGATTTATCTATCACAACAAGGTAATCTTTACACTACAAGGAATCTCAACTGGAAAATTAGTGTTGCAGATCAAAGATCAACCACTGGTTCATCCTAGTAGGTGTATCAATTAAATCCTTTAACAAGATAGACTTAACATTCTTTGTCAATTCACTTTACTGAGTGCATACTTCATTGTATGTTTTATAAATCCTTTCACAAGGTGGACCTAGCAGTCGTTATTGCTCCTACAAGGGAAAATCATCAGAAGTGATCAAAATTAAGCCTTAACAGGCCAACTTTATACTACAGTACTAAAGCTTATGGGTATCATCACCACCCTGGTTTTACTTTCTATCTAGAAGGTTTCTAGGTCACCATATCTTGTGTCAAGTTTGTTATAAATGTTTTACTGCTTTCATGCATACAACTATATCAGAATATATATGAAGGATTAATCGATGAAATAAAGTTAAAATTTTATTGGTTCATGATTCACCCCTCCCCTCTCAGTAAACTTGCCTATCTAATATTTCCAACAATTGGTATCACAACATTTGGTTCTCTGAAGAGAAGTTTAACAGCTTGAGAAAAGATTAGAAGCAATGGAGGTGTGCAGGCTAGAAAAGGCTATTGAGAATGACAAGTTGGATTTGGAATTGGCTATTGGAAATCTAAGAAAAGTAAAAGAGCATCTCTCACAATCTCTGAAAAGAAGAAAGAACTAGTAGAACAAACCAATGAAAATCTCTACATTGAAGAAAGAATTAAAGATATCTATCCTAAAAGAAACTTAGATGAAGCCAATGAAGCAATCAAAGATTTACTTGAGAAGAATCTTACTCTCCAAGAAGAAGTAAGAAAGCTAAAAAGAGAAAAAGAAATCCAATCAGTCAAACTATGTGAAGTCGTGGAACAAAAGGAGAAAGCCATAGAAGGGATAGAAGAAAAGAAGAATGAAATCAATCAACTATCCATTCAAAACACAAATTTTATTGATCAACTCACTGGTGCAAATGAAGAACTCATGAATCTAAGATCAAAGAATGAAAGACTATAGAATGATTTAAACGCTAAAAAGAAAACTAATGAGAGGATGATGAAATCTCAAGAGAGCATGAATCGATTGAATGAGCAAAGTCAATATAGATAGAAAGGCAAAGCAGGAATAGGATACATAGAAGAAGGTGAAACATCCAAGTAAGGAGCTCAAAAGAATCAAAGGCCTAATTGCAATCACTATGGTAAGATAAGTCATACATCAAAAAAAATTGGAGTAATGGAAACCAAGATTCAATGGAAAGTGCTACAATTGTAGTAAGACACAGAGCAAGTGAATGCAAGGAAAAATCTAAGTTTGAAGGAAAACGCTATAGTTGCAATAAACAAGGACACATCTTTAGAGTGTAAAACTAAGAAATTGAATTCAGTAGAACAGATTATGAAAGCTATATTCGGTTGGGACTACAACACATGGTGTAGATGTCACTACTGTGGAGAATTTGGGGACATTGGAGCAAATTGTGTAAAACATCACATGAGGAAAAGAGACAGCACAAAAAGGTGTTTTATTTGTATAGAACTTGGACATCTTACCAATAACTGTATGAACACTGGAAGAGTTGAAGATGAAAAGAAAGCTAGAGTTGATATTATTAGAAAGTAGATGAAGAAGCAATGGATTCCAAAGTCTTATGAGAATGCAAGTCAGAGTCATGAAGTAGATATCACTCAAGAATTGGGTGACTCAAGCATTTCAACTTGATCTCCCATAGGATGATTGGAACTGAGATCATGAAGCAGACATCTTACATCGGTTCTAGCTAGTAAAAAGGAAAGATCCATATCAACATTTAAGATGCAAAGCAATCACCAAGTAATTGTAGAAATTCAAAACCTTACCAAGCTAGATCAGGTTACAAGACCCTACCAAGCAATGTTGGCATACACTGAAATATTGTGTGGACACTGAGCTATGAATGAATCTACTGAGCATTAAGGTTGAATCGAGTGGAAGGCAATTTTTCATCAAGTGAGTGAACGTGCCAAGCATTTGTGATGATCAATATGTGGAAATTTGTTAAAAAGAAGGAAATCAAATTCATTTTTCACGGTGAATCTTTGAAAACTATTTGCAAAAGGCGATTTCTGTGCTTCCAAACGATCTGTATGTTTGTTTTTTAAAGATTTTTGTGTCTTCACAAACCCTACCAAGCATGGCATCTTCCAACAACAAAACCAAGAAAAGATCTAAGATGTTGGTTCAAGGAGTCAAATGGAAGGCACCAGACTTCAAATTGAGTTCGATAATTGTAGAGGAACTTGACCCAACTAGAGCTCAATCATAGGTTCCGCCCAAGGTATTACTCATTAATGATATTCGTTCACATTTTTTCTATTTAATACAATAAATTAGAACCCTAGAAATGGATGAAACTCTAGAAAAGCTATGTGTGGGTGGTGTGTTGAAACCCAAACATCAACATTTGGAAACCAAAAGTTTAAAATATATTACACATATGCCCCAGGGCTTTCAGATCAAATGGATAAGGTTTATTCTCAGCCTTGTACAGAATGGGCAATTATGATTGGAGTAGCATATTCAAATAATGGAGAAAATGATTCATAGAATCACAGGGCTTCCAATGTTGAACAAGGAAAAGACTACCAAAACCCTAAGTCAAGGAGAATTGGAAAACAAGACTCTTGTTGAGTGGGATGAGAGAGGAATGAAGATCAACAACATAACTAACATTGAGCTAAAAATATGGATTCATGTCATAGCTCATAAGATCTACAACTCTTGTTTCCTCAACAGTGTGTCATGTGAGGCAGTTGATCTCGCCTTCAAGATAGTAAAGAAAAACCTGTCCTTTGACCTTGAAAGTTGTTGCTTAATCAATTAAAAAAGAACATGGAGAGCATCAGGACTTCAAAGAAAAATCTATGTAAGTTTCACTCACTCTTAACTTTTTTATTCTTCTATGTGCAAAAATTCTTCCCTTCTAAAGGTATAGTCATATGGAGAAAAGACATGTACCAGTGTTATATCAAATAAATGAATATATAGCAGAGATGGGTGAAAAATTTGATAGTATCATGGACAACTACTTTGATTCATTCAAGGAAAAGATGAATAGCATATGTTGAATACCCAAGAAACTCTTAGAAGACTACAAGGAGGATATTTATTTTATGGTAGACTCTGACAAAGTGTACATTCAAGTAATCAAACCTAAAGTGGTGTGGGTTAAACTTCTAAGCTATGAGGTTAACATTGATGAAACTAAGGACATTATTGAAGCATTGCTAAATGAACCTATGGATCCAAAGGCCACATATTTTGGTACTTATGAAGAAGCCAAAGCAAGAATAGAACTTGAAATCAAGCTTCCTCAAGTAGTTAAGAAAGGAAAGAAGAGGATAGAAAAAATGAAGCAAGCAAGTTCTACTCTCTTATTGACTAAAGGCAAAGGAGATGGCATGGAAGAAGATGAAGCAGAGGATAAAGCTAAAGAGACAAAGTTTAAGGAAGAAGAACCTATAAGGAAGAAAGGTAAAGTTATCATAACCCAACCTACCAAGTCATCTACATCAGTATTCACAAGAAGAGCTACAAGATCAAAGAAGAAGTTGAAGTTGGGAGAAGAGGAAGATAACAACTAAATTGTACTTCTCAAATCTCCTCCCACACTTAGAGAAAGGTTGAAGAAGATAGGAGAAGGTTCTGGCATGAATAGTTTCAAATATTTAAGATATGAAACTAGGAACCCTAAGGAAAAGAGACAAATTGAATATGTTCTAGTGTCTAAACTTGATAAATGGAAATACTCACCAGATGAATTTCTTCACAGGTTCCTGATGCACTTCTCCAAGCCATCAAGCCAAAATAGGAGCATGCAAAGAAAACTGCAAAAGATATATTTGAACAAACTTTGAGACAACTCATGTTGAGTCTTAGCAACAAAAAAGTGAAGGAATCTATGAAGAAAAATTCACTCTAAAATTAAACACATGCATAATATTAGAAAATGACATTGAACATGTGGTGAAGACATCTACTACTACATGGAAAAATGTTTACAAACTTCATCAACCAAGTGATTTTTTTTTCATGTTATTGACAAAGATGATGAAGAAGAAAAGGATAATGACAATAATGATGATAAGGAAGATATAGAAGAAGATTTAAATTTGGATAATGAGGAGGAAGTACATGAAGCTACAGAGGAGAATCTCCTTGAGATTCAAAGTATTGAGGAAACTGATCCAGAGAAGATTGCAGCAACAGTTATGGCCTCATTTCCTCATTCTCTAAGAAAAGATTTAATGCCATCAATCTCAAAGAAACCTTCTACCAAGTTGGTTGTGGCAACCACTACAATACCAAGCACCCAACTAGACTCTGCACCTATTCAACTCAAAACCATATTGAATGAAGTACCCAACACTTCATCTACTGAGAAGCTAGTGCCTCCACCATCATCAGAGTTGGCTATATAACAACAAGGTATTTCAACTATTAGTGTAATATCTACCTTTGTTGCAAGCCCTTCTACTTCTACTATTGTTACAATTCCAAATGTATCAATAACAAGTACAAAGACAGTTGAGAACAAGTCTTGACTGAGTACTAAAGTTTCAAGCAAGGATAAAGGTAAAAGAAGAAGACATTGATCTTGATGAGGATATAGTTAGCCTGAATTGGGATATCTCTACTCTAAATCCTGATCAAATGAACTTAAAGGATGAACTATTGCAAAAGAGAGCTAATAAACAAAAGCTTAAAGAATAAAAGAACAAAGAAAACCAAGTGCTTGAAGATATAAAGAACATTTTTGTAGATGCACTAAGTATTGAGGTTGATAGTACACAACCTATTTTGACTCAATTAGGAGAACTTATCTAGAAATTCAATGAAGATCTGAATAGACAAGAAAAGTTATTACAAAGAGCAGAGAGGAAATTTGAGAACAAGGTACTAGAACAAGTAGCTCAAAAAATTGCTATTTAGCAAGTAGAATTGTCTACTACTCTGAGCTCATTGGAAACCTTTGCAAATAATGTAACTTCATTATTTAGCAAGTTATGTGACACATCTATCTTCACCTAGGGAATAAAAGATAAATTATCTAAGATAGATGAAGACTTAAAGTCAAGTACACACCAACTGTCACTTGACTTGAGTTACAGTTCTACTCACTATTCAAAGATCATATTTTTGACTGATTTGCAAGCAAAATTATTAAGGGAAGAAGCCAGGATTAGGACCACACTTGTAGACATCCAAGGCAAGATTCTTCCAAACATGGATGCATTGTAGAAACACATTGCACATGTTAAAAATCCCATCCATGATAATAACTTCTTCATAGCTGATCATATGATGGAACTATTAGCTAAAGTACATATTGCATGTCATGCAAGCAAGGTACTATAGGAAAATTGGGACAAGACAATGGCATTAATTTTGAAGGTACATTCTAAATTCTTGTCACATTTTGGCATCAACATATAATATATATACACCTTTGGCATTTATGTTGAAAAGGGGGAGAAGTATAAAGTAATGTATATTGTGATGAAGAAGAATGTATGAGATATGTAAATATATGGTATGTGGGAGTAGTACTATAGATATTTGTGTATAGATGAGATATATGTATGGAGAAGCAACACAATATATATACAGATAAATAGAAAACATTACAAAACCAATTTTGAAAAATCTCAAAAATAGATTAAGTTACCGAATTGCAAAAGAATCTTTTGGATCTAAAATTCTGAGCATTCCATTTTGGATTGATAAGTGTTTTTTTCACTAATTCCAAATGGGGAGATTGTTGACATTAAGGTCATAGTTTTTTTTATTAGTGACTCACACTTAATCAAATGGTTAAACTGTCACCGAGCTCTATAGTTGCTACCAAGCTCATATTCTAGTTTGCAGTGTTAACCAAGTGCTACCAAATTATATAGTTACTGCCAAGTTATAAAATGGTTACCAAGTTCTATAGTTGCTACTAATTTCTAGAATCTCTATTCAGTATATGGCGAACAGTATCTATCGAGTTGATCAGTGACAATGCAAATTGAGCTTCGTAGTATTAACTGAGTTGCACAGTATCAACCATGCTTTCTAGTATCTATCAAGCTAGCAGCATCAAGTGATTCAGTCTATATGACAAGCTTGGAGTGTTAGTGTTGACTGAGCCAAGGTATGTTGATCAAGTGATTCAGTCTATATCGAGCTTATAGTTCTAGTGTTGACTGAGCCATGCAATGCCAACCAAGTGACTCAGTTTATATGCCAATTTTCATTGTGTTTACCAAATCACTCAATGCTAATCGATTCCAAGCTACTTCAAAGTGATTAGCATGAACTAATCTTCTACATCTATTGAGAGCATGACGATGCCAAGTGTTGACAATGGTTATTGAGTCTGTCTTCAAAACTCGAGTGCTAACAGTTAAGCCAACTTTGTGATTTTTATGTAAATTTATATTGTAGCCTACCTTGATGAATTGTAATTTGAACTGGTATATATGTAATGAATTATATCATATCCAAGTTTAAGAAAAAAGAAAACATGAAGAGAAGAAGTGCAAATTAATAAGGCTACAAGCAGTGTAAGGGACAACAAAGATTTATCTATCACAGCAAGGTGATCTTTAAAGTATAAGGAATCTCAACCAAGAAATTAGAGTTGTAGATTAGAGATCAGCCACTAGTTCATTCTAACAGGTGTATCAATTAAATCCTTTAGCAAGGTAGACAAATAGTCTTTGTCAAATCTCTTTAATGAAGGCATACTTCATTGTATGTTTTGTAAATCCTTTCACAAGGTGGACCTAGCAGTCGTTATTGCTCCTAAAGGAAACTCATCAAAAGTGATCAATTTTAAGCCTTAATAGGTGAACTTTATATTGTAGTACTAAAGCTTGTGGGTATCATCCACATCCTATTTTTACTTTCTATTTGGATGGTTTCTGGGTCACCATATCTTGTGTCAAATTTGTTATGAATGTTTTACTACTTTCATTCTTCCATGCATGCAATTAGATTAGAATATATATGAAGGATTAATTGGTGAAATAAAGTTAAAATTTTATTGGTTCCTGATTCACCCCTCTCCTCTCAATAACCTTGCCTATCTAATATTTCCAACACTCCTCTTGTTGTGTCTTTGGACACATCTCCTTAGTCAACTTCAAATGACCAGGTAAAGGTGCGTTGACAGCTTTAGCATTCTCCATAGAGAAATGTTGCAACACCTTCTCAATATAATCAGCCTAAGATAAAGTCAATTTACTATTCTTCCTATCTCTACAAATCTTCATACCAAGAATTTATTTTGCTACCCCCAAATCCTTCATAGAAAATGCATGTGCTAACTGGCATTTTAGCCCCTTAATGTGATCCATGTTAGACCCAACTACAAGAATATCATCAACATATAAACATAAAATAATATAGTTATCATCATCTAACCTCTTAAAGTAAACACAATGATCTGTGTGACACCTACTATATCCATGCTCATGCATAAAAGTGTCAAATTTTAGATACCATTACCGAGGTGCTTGCTTCAAACCATATAAACTTTTTTTCAATCTACACACTAAGTTCTACTTATCTTTGACCTCAAATCCTTGTGGTTATGCTCCATATATCTCTTCATCCAAATCACCATGAAGAAAGGTTGTTTTAACATCAAGCTGCTCTAAATGCAAATCTTTAGTAGCCACAATACTTTAAAAAATATAGATAGAAGTCATTTTAACAATAGAAGATAATATCTCAACAAAATCAATGCCTTTTTTATGTGCAAATCCTTTTACAACTAACCTGGCTTTAAATATTTTCTTACCTCCATCCTCTTCTTTCAACCTGTAAACCCATTTATTCTGTAAAGCCCTTTTACCTACAACCAATTTGCATAAATCCCATGTCTAATTTTTAGTAAAGAGTTTCCTCCTTCATTGCAAACTCCCACTGAATCTTTGTATCCACCTACACAACTTCATCATAACATTCAAGTTCACCAACATTAGTAAGCAAAATAGAATAAAAAGAGGGATAAAACCATTTTGGAGGTCTACTTAGCCTTGTTCACTATCTAACATTCACTGGGGTGTGTGGTATTCATTGTTGTGGTTGTTGCACATCATGAGGAATTACTAGAACATCATTTTTTAGAGTATCATCCAACACTACATAATCATTTTTTCTTTTCCTATTGGTGCAACAAATCTTTGTACAACACTTTCTCATTGAATATGGCATCCATGCTTGTTACAATTTTATGATTTTCAAAATCCCAAAGCCTATAACCAAATTCATCAATGTGATATCCAATAAATACATATTTCTTTAACTTAGCTTCCATCTTGGTTCTATTTTCAGAATCAACATGTGCAAATGCTTCACAATTGAAGGTTTTGAGAAAAGAATAACTCACCTTCTTACTAGTTCATGCTTCCTCTGGAATACCACAAACCAAACGAGTAGATGGACCTCTATTAATTAAACATATAGTAGTATTGATAGCCTCCACCCACAAGTATGTTAACCAATAGATCCTATAAGGACAAGGATGTCTTACTCTCTTCAAACCAAGTTTCTAAACCACCTCCTCAAAAACTAGGTCACCAGTGCTACCACCATCCACAATCAAATTCTAACATTTACCTATAGACTTGCATGGAGTCCTGAAAAAATTCCTCCCTTAATATGGTTCCAACAACTTCTTGCCAAGAAACACTCTTCAAATTAGCAAGCTCTCCCCTCCACCTTAGGTTCATTCACTAAATCCATATTATCATTCACCACAACAAAAAAATTTATCACCAACCTTCCTATCAGTATTGGTACATTCAAAGAATCTATGTTCTTCTTCACCACATCTATAACAACTTCCCTTAAATGCACCTTTTTCTATTCTCTTCCTTTGTTCAACAAGTTTTGTTCATCTTCATCAATCTATTTGTCCTCCCTAGAGTGTTCCTTCTTTTACTTCCCTCACAAATTATTTTGATGTCTTCTCTTAAACTTCTCTTTTTCCCGTAGAGCATATTGATAAGCATCCTCAACCGAAGCAATATTCAGCATACCAATCTCATCATGGATATTGTATCTCAAACCATTGATATATCTAGACACCTTTTCCTTAGAAAGTTCTTCATGTCTAGACCAAATAGTTAGCATGTAGAACTCCTTGGTATAATCCTTTACAAACATATCCTTCTTTTCCAGGTTCTACAACCTCTTAATCAATTCAAGTTCATAATGAACAAGAATGAACTTAGCCTTCAATTTTGTAACCATCAAATTTCATCCAATGACCTTCACTCTTCCTTCCTTTTCTCTGTCTCTTTGAAATTCTTTCCACCATAAAGCAACATCTCCTTTCAACTTAGTTTGTGCCAACCTCACTCATAGTGGATCTCTAATATTCTCTAACTCAAAGTAGTCTTTTAATTCACCAATCTAATTAATCAGGTCTTCAGGATTCAAAGTACCTAAGAAAATAGAAACATCCAATGTATACTTCAACTTCAAATGAGATCCAGATCTATCCAACTGACTAGCTTTGTCTTTTGTAGGTCTCTCTATGTGATTAGCTCTATCTTTACCACTAGATATAGTAGCCTCAAAGTCTTCAACAAATTCCTCATAACCATCTTCAGTACCCACATTCCTTTATATACCATCTATAGCTCTCATGGTCTCATTCTTCATCAACTCCATATTAGATCTGAAATCTGATCTAACCTTATTTGAAATCTTTGTGAAATCTTTGTAAACCAAACAAAAAAATCCATAAGATCAACCAGATCCAACCTTTTCTCTAATATCACTTGATGTAGTATAAGGTAGGAAAATCCCCAAAGGAGGTGTCCTAACCCCCAAAAATAATTACACAGTGGAAGAGTAACATCAAGTCAAAGATTTAGATCTACAACAATGTCAATTCTCATAACAAAATCATAAATTTTGCATTCAACATGTGCAAGTGTATAGCCTTCTAGGTTATGGCCAGATACAATGCAATTACAATGATATTTTTTCAAGACCTCACAAGATCCAACCACTAGCTAGCTCAGACCCACAATCTAGTAAAAAACCCCAAGAATAATCTTAATTTTTTCTCACAAGCCACCAAGCAACATTCTTATTTCCCAAGCCCACACTTAGTGACTAGCTATGCTCATGCTCTCTCTTCTTAGCCACTCCATCTTCCACATGCTAAAGGAATGACTTAAGACTCCACAAAACCCTCTACTTATTCTAAACCATTCCACAAGTTAGGCTAGCAAGTTACATTAAATAAATACTCATATTAAATACACCCTCAATACATAAGTCAGCTTGGCAACAAACATTAAATACATGAAATAACTAAATACTTAGGACATGCCCCAAGTTTACAATGCATGACTAACTTAAATGAAAAAATTGAAAGATGCACCTTTAGGTATAGGTCCACATACCATCCAACTATCTAAATCCAAGAGCACACATGCCAACTCCCTTGAATTGAAGCTCATAAATACAATCTCCAAAGTCTACCATTAAATCAGGAACATGTTACCAACAACCACCAAAATGGCTCTAACTCCAAGATAATTGTTACAAGCTTCATGTGCAATCAAGACAATGTTCCCTAATATGTCTCAAACATATCTCCAACTGCACAAATGGTTAGTCTACCATTCTGAGCTTGAAGCCCCTACATATAGGATTACAAACTACCCTAGGATGCTCCTTTTTTAGACACCCTAATGCAAAGAAATATTTTCTTAACAGCTAGAAGAACATTTGTCCAGTTTTAGGACATAAACCCTAAACTGGTTCTTCACGTACATGTCTTCCATCACATCAACTTGTACACTCTTACCTTTGTTCCACTTCTACAAATATTTTCTAGAAACAAGTATCTTCACATCTATCTTTGGTGCACAATAGGTCTATATTCCAAGTTGATCTATAACCCTTCTAAAATTATGCAACTCAGCTCGGCTACCAAAACTCAAGTCCCTCCTACCGATCTTTACATTCTACAAAGAACCAAGGAATGCCTCCTACCACCCTTCTCAATAATTAATTCATTATTTACACAATAATGCATTGTCTTATAATCATATTCCCAATATCTACCAAGTAATATGTGATAACTACTCATGTCCACAATATCACACATCACTTTATCAACATACTGTCCAATAAGGAAATCAACAAGACATTTCTCGCTCACTTCAAAATCATTTTTATCTTGTAACCAATATGGACAAGGATTTCTTACTCTCTACAAACCAAGTTTATGAACCACCTCCTTATCAACTAGGTTATCATGAGTACTACCACCATCCACAATTACATTCCAACATTCACCTCCATACTTGCATCAAGTCTTGAATAAATTACTCCTTTTAAAAGGTTCCAACATATTCTTACCAAGAAACACTATTTGAATCAACAAGCTATCCCCCTCCACCTCAAGTTCATTTACTAAATCCACATTCTCATTCACCACAATAACTCTTTTATCACCAACCTTCCTATCAATATTGAGGCATTCAAAGGAGCTATGTCCTTATTCACCACATTTGTAGCAAGAATTGGAGTCCTAAGGAGAAGAAGCAAATTAAAAGTATTCTTCTATTAAAGTTGGGAAAATGGAAGTGTTCACCAGATGAAATCTCTCAACAAGTTTTGGATGCACTCCTACAAGCAATTAATCCACAATGGGATAATGCAAAGAAGACTGCTATGTATATCAGTGAGCAGACACTAAGATAGCTTATGTCGAGTCTTAGCAATAAAGAGGTAAAGGAAGCATTGAAGAAAAATGAAAAGAAACTTACACCTAAGTTCAATACATGTCTTGTGCTCATGAAAGACATTGAATCTCTAGTAAAATTAGTCATTGCCACATGGAAGAACATCTACCAGTTACATCAACCAAGTGACTTTCTATTCATGTTGATGACAAGGTAGATGAAGATGAGGAAGAAAATGTAGAAACTAAAGATGATGAATTTCATGATGCAAATCTGGATGATTAGGAGGAAGAACAAGAAGCTACTAGAGGAAACCTTCCAAAGATTCAAAGCATTAAGGAAACTGATGCAGAGAAGATTGCAGTAGCACTAATGGCTTCATTTCCTCATTCTCTAAGTAAAGCCTTAGTGCCATCTGGCTCTAAGAAAGCTTCTACCAAATTTTTTGTGGTTACCACTACTACACCAAGTACTTAACCAAGCTCTAGACCTGTTCAACAGAATGCTACATTGATAGAAGTGACCAAGATTTCATCTACCAAGCTGCAAATTCCTACATCATTAGGCATGACCATGAAGCAACAAGGTATTCCTACTATTAGTGGCACATCTATATTTGTTGCTAGCTCGTTAGTTTCAACAATTGTTTCTATTTCGCATATATCCATAGCTAGTACAATGACAGTTGAGAACAAGTCTCAACTAAGTACTAAATTTTTAAATAAGGGAAAGCAAATTATCTCTACTATTCTAAAAGAAGAGGGTAAAGAAGAGGAAATTGACTTAGATGAGGATATAGTTATTCCAAATTAGGATATCTCTACCCTCAACCCTGATCAAATGAATACCCTAGGTGAATTATTGTAGAAGAAAGCTAAGCAATAGAAGCTTAGAGGAGCAGAGGAAGAGAACACAAGTTCTTGAAGATATAGAAGATATATTTTTGAATGCTCTAAGTATTGAGGTTGATAGTACTTAACCTATTCTTGATTAGTTAGCAAAAATTGTCCATAAATTTAATGAAGACTTGAATGGACAAGAGAATCTACTACAAAGAGTTGAAAGAAAGTTTGAAAACAAAGTGTTGCAACAAGTTACACAAAGGATTGCAATAGATCAAGTAGAGTTAGCTATTGTTCTTGGTTCACTGGAAACCTCTGTTAATAATGTAATTTCATTATTTGTTAAGTTGAGTGACACATCTATCTTCACTCAAGATATCAAGGACAAATTGTCAAAAATAGATGAAGACATGAAGAAAAGTGCACATCAGCTATCACTTGACCCAAGTTATAGTTCTACCCATTACTCAAATATCATGTACTTGACAAATTTGCAAGCAGAGTTATTAAGGGAAGAAGCCAAGATTAGGGCCACTCTTGTAGACATATAGGGCATGATACTTCCAAACATGGATACATTACAGAAACACATTGCACATGCTAAAACACTCATCCATGATAATAACTTCTCCATAGCTGATCACATGATGGAATTATCAGTAGGAGTTCAGATTGCATTGCATGCAAGCAAGGTATTACAAGAGAATTGGGACAAGAAAATGGTACTCATTGTGAAGGTACATTCTAAATTCTTGTCACATTTTGATATTAACATATAGATAGTATACACCTTTGGAATTTATGTCAAAAAGAAGTACAGTATAAAATATTTATGTATAAAGAAGATTATCTATATAGAATATTATTGATAAAAAGAGGAGAAGGATACTATACTCCAGATGTATGTGTGTAGAAGAGATATATGTATGGGGGAGCAGCATAATATTATATAGATACATGTATAGATAAGTAGAAAATATCTTTACAAAAGCAATTTTTGAAAAATCAGAAAAATAGAGTATGTTACCAAGTTGTAGACACAAAATGATGAAAAAGAATGTTTTAACTTATAATTTTGAGCATTTAGTTTTTGGTTTGTTTCTGTCACTAATGTCAAAGGGGGAGATGTTGACATAAAGGCCAACTTGTCTATTAGTGACTTACACTTAGTCAATTGGTTATGTTCCTATCAAGCTCTATTGTTTCTATCGAGCTTATCTTCCATTCATTAGTGTTAACCAAGTACTCCAATTTCTCCTGAGCCAAGAAGTTAATATACAGTTGCTACTGAGTTCCATAGTTGCTATCAAGCTTCAAAATCTATGTACATTTCATGTTGAGTGTAGCAGTGTCTATTGGAATTTACAATAGGATGATTTACTTCTGAGAGGCGGGGGGGTGAATCAGAAGTAACTAACTTTAACCATTTCAAATCCTTTTAGCTAAAATCATTCACATGCATCTAATTCATCTAATGAACATGAAAGTAAAGACATGCATGAATACAGATAACACACAAATTTGGTAACCTAGAAACCCTCCAAAATGCGAAGGTAAAACTGGAGTGGGGATGACACCCACAAAATATCACTGTAATAATATGTAACTATTCAAGGTTACAATGTTTGACCACTGCCAATGGTCTACCCTATGAAAGGCCTATCCTATTAAAGATTTTACACCCTATTAAAAGTAACATGGTTAAAGGATTTAACTACCTTGCTAAAAGTAGGCCCGGTTAAAGGACTTTAGTACATTCACTTGGAATGCCACCCTGTTAAAGGATTTACAAATGGCTGCTAAGCCAACCTAAGTCCATAGGATTTCCATATCTAATACGATTGCTAGAAAGTATTAGAAAGTTTTGACCTGATAACTTACAATCCTCAATTGTTGATTCCAGATCCTTGTTTTGCTCTGTCTACTCTGATCCTTGCTTGATCTAATATGTCACTCTTCAAAGTTTTGATACTCTATTCTTGATCAACTGGATTTTGCAATGTTGTTTTGCTCTTCTCTAAGTCTTTACACCCTTTTGCACTTTGCTATAATTCACCCATACACTTCTCCTTTGCATATCCTCTCTCACTCATGCATAATGGGGTCTTGTCCTCCTTTTAAAGATTTTGAAGACTTAGGGTTAGGTATGAATCTATGATCAATATTAAATCTTCATTTCTCGCTTAGTTCTTACACTTTTCCTATTGGTTGCATGCCTTCTCCATTTTTATTATTGGCTACATGTTGATTACATAGGTAATGCAAAAGATTTGATCTTATCTTCAGGATCCTTCGAGATTCATCCTATGTCAGCTTCAAGAACGATTTACATTAGAGTTTGTGAAGGCACAAACTCATATGTTTATTCTGTGTTACTCGACACTTACTAGTTTTTGATGCTCGGCACATATTAAAAAATAAAATGGCTCACTCGGCTGCTATAGCAATTCTGTTTCACTCAACATCTATACTTTTCTCGACACCCATAGTGACTTGGCACGTGAACTTCACTCGGCACCTGAACTTCACTCAGCACCTAAAGATTACTCGGCACCTGAACTTCACTAGGCACCTATTGAATTCTCTGGCTTGGCACACACTGTAACTCGGCTTCTATATTATACTCAACACCATCTTGAGAATTGGTTAAGTGTGTTGACACTCAATTGTCAAAACCAATCCGAGACTAATAGTGTCTATCGAGTTACTCAGTGGAAGTAATGGAAACTCTAGTAATAACTAAGCTCTGTAGTGTTGACTAAGTTATTTAGTGTTAACCATGTTCTACAGTGTCTACCAAGCTCGTAGCGTTAGTGATGGGAATCTAGTTTCGCTCGAGCCATGGAATGTCCACCAAATGATTTAGTACATGTTGAGTTTCTCAGTGTTCACTAAGTCACCAGAGCTAACTAAGTCCTTACTACTTAGAAGTGATTAGTATGGACTGAGCCTCTACTTCAACTGAGTACCAGAAGATGTCAAGTGTTGATAGTGGTTTCCAAGTGTCAAAACTTCACCAAGTGTGTTCTTGGAACCCAAGTTACAGTAGTTGGGCTAACTTTGTGGATTATGATGAAATTGATATTGTAGCCAACTCCAATAAGTTATGATTTGGATTGGTATATATGCAATGAATTGTATAATATCCAAAAGCATGAATGTGAAGAATATATGATGAACATAAGTGTGAATTAAGGGCTACAAGTAGTATATGGTGCAACAAAGATTTATCTATCACGGCAAGGTGATTATTACTTTACAAGGAATCTCAACCAGCAAATCAGAGTTACAGATTGGAGATCAGCCACTAGCTCATCCTAATAGGTGTATCAATTAAATCCTTTAATAGGGTAGACTTAACAATCTTTTTATAAATCTCTTTACCGAGTGCATAGTTCATTGTATGTTTTGTAAATCCTTTCAAAAGGTGGACCTAGCAATTCTTATTGCTCCTAATAAGGTAGATCACTAGAAGTGATTAATTGTAAGCCTTAATAGGCCAACTTTTTATACTATAGTACTAAAGCTTGTGGGTATCATCCCCACCCTAGTTTTACTTTCTATTTGGAAGGCTTTTGGGTCACCATATCTTGTGTCAAAGTGTTATGAATGTTTTACTACTTTCATTCTTTCATGCATACAATTAGATTAGAATATTATATGATGGATTAATTAGTGAAATAAGATAAAGTTTTATTGGTTCCTGATTCGCCCCTCCCCTCTCAATAACCTTTCCTACCTTATATTTCCAACAAGATGACATTCATGAGAAGTATAAATGGGGAACTTAAGGCAGGTGAGGAAGAAGTATATTTGGCATTCTTGGAACTTAGATGTTTTTCATCTATGTTTCCATCAATGTCAACAATGAGATTGTTAGCATGAATGCTAATGATATTCCTATGGGGGAGTATATTAGAATTTTTGGATACACGGTTCAAATCTTATGTATTTCTTTCATTCAAAAAATTTTGTCATTGATGTCAACATATTGGTTATTCTATTAATGGTGGCATTGTTATAGAGGAAGAAGCATTTGGCACAGTTTGAGGATTGAAGATTAGCTTATGCATACTTGAGGTTATGTTCTATAGTATGTCTAGATAATACAGTTAAGAGAGTGTATGAAAATATGAATACTGGATAGAGTTATGAATATTTTAGTGATGTGTGTGTGTGTCTGTATATATATATATATATATATATATATATATATATATATATATATATATATATATATATATATATATATATATGCGTTGAAAATAATTATTCAATTGTATCTTGGCATTGATGTTACACAAATGTCACACTCTAACAAAGCACTACTAGTATCAATTGAGCTCAGAAGACTCCAGTATCAACCTAGTTGAAGTTTAGAAGGAACCAAGTTTAGAGATCTAGTGCAAACCGAGTTAGGTCGGTCAATGAATGATTCCGGTATAAACTGAGTCAGGTCAGTTACCAAAGGAGTTCAGTGTAAATTGAGTTAGGTCAGTTATCACACAAACTTAGTGTTAATTGAGTTACTTAGTTTTAGTGTCACCAAAATAACTTTGTTCATTAATTGGTTTATGCAAGACAACTTAGTGGATGTTAATTGTTTATTTGAAGTGGGTATTCAAGCCGACTTGACATGGGATTTCATAGATATGAAAGGTCAAGTTGTGGATTGAAGTATGAAGTTATGGAAATGGAATAAGATGGGATTAAAGGTAGATTTTTTGGCATTAAGGTCAAGTTTGTTTATTAGTGACTCACACTTAGTCAATTGGTTAAGCTACTACCAAGCTTATCTTTCAGTTTGCAATGTTAAGTGAGTATTACAGTTACTACCGAGCAATATAATTGTTACCAAGTTCTACAATTGCTACCAAATTCTAGAATCCATATTCAGTTCACGTCGAGCAGTATCTACCGATTTGATCAGTGACAGTGCAAACTGAGCTTCATAGTATTAATTGAGTTGTCAATCATGGTCTCTAGTGTCTACTAAGCTCGTAGTGTTAGTGATGTGAATCTAGTGTTGATCAAGCCAAGGAAGGTCAACCAAGTGATTTAGTTTATTCCAAGCTCATAGTGTTAGTGTTGACTGAGCCATGTAGTGTCAACCAAGTGATTCAGTTTATATGACAAGTTTTGCAGTGTTCATCGAGTCACACAGTGCTAACCAAGTTCAAGCTACTTCAAAGTGATTAGTATGGATTGAGCTTCTATGTCTACCAAGTGCATGACGATGTCAAGTGTTGAAAATAGTTGTCAAGTATCAGAACATCAGTGAGTCTTTCTTTAGAACCCGAATGCCAATAGTTGGGCCAACTTTATGAATTTTATGAAAACTTGTATTTTAGCTGACTCTAATGAGTTTTTATTTGGATTTCTATATATGTAATAAATTATATCATATCCAAGTGTGATTGTATGAAGTGAATATGAAGAGTAGAAGTGTGAATTGATAAGGCTACAAGTAGTATAAGGGACAAAAAAGATTTATCTATCACAGCAAGGTAATCTTTACACTACAAGGAATATCAACTAGCAAATCAAAGTTGTAGATTAGAGATCAGCCACTAGTTCATCCTAATAGGTTTATTAGTTAAATCCTTTAACAAAGTAGACTTAATAGTCTTTGTCAAATCTCTTTAATAAGTGCATACTTCATTGTATGTTCTTTAAATCCTTTCACAAAGTGGACCTAGTAGTCCTTATTTCTCCTAATAGGGAAGATCATCAGAAGTGATCAATTATAAGCCTTAACAGGCCAACTTTACACTACAGTACTAAAGCTTGTGGGTATCATTCCCACCCTAATTTTACTTTCTATTTGGAAGGTTTCTGGGTCACCATATCTTGTGTCAAAGTGTTATGAATGTTTTGTTGCTTTCATTCTTTCATGCATGCAATTAGATTAGAATATTATATGAAGGATTAATTGGAGAATAAAGTTAAAATTTTATTGGTTCCTAATTCACCCCTCCCCTCTTAGTAACCTTTCCTATCTAATATTTCCAACAATTGGTATCAGAGCTCTTGGTTCTCATAAAAGAATTTTAATAGCTTGAGAAAAGATCAGAGGCAATGGAGGTATACAAGCTAGAAAAGGCTATTAAGAATGAAAAGTTGGATTTGGAACTAGCTATTGGAAATCTAAGAAAAGCAAAGGAGCACCTCTCTCAATCTCTACAAAGAAGGAAAGAACTGGTAGAACAAACCAATGACGATTTCTATATTGAAGAAATAATTGAAGATATATGTCCTGAAAGAAACATAGATGAAGTTGATGAAGCAATCAAAGATCTAATTGAAAAGAATCTTACTCTACAAGAAGAAGTAAGAAAGCTAAAAAGAGAACAAGAAATCTAATTAATCAAACTATGTGAAGTTATGGAACAAAATGACAAAGCCATAGAAGAGATAGAAGAAAAGAATAATGAAATCAATCAACTATCCATTCAGCAAGCAAATTTTATTGATCAACTCACTGGTGCAAATGAAGAACTCAAAACGCTAAAAGACAAACCAATGAGAGGATGATGAAATCTCAAGAAAGAATGAATTAATTGAATGAGAAAAATTAATATAGACACAAAGGAAAATCAAGATTAGGTTATATAGAAGAATGAAAATCATCTAAGAAAGGAGCTCAAAAGAACAAAAGGCCTACTTGCAATCATTGTGGTAAGATAGGTTACACATCAAACAAATGTTGGAGCAATGGAAAACCAAGATTCAATGGAAAGTACTACAATTGCAATAAGCATGGACACAAAGCAATGAATACAATGAGAAATCTAAGTTTGAGGGAAAATGCTATAGTTGCAATAAACAAAGACATAAATCTTCAGAGTGCAAAACTAAGAAATTGAATATGATGGAATAGATTGTAAAAGCTATATTTGGATGGGACTACAACACATGGTGTAGATATCATTATTGTGGAGAATTTGGGTGCATTGGAGAAAATTGTGTGAAACATCACATGAGGAAAATAGACACCACTAGAAGATGTTTTATTTGTATAGAACTTAGACACCTTGCCAAGAACTGTATGAACATTGGAAGAGTTGAAGATGAAAAGAAAGCCAAAGGTGACATTATTAGAAAACAAATGAAGCAACAATGGATGCCAAAGTCTCCTGAAAATGAAAGTCCTAGTCATGAAGTCAATGCCACTCAAGAGTTGGGTGACTCAAGCACCTCAACTTGAACTCCTAAAGGAAATAATTAAAATTGAGATCATGAAGCAGACGTCTCTCATCAGTTCTAGCCAAATTTGGATGGTACTAAAACACATGGTGTAGATATCATTATTGTGGAGAATTTTGGTGCATTGGAGAAAATTGTGTGAAACATCACATGAGGAAAAGAGACACCACTAGAAGATGTTTTATTTATATAGAACTTAGACACCTTTCCAAGAACTGTATGAACATTGGAAGAGTTGAAGATGAAAAGAAAGCCAAAGGTGACATTATTAGAAAACAAATGAAGCAACAATGGGTGCCAAAGTCTCTTGAAAATGAAAGTCCTAGTCATGAAGTCAATGCCACTCAAGAGTTGGGTGACTCAAGCACCTCAACTTGAACTCCTAAAGGAAATAATTAAAATTGAGATCATGAAGCAGACATCTCTCATCAGTTCTAGCCAAATTTGGATGGGACTACAACACATGGTGTAGATATCATTACTATGGAGAATTTGGGTGCATTGGAGAAAATTGTGTGAAACATCACATGAGGAAAAGAGACACCACTAGAAGATGTTTTATTTATATAGAACTTAGACACCTTGCCAAGAACTGTATGAACATTGGAAGAGTTGAAGATGAAAAGAAAGCCAAAGGTGACATTATTAGAAAACAAATGAAGCAACAATGGGTGCCAAAGTCTCCTAAAAATGAAAGTCCTAGTCATGAAGTCAATGCCACTCAAGAGTTGGGTGACTCAAGCACCTCAACTTGAACTCCTAAAGGAAATAATTAAAATTGAGATCATGGAGCAGACATCTCTCATCAGTTCTAGCCAAATAGAAGAAAAGTTCCATATCATCATTTAAGATGCAAAGGGATCACTAAGTAATTACGAAAATTTAAAACTTTACCGAGCTAGGTCAGGTTGCAAGACCTTGCCGAGCAAGGTCAGGATACACTAAAACATTGTGTGGACACCGAGCTATGAATGACTCTACCAAGAATTAAGGTTTAATCAAGTGGAAGATAGACTATCACTAAATGAGTGATCGTACCAATCATTTATGGCAATTGAAAAGTGAAATTTTATTAAAAGGAAGGAAATTGAATTCATTTTTCACCATGAATTTTCGAAGAGCTATTTGCAAAGGGTGATTTCTGTGCTTCCAAGTGATCTATGTGTTTGTTGTTAAAGATTTCTATGTTTTCATAAACCCTACTGAGCATGGTATCTTATAGTAGCAAAACTAGGAAAGAATCTGAGATGTTGGTCTGAGGAGTTGAATGGAAGGCACTAGACTTCAAATTGATACTGGCAATTGCAGAAGTGCTTGACCCAACTGGAGCTCAATCACATATTTTGCCCAAGGTATTACTCATTAATGATATTCGTTCACATTTTCATTGTTTGATACAAGAAATTGGAACCCTAGAGATGGATGAGACTCTAGAAAAGTTATGTGTGAATGGTGTATTGAAGCCCGAGCATCGACATTTGGAGACCAAGGGTTTAACACACATTCCATATATGCCCTGAGACTTTCAGATAAAATGGAGAAGGTTTATCCTTAGCCATGTACACAATGGAAAATTATGGTTGGAGCAGCCTATTCAAATAATAGATAAAATGATTCATAGAATCATAGGGCTTCCAATGTTGAACAAAGTAAAGACTACCAAAACCCTAAGTTAGGTAGAACTGGAAAAAAAGACTCTTGCTGAATGGGATGGAAGAGGAATGAAGATCAGCAATGTGACTGACATGGAGTTAAAATTTGGAATTCATGTGATCACTCATAAGATCTATAGCTTCAGTCCTCTGAACAGTGTGTCTATGAGGCAGTTGATCTGGTCCTCAAGGTAGTGAAGAACAACTTGTCCTTTGACCTTTCCAAGTTAATGCTAACTCAATTCAATAAGAACACGGAAAGCATTAGAAGTGCCAAGAAAAATCTGTATAAGTTTAGTTCACTCATAACTTGTTTACTTTTCTTTGTACAAAAATGCTTCCCTTCTAAAGGTTTAGTCATATGGAGAAAATATGTACTAGTGTTATATCATATTAATGAATATATAGCAAAGATGGGTGAGAACTTTGTCAATATCATGGACAACTATTTTGATTCATTTAAGGAAAAGATGAATAATAGATTGTAGAATACCTAAGAAACTTGTAGAAGACTACAAGGATGATATTTATTTTATGGTAGATTGTGACAAAGTGTACATTCAAGCAGTGAAACCTAAAGTGGTGTGGGTTAAGCCTCTAAGCTATGAGGTTAACATTAATGACACCAAGGATATTATTGAAGCACTACTGAATGATCTTGTGGATCCCAAGGCCACATATTTTGGTACTTATGAAGAAGCCAAATAAAGAATAGAACTTGAAATTAAGCTTCCTTAAGTAGTTAATAAAGGAAAGAAGAGGATAGAAAAATTGAGGCAAGAAAGTTCTGCTCTCCTGCTGACAGAGGGAAAAGAAGATGATCTTGAAGAAGATGATGCAGAGGATGAAGAAGAAGAAACCAAGTTAGAATAAGAAGAGCCTCTAAAGAAGAAAGGAAAGGTTATTATACCCATACCTACTAAATCATCCACTATCATATTCACAAGAAGAGCATCAAAATCCAGGAAGAAGTTGAAGTTGGGAGAAGAGGAAGATGAAAACCAAATTGTACTTCTCAAGTCCCCTCCTACACTTCAAGAAAGGTTGAAGAAGATAGGATAAGGTTTTGGTATGAATAGTTTCAAATCTTTAAAATATGAAACCAAGAACCCCAAAGAGAAGAGATAAATTGAAGACATTCTATTGTCTAAACTGGGTAAGTGGAAATACTCACCAAATGATATTTCTTCACAAGTTCTTGATGCACTTCTTCAAGCCATCAAACCAAAATGATAGAATGCAAAGAAAACATTCACAGGGACATATGAGAAGACATTAAGATAGATTATGTCAAGTCTTAGTAATTAAAAGGTGAAAGAAGCTTTAAAGGAAAATGAAAAGAAGCTGACACCTAAGTTCAATACATGTCTTCTGCTGATGAAAGACATATAATCTGTGGTAAAATCTGCTAAAAAAACATGGAAGAATGTTTAAAAACTTCATCAACCGAGTGAGTTTGTTGTTCATGTTGATGACAAAGATGATGAAGAAGAATATGATGATGATGATGATGTGAAAATAGTAGATGTAAATTTGGATAATGAGGAGGAAGAACAGGAAGCTGCAGAGGAGAATCTCCCTGAGATTCAGAGTATTGAGGAAATTGACCCAGAGAAGATTGCAGCAACAATTATGACTTCATTTCCTCACTCTCTGAGAAAATTTTTAATGCCATCAAGCTTTGAGAAAGCTTATGCCAAGTTGGTTGTGGTAACCACTACAACACCAAGCACCCAACCAATCTCTGCACCTATTCAACTGAGTACTACATTAACAGAAGTGATCATCACTTCATCTATTGAGCAACAAGTGTCACCATCATCAAATAAATGGCAATGCAACAACAAGGTATTTCTATTATTAGTGTATTATCTACTTTTGTTGCTAGCCCCTCAATTTCCACAATTGTTACTATTCCAAATATGTCAATATCAAGTGCAATGACAGTTGAGAATCGGCCTCAACCGGGTGCTAAAGTATCAGACAATGGTAAGAAAATTGTTGCTCCTACTCTAAAAGAAAAGGGTGAAGAAGAAGAAATTAATTTAGATTAGGATATAGTTATTCCAAATTGTGATATCTCTACCCTTACCCCTAATAAGATGAACACCCTAGGTGAACTATTGTAGAAAAGAGCTAAGCAACAAATGCTTAGAGAACATAAAAGAAAGGAGACACAAGTGCTAGAAGATATAAAAGATATATTTGTAAATGCACTGAGTACAGAGGTTGATAATACACAACCTATTTTGAATCAATTGGCAAAAGTTGTCCAGAAATTCAATGAAGATGTGAATGGACAAGATAAGTTACTACGAAGAGAAAAGAGGAAATTTGAGAACAAGGTATTGGAACAAGTAGCTAAGAAAATTGTTATACATCAAGTATAGTTGTCTACTACTCTCAATTCATTGGAAACATCTACAAATAATGTAACTTCATTTTTTAGAAAATTATGTGATACATCTATCTTCACCCAAGGAATCAAAGATAGACTATCTAAGATAGATGAAGACTTGAAGGCAAGTGCACACCAGTTGTCACTTGACCCAAGTTATAGTTCTGCTCACTACTCAAAGATCATATTTTTGACTAATTTGTAAGAAGATTTATTAAGGGAAGAAGCCAGGATTAGGGCCCCACTTTTAGACATCCAAGGCATGATTCTTTTGAACATGTATGCATTACAGAAACACATTGCACATACCAAAACTCTCATCCATGATAATAACTTCTCCATAGCTAATCACGTGATGGAGCTATCAGCAGAAGTACATATTGCATGTCATGCAAGCAAGGTGTTATACAAAAATTGGGACAAGACTATGGCATTGATTTTGAAGGTACATTCAAACTTCCTATCATATTTTGGTATTACCATGTAGCATACATTTTTTGGCATTTATGTCAAAAAGGGGGAGAAGTAAAGTATAAGATCTCTCTCTCTCTCTCTCTCTCTCTCTCTCTCACACACACACACACACACACACACACACACACACACACACAAAAGGAGGAGATATATTTATATATATTGAGGATAAGTATAGCATGTGTATAATATTGTACAAATACATGTACAGATAATTAGAAAATATCTTTTACAAAAACAATTTTGAAAAATCTCAAAATAGAGCATGTTACCGAGTTGAAGAAATGTGATGGAGATAAAAGAATGTTTTGGACTTGAAATTTTGAGCATTCAATTTTGGATTGATAAGTGTTTTTATCACTAATGTCAAAGAGGGATTGTTGACATTAAGGTCAAGTTTTTTTTATTAGTGACTCACACTTAGTCAATTCGTTAAGTTGTTACTGAGCTTGTCTTTCAGTTTGCAGTGTTAATCGAGTGTTATAGTTACTACTGAGAAAGACAATTATTATTGAGTTCTACAGTTGCTACCAAATTTCAGAATTAGCATTCAGTTCGCATCAAGCAATATCGACCGAGTTCATCAGTGATAGTGCAAACTAAGCTTCACAGTATTAACTAAGTTGCACAATGTCAACTGTGGTCTCCATGTCTACCAAGCTTGCAGTGTTAGTGATGTGAATCTAGTGTTCACCAAGCCAAGGAAGGTCAACAAAGTGATTCAGTTTATACCAAGCTCACAGTGTTAGTGTTGACAAAGCCATGCAGTGTCAACCAAGTGATTTGGTTTATATGCTAAGTTTCACAGTGTTCACCGAGTCACACAATGTTGAACGAGTTCAAGCTACTTTGAAGTGATTAGTATGAACCAAGCTTCTGTGTCTATCGAGTGTATGATGATGCAAAGTGTTGACAATGGTTGTCGAGTATTAGAACATCACCGAGTCTATCTTCAAAACCCGAGTACCAGTAGTTGGGCTGACTTTGTGAATTTTATGGAAACTTGTATTGCAACCAACTCTAATGAGTTGTGATTTGGATTTCTATATATGTAATGAATTATATCATATCCAAGTGTGATTGTATGAAGTGAATATGAAGAGCAGAGGTAAAAATTGATAAGGCTACAAGTAGTATAATGGACAACAAAGATTTATCTATCATAGCAAGGTGATCTTTACACTACAAGGAATCTCAACCAACAAATAAGAGTTGCAGATCAGAGATCAACCATTGGTTCATCCTAACAGGTGTATCAGTTAAATCCTTTAACAAAGTAGACTTAACAGTCTTTGTTAAATCTCTGTACTGAGTGCATACTTCATTGTATGTTTTGTAAATCCTTTTACAAGGTGGACCTAGCAGTCCTTATTGCTCCTAACAGGGCAGATCATCATAAGTGATAAATTGTAATCCTTAACATGCCAACGTTATACTATAATACTAAAGCTTGTGGGTATCATCCCTACCCCAGTTTTATTTTATATTTGGAAGCTTTCTAGGTCATCATATCTTTTGTCAAAGTGTTATGAATTTTTTACTACTTTCATTCTTTCATGCATACAATTAGATCAGAATATTATATGAAGGATTAATTGGAGAATAAAGTTAAAATTTTATTGGTTCCTAATACACCCCTCCCCTCTTAGTAACCTTGCCTATCTAATATTTCCAAAAAGAACATCCAGGGAACCACAATGAATATTTTGATCAAGGTGGATCCAAAGGATAAACCATAATAGTGATCTGAATCTGCAAATTAGTTGCTTCATCAATTAGGTCAATCATTGTTACTCTCTAACAATTGTAGTAGTGAAGAAATCTCTTAATAGAGTTGACTCAACAGCCATTTTGTAAATCCTCTAACAAGGTGGAAATTCTAGATTGAAGTGCCTTAAGACCTCTAACAATGCCAATCCTAATAGGGTGATTCAAATCCTTTAACAAGGTCACACCTAATAGTGTATTTTGTAACCTTTAACAAGACTCACTTTAGAAGAGTGAAAATTTTGTAACTATTTGCATTGGTGGTTTTCCCAAATTGGGTTTCCATGACAAATCTTTATGTCTCATATGTTCATGTTATTTTCTTATGTCTTTATCTTTCTACAACTAAGTTACTAAAGATTAATACACATCATTATCATAAGATTGCTATATTAACTGAGCTACAGTGCTTATCTAATTTTAACCAAGTTGTACAATTATTTGAATTTGGAGAAGTTTGTATTGACATCTTAGGGATTTGGAATTATTTTTGTGATAATTGATTCACTCATCCCCTCTCAATTACTCCTCTTATATTTCCAATAATTGGTGTTAGAGCCCTTGGTTCTTACAGGAAAGGTTTCAAGGACCTAAGCTAAAGATCAAGATGTCTTATAGAAGAGAGATCCCTAAGCTTAAAAGAGATAACTTTGCAACATGGTAGAAACTCATGAAGCTACATCTAGGAACCATTGGAGATACATATCTTCATTTCTTAAAGAATCAATATGTGGCACCTCTAAAGCCTTTAAGTGTGGATCAGATGGTGGATATGAAGAATCACAACACAATGATTATTGGTATTGCTTCCTCTATCAATTTTTCTAAATTTGATGAAGTTAAAGATTGTCCTACTACTCATGAAATGTGGAACAAACTAGAAAAAACCTATGGAGGAGATGACAATGTGAAAAGAGCCAAAGCAGAGAGTCTAAGAGGCCAGTTTGATCAAATGGAGATGAGAGAAGATGAAAACATTGCAAAGTACAGTGAAAGAATCAAAACAAGTGTGAGTGCAATCAGAGTTGTAGGAGGAAAAATAGGTGATGTTACAATAGTCAACAAGGTATTAACAACTCTTCTTCTTATTTATTCAATTAGATTTTTAGTTATTCAAGAGATGAGATGTGATCCCAAAAATAATATAACTTTGGATGCACTAGTGGGAAGATTAACAACTTTTGAACTAGATAAGTTTGATAACTATCTTCCTACCTCTCATAACATACAATTGACATTCAAAGCCAAACTAACTCTTGGTAGAAAGGGAGGAAACTCAAAAGGCAAACAAACTGATAGTGAAGAAGATGAAGATTCAGATGATGACCTTGAAGCTATTGAAGCCTTGCTTGCAAGAAGGTTACCAAAAGGCAAAGGTAAATATAAAGGAAAAATTCTATTGATTTGTTTCTCTTGTGAAGAAGTTGGTCACATTGTTGCAAGGTGTCCAAATAAAGAAAACAATGATGATAGAAAGTTTAACAAGTTCAAAGGCAAGAAAGATTTCAAGAGCTACAAAGACTACAAAGACAAAGGTAAGAAATCTTGTTATATTGCTAAAGATTCTGATAGTGATGATAAAGATGAAGGGAAAAGGATGCATTGAATTAATTGATGGACTCAAATGTAATAATGCTTACTGGGTTGAAGGACTAAGACACAATCTTCGAAGTGTGGCATAGCTGAATGACATTGGATACAAGGTAGAATTCATGAATGGGAAAGCCAGGCTACTAGATGGTAAAGGAAACCTAGTTGGAACTAGCAGTCAAACAAAAGGTAATCTACTCTATTTTGATCTTACTAAAAGTTCATGTTTTTTGGCACATGTAGAGGAAAGTTGGCTATGGCATAAAATAATGTGTCATGTAAATTTTGATGATTTGGTTACCATAAGTAAGAACAATAGAGTAAGAGGTATTCCAAATCTCAAGAAACCTGAAATGGCCATATGCAAACAATGTCAGATTGGAAAAATGGGCAAAACTAGCTTCAAAGTAAAAATTATAATACATAAGAAATTGTGGAACTAGTTCATACAAATCTTTATGGACCAATAGGTACAGAGAGCTACACTAGAGATAAATTTTTCATTTTGTTTGTTGATGATTATTCTAGGATGATGGCAGTAATGTATTTAAAAGAAAAATTTGAAGCTTTTCAAAAGTTTAAATGGTATCTAGCTAGAGTTGAAAAAGAAATAGGAAAGAATCTGAAATGCCTAAGATCATACAGAGGAGGAGAATTCATCTCTAATGAATTCAATGAATTAAGCAATGAAAGAGGAATCAAAAGACAAGTACCTACACCCGGTACACATTAGAAGAATGGCATAGTAGAAAGAAGAAATAGATCCATCATGGATTGTGCAAGGACACTAATGATAGAGAAAAATATTGCAACCAAATACTGGAAGGAAGCAATCAACACATCAATTCATACCTTGAACCAATTTCAATTGAAGAAAGCTACATAACAAACACCTTATGGATTATGGTAAGGCTATAAACCTAATGTATGATATTTCAAAGTATTTGGAAGCAAATGTTATATATTGAAAGAGATAAGGAAAGGAAAGTTTGATGCAAAAAGTGATGAAGATATATTCCTAGGCTACTCTAACAAGAACAAAGCATAGAAATGTTTGAATCTTTCTACTCACAAGGTTATAGAAAGTGTACATGTAAAAATTGATGAGTTTGTAGAAAAGAGTGAAGAACAAAGTAGCAAGGAAACTGAAGACTACAAAAACATTGGTTACTTTGAGCCTGATACTTTACCAAAGGTACAAGAAAATGTGATTGGGAAACAACGAATAGCCCACCCTAATAGTCAACACCACCCAAGTCACCTAAGTTTGTAGTACAACCTGAGTTGCAGCCAGTGTGAACTAAGCAATAGTTAGTGCAACTCAATTATAGCCAACAGTAGAAGAACCTAAGTCATACTCAAAGGAAACTAAGTCTCAAATAACAGGACTCGAGAAAATTTAATAAGTTCACAGAACCTTTGAGTTTAGTGAACCAAGTGAAACTAGTCGAAAATCTAGAAGAAAGGAGACTATACTTGCTAGATATGTCAGAAGGCATTATGCACCTGAACAAATAATTGGAAATCAAATAGAAGGTATAGTGACAAGGAACAAGATAAAAGGTACATGTTTGCTTAATAAATTCAAACCCAGAACAGTTGAAGATGCATTGAATAATGAAATTTGGATAGAGGCAATGAATGAAGAAATTTAGAAAATTAAAAGGAACAAAACCTGGACTCTTGTTCCTAGACCCAAGGACAAAAATATAATTGGTACAAAATGGGGTTTTAGAAACAAATTGAATGAAAATGGTGAAGTATCAAGGAATAAGGAAAGACTAGTGTGCAAAGGATATGCTAAAGAAGGTACAGACTATGGAGAAGAATTTGGTACTATTGCTAGACTTGAAGGAGTCAGAACACTACTTGCATATGTTGCATTTAAAGGATTCAAAGTATATCAAATGGATGTAAAATCAGCCTTCTTGAATGGAATTCTAGAAGAGGAAGTCTACATTGATCATCCTCAAGGTTTCATTGATTAAAATAAAAGAGATATGGTCTGCAAATTACACAAAGCTTTATATGGTTTGAAACAAGCTCCTAGAGAATGGTATGAGAGGCTACATGGATATCTAGTAGAGATTGGTTTTCAAAGAACAAATGACAATAGTAGTATGTATATTAAAGAAGGACCAGGAAATAAGATATTGTTAGCAGAAATATTTGTGGATGATATCTTATTTATAGTTCATGATAACTTATGCAAATCATCTCTGAAGAAATGAGAAAAGAATTTGAGATTTCAATGTTTGGAGAGATAAAATTCTTTGTGGACTTACAAGTTCATCAGATAAAGGATGGTATCTTCATTACTCAGTCAAAGTACATCAAGGAGATATTAAAGACTTTGGGAATGGAAGATTCCAAACTAGTTGGAACACTTATTTCTATTGGACATAAACTATCCAAGAATGATGATATAAAGGAGGTAAATCAAACTACCTATAGATCCATGATTGAGAAACTTCAGTATATGGTTCACGCAAGGCTTGATATTGCATTAATAGTTGGTATAGTTGCAATATTTTTTTGCAAATCCTAGAGAAAATCATATCATGGCAGTCAAAAGGATCATGGGGTATCTAAAAGGCACTCAAGACCATGGTCTATGGTACAAGAAAGGAGGAAACTTTGAGTTGAAATCCTTTACTGATGTTGATTGAGATAGAAGCATTGATGACAAGAAAAGCACTAGTGGAGGATCATTCTTTATTGGAAAGAGGTTAATATCATGGACAAGCAAAAAGCATAATTGCATCTCTCAGTCTACAACAGACGTAGAATATGTTGATGGTTCAAGAAATTGTTGTGAGGAATGAAGGAAGAAATCAAGGATCCAATGGTTATCTATTGTGATAACACAAGTGCAATCAATATATCCAAAAATCCAGTGATGCACACCAAGACAAAACATATTGCAATCAAGTATCATTTTTAAGAGAGTTAGTTCAAGATAAAGAGGTCAAATTAGAATATGTAAGCACAAAGGAGAAAGTTGCTGACATATTCACCAAGCCATTACCTAAGGATGCATTTTTTGTATGTAAGAGGTAGACTAGGGGTCATTCCCCTATCTGATGCTCACAAGAGTACAAACTAGTGACGCATCAACCAAACTACATTGAAGATCTGTCAAGTTAATGCAAGAGTTTCATAGAACATTGCATATGAATCAGTATATTAGGTACATTGTAAATTCATTTTATAAAGTCTTTGGCATTTTATGTCAAAGAGGGAGAGATTGAAACATGTCATATTCATTAAGGGAGAGATTGATGTCATGTCAAAGAATCAGAGAAGAATCAGAGGAAGTGATCTATATATGAGCAAGAGAGATAATTTGATCAAATAGAGTCTGAAGACAAAATGATAGAGGGAGAATCTCAGAGGGAGTTCTCATGGATGAAGAATTAGAATCAAACTAAGGATATTTTCTCCAAATTTTTCTTTGCTTAATGACATGTTATGTTTCTATCAATGCCAAATATGGAGATTGTTGAAAACAATTATTCAAATGTATATTGTCGTTGATGTTACAAAAATTTCACACTCTAACACAACACTTCTAGTAGTAACCAAGCTCAAAAGACTCTAGTATCAGTCGAGCTAAAGTTCAGAAGGAACCAAGCTTAAAGATCTAGTGCAAACCGAGTTAGGTTGGTCCATGAAGGATTCAAGTATAAATTGAGTGAGCTCGATTACCAAAGGAGTTCAGTGTAAACTAAGTCAAGTTGGTTACCATAGAACTTAGTGTTAATCGAGTGGCTCAATTTCAGTGTCAAAAACATAACTTTGTTCATTAATTAGTTTATGCTAGCTGACTTAGTGGATGTTAATTTTTTATTTGAAGAGGGTATTCAAGCCAACTTGATATGGGATTTCATAGATATGAAAGGTCAAGTTGTGGATTGAAGTATGAGGTTGTGGGAAGAGAATAAGATGTGAATAAATATGGACGTATGATTAAGGTTAGAACATCCAAGAATGAATAAGAATATTTTGATCAAGGAGGATCTAGAGGATAAACCAGAATAGTGATATGAATCTACAAATTAGTTGCTTCATCAATCAGGTCAATCATTGTTACTCTCTAACAATTGTAGTAGTGAAGAAATCTCTTAACGGAGTTGACTTAATAGTCATTTTGTAAATCCTCTAACAAGGTGGCATTTCTAGATTGAAGTGTCTTAAGACCTCTAACAAGGTTACTCCTAACAGGGTAATTCAAATCCTTTAACAGGGTCAAACCTAACACCATGTTTTGTAACCTTTAACAGGATTGCCTCCTAATTGGGCTCACTTCAAAAGAGTGAAAAAGTTGTAACTAGTTGTGTTGGTGGTTTTCCCAAATTGGGTTTCCACTTTAAATCTTGGTGTTTCATGTGTTCATGTTATTTTCTTATTGCTTTATCTTTCTACAACTATGTTACTAAAGATTAACACACATCATTATCTTAAGATTGCTTTGTTAATCGAGCTATAGTGCTTATCTAGTTTTAACTGAATTGTACTAGGATTTGGATTTGAAGAAGTTTGTATTGACATCTAAGGGATTTGGAATTATTTTTGTGGTAACTGATTCACCCCTCCCCTCTTAGTTACTCCTCTTATATTTCCAACACATATGTACATATAGATATATACATACATGTGTGTGTATCTATCTATCTATATATTTATATATGCATACATACATATAAATATATAAATATATCTACACACACACACACAAATATATATATATATATATATATATATATATATATATATATATATATATAGAGAGAGAGAGAGAGAGAGAGAGAGAGAGAGAGATTCAACGAGGCAAAAACATATGTTAACCTAACCACAAGACATGTCATCTTGAATTATGAAAAGTATATTCTAATATAGTTTAACATGCTAGCACCAAACATAAAAGATATGTCATTCATATGAGAGCTTCATACTACACTACCATAGGACCCAATGATAGGTCACACATAAGATAAACATGTTACATAACATAGACACCAAAAGATAAGTATTTTCTAGGACCGATGGGATCACCACAACCAAGACCATGTCTTGATCTACAATAATCCTAAACCAACTAATGAATAGAACTAGATAGAACATATCCAAAATTTAATACATTTTTTATATAAAAAACTAATGTTACACGACATGCATGTCCAAGTAGAAGAGATACCCAAAAAAACTCTAAGACATAAAATCCAATTAAATCCTTTCAAAACTTCAAATTTATGCACTTATAAAATACCATAGTTATACCAAAGAGATATATTATCATATCTGGAACAATGAATTCTATCCATACAATCTATTACCAAAATAAACCATAAATAATAGACCTAATTTGAACATTAGTAAAGCATCGACAACTGACAAAAGGGTTTTGACATCAAGATAACAATGCCAACAACTTAACAATCTCATCTCAACAATTAGAACCTATAACTAGATTGTCTATTAGGTCCCATTTTGGTGATTTCAAGATATTGTGTCTATTATTTTTGATCCAACCACCTAGCTTCACTTAGCCTAGCATTGTCTTGTCAATTACCAACTCCCCATTTCAATTAAAGCCTTATATACTTGGTATAAAATTCTTTGGCCATTGTGTTATACAATGAATTAAGATTTGGTTACCTTTACTTTTAATCCCAAGTTTAGTTTGGTGTTCCAATGCAATATTTTAATGGGAAATGCGGTCCCATGTCCTACTCTAAATTTTGAATCCCAATTTTTTTTGGTAGGTATGTGAGTGGCCTTTATCTCTTTATTGTAAACATTCATAAGAAAGAATTAAAGAATCATGATCAAGATCTCTTATGTGCTTTCAATATTTGAAGGAAGCATCAAGTTTTAAGCATTCGATACATTTTGAAGGCAATCTTTTCCATTGTAGAAAGAATATCTCCCATGATGGTATAGTAGAGGAGTTATCAGTCAAGAAAGAGATCCCTTTGCATGCACTTCCTTCTTTCATTCTTCAAGGAAAGAGTTATGGATCTTACAAACATTGTAAATATTGGAGTGGCATTCATAGATCTATACATTTCTAAAAAGCATCCTTTATTCTTTCCTACATTCAAAGATTCAAAAAATTACATAAGCATCTTCATTAATATGTGCAAACTCAATATCCATTGTTCTGGCATGGTTTTTTAAGTTTGAAGAAAAAATGGGATAAATGTTTTGCAACATTGAATTTGATCTCATGGATGTGGTGAGGGTAAGTACAAGTTTTAATTAATTTTATAATAAAAAATTTATTTTAATTAAAATGAATTGAGTTGAATTATGTATGTGTATGAGTTTTTTTTTAAATTTACCAATCTAGATTTCAAATGTTTTTCCTTGTAACCCTACATGATAATTTAAGTCTTCAGAAGCATTTAATTGGTTATCACATCAACAAGATAAATATAACATAAAGTTTTTATTAAAAAAATTAGAATGGATGTGGAAAGTGAGAACATGGTAGAGAATAAGCATGTGGGAAGCATACATTTTTCTAATATGAACTTGTTGACATGTATGCATAAATATTTGACATGTATTCTATAACATGTGCATTTAAAATAAACTATATTGCACATGTATGAACACACTTTTCCATCTCAAGTATAACATGATTATTATGGGGAACTTTTCTATTTAATGAACTTGTATGTAACACCACAAACAATTTAAATGATATTATTAAATGATGCAAGAGTCATTTTGGTGATCGTGACACAACACATAATTCATGTTTATTTTGGGAAGCTAAAAGTATGCAATTCAAGTATTCCCTAAAATAGTTGAAGCTTGAAATTAAATTTGATGATTCTACTAAAGAAAAAAATGTTTAATCTATTTGTGACATAAATTGATCAATCAGATCCGTCTATTGTCAAACAATTACTGAGGTTAGAAGTTTGCATCAAGTCATGATTATATGACATATATAAAACCTTGGGTTATTCAAGTTAGAGAGAAATCATGTTTTTGTATTAATTGTTGAGAATACATTGAAGAAGCTAATCAAAGAGGAAGATTATAAAGGGGGGTTGTTGAGAACATACAAGTATGACCAATATGCTTCAATCATTGTTTTATCACTGATGTCAAACTTGCTATTTGTTGGGAAGACAACTGCATATATGATTTAAGTACTATCACTTAAGTTAATTGATGAAGAGGATTTGATCAAAAGATGTAACAATAACACCTAGAGAAAAGGTTGAGTCATGATTATGTAATAAAGTATAAGAATCAATTAAGACAATGATGACATGATGTATTGATAATCTACTTGAGGTTACAAAGGCTAGTTACACTAAGAAGGTTTAGAAGAACAAGTTACACAAAGTTTTTCTACCAAGCTTGACTGAGTGGATAGTAGGTGTTGAGCAAAGTCAGTGCAAGCTGAGCATAAAATTAGTTAGAGTTGAGTAAAAATATATTCTAGTGTATGTTGAGTAGAACAGTGGATGTCGAGTAAAGTTTAGTTGATGTCGAGCAATAGCAAACTTTAGTTCGTGCCGATCAATTTCATTGAGGATGCCTAGTAATGTAGTATGTGTCGAGCATCAGAAGTTTGATAATGCCAAGCTGCTGCATTATTTAAAAGATCATGAATTTGATGAATTTGAGCTGACAAGTTTGTTTTCTTGGATTATATAAACCAAGTGGAAGATAAGGATGATGAGCTGATGGCACAAAATTCAAGGTAAACTATTTTGAGGAAAATTCAAAGAGTATTCTAGGAAAATTTTCTAGAAGAGATGTGGAATGAGGGATAGATTCATTGTATCCTACCTAATCCATCTTAACCCTAAATTGGATGATGGAGAATGAGCAGCAAAATATCTTACTTTCTTATTTATAGGAATGGTTGGTCATGAAGCAAGGTTGTTATGTGTGAGAACCTAAGGGAGACAAGGAATCAATGGTTTTGCTTCATCAAGTGACCTAAGAGAAGAGACTACATTGGCATGGTAAGCAAGAAGACTTAACGGTATGAATGCTTAAAGGGTGAACAAGCTATCAAAGATGTAACGTATGAAGGCTAAGCAGAATTAAGGACTAAAAAATGATCTTTAATCTGCAAATGAAGTTGTAAGTTGTTATTAGATCAAAGCCTTACTGTTACTCCGTAACAATTGTATCAATCTAGGGTAAATCCTTTGGATTAAGATTGACCTAATAGTCATTTGTAAATCCTTTAACTAGGTGACATTCCAAATGAATGGTCTAAAGTCCTCTGACAAGTCTCACTCCTAATAGGGTGATTGAAATCCATTAACAGGGTCACATTTAACAGTGTATATTGTAACCTTTAACAGGGTTGACCTTTTATAGGGCATCACTTCAGAAGAGTGAAAAGAGTAGCACATTACTGGTGGTTTTTCTCAAATTGGGTTTCCACATAAATAATTGTGTCAAGTGTGTTGATGAGTCTGTTATGTTCCATGCTTTACATTTTTGCAAATTTATTTGATAGTAACATACGAGTTTTAAGTGATTGCATAATCTTATGGATGCATACATGAGTATAATTTTTTTTATGGGTTCACTAAGCTGTGAAAAGTTTTATTTATATATATGGACCTTGGATAACTGATTATACGACATATATAAAACCTTGGGTTATTCAAGTTAGCGAGAAATCATGTTTTTGTATTAATTTCATTGAGAAAAACACAAATATTTTACAATGTGAGAACAATTAAGATAAGTATGTTTTACAAAAGGAAATGAAGCAATTAGTTATAATGCCTCCTTATGAATATAGTGACATTATAGATATTTGTAATGATGAAAATGGACAGAGACAAGTGGAAAGGGGGATGTAATAAGTGTTGACTAGGATGATCAAAAAATTAGGAAACATCACATCCCAAACTCCATCTTTCTCTTGTATATTAGAAAGGGTGAAATACCCACTAGGCTTAAGAGGGTTCAAACCTGAATATGTGTAAGGTTTTCTCCATTCAATAAAATATATTTTAGAAGGTTACTAAAAAATACTTGTTGATCAATGAATTCTAATTATTTTTATTAATAATATAAACTAAAGTTTTATATATAATAAACTTTAAAAAGTCCATATTTTTTATGACCACATCCAAAAAAATGTCCAAAGGCCATGAACAAACTATAACCATACCCACATTATCTACAAATCAACTTGGATGGGCACAAAAAAAATTACAAATTATTTTATATCTACCTTCTTGTCATCCAAACCCTAAGAACATAGACCTAGCATGTCAGACTTCTTGCCAAAATCATGCATTTCCAATTTATACACACTATCTCATCTAGAAATAACTATAGTATATGCTACAAAAAAGAGATGACACCTAAGCCTATATAGAGTGTTGTTGTAGTCAGAAAGGGAAGATGAAACATCCTTGGCTAAAGCATAAATCCATGGCCATGACCATTACCACCTCTACATCCTTGCTCATGAGTACCACCCTACCATCTACAAATACTACAACATTTACAATCACCAGCTTGTCTGCACTCGCTATTGTTATGAACCCTTTCTCTTCCCTAATCCTTTATTTGATCTAACACCCTCACCAAGATGAACCTAAATATGTTGAATTTCATCTTATTCCTAGGCACCTTGATAATAATGACCAATTCCCAATAATGCAGGAGATGTGCCCAATACCTTTAGGTATCTACCTTGTGTTTTAGTATGCTCCTTAATGCCCTGTGCAAAATAAATAGGTTCATGTGTTGAGGCACCCTAGAAAACCCAATTTACTCTTTGAGTACTATAAAAACCCTAAGCTAGGTATTGTAAACAAGATTTTATCAAGTCCCACAAACTAATGAGACCTTACACACCACTCCACCATACATCTCACCTCTACCCTCGACCTAAAATTTAGGCCTTGAGCACAAAAGAGGGAAGATATGTTACTGTTTGTACAAAAGAGGACTTTGGAGCCCAAGAAATTGATGTTTAAAAGAGCTCTAAACATAATGAGGAAGAAATGGTTGCTCGAGGTGAAAGCATTCTTCAAATGTTCTTTTAATACATCTCATGAATGTCATCTAGTATTTTAAATCTTTGAAGCTCAAATTCTACCACATCTATATTGTTTCTCCATGCAAAGTGAGTAATTACACATTGTCCTCAAAATCTTTCCAAATCACTACCAAAATTCCTTTGCATTAAATTCCAAACATCCCACCTTAATTATCTTATCATTAAATTGATGACATTCAAAAATATTGCCCTCTTTATGTTATCCACCTCCATCAACAATGATTTATTATATTTTCATTATCATCTCTTGTCATGATGTGCTAGCAATGCCACTTTGGCATTATTTGAGGGGTCTGATTGACAACCACCTTGGAGAGTGAATTTTCCAATGAATTGCACTCTTGATAGATATGGGATAATTTAAAGTTGTACAAGCCCATCAATTTTTTTGAGTGATGGATATTATATTGTCAATCTGCCAAACATGTGATTTTCCTATAGTAATAAAATTGATGATGATCTACAAATCTCTTTGCAAATGCAAACACTCCACCTATAATATGTCATTTCTATAGCTAGTAGCACTGCCCTAGCCTCATATTTGGTAACAGTGCCTCCTCCATCTTTTTTGATTTGGTAGCTAGAGTATATCAAAAGAGTCTCTAGCTACACATCTAAATCTCAAGAGAAATGAGTTTCCTTTTGTAAATCCTAGTAGAAATAGAGAATATTAAGATTGGGGGGCGATGGGGTGAATCAATATTTCAACACTTTTAGCTGAACTATGTATTTTAGTACTTAACTATACATGCACGCACAAATTTAAAAAACTAAAAAGTAAAGTATACAACAACAAGAAACTCATAACACCATGATTTTTTAACTAGGGAAACCCTAGCCAAGGGAAAACCCTAATGGGGATGGCACCCCCAAGAAATGCACTAATATAAAAATTCTCTATTATTACAGTTGACCATGTTAGTATTCTATTATGTATATTTAGTATATGAGTCCTTTTTAGAGGACTAGACCTTGTTAGAGGTCTCAACCCTATTAGGAGTTGTATTACAATAGAGCTCACTGCTCATATAATGATAATATACATAATGAGTTATAAATACTATATCAAAACTGACTATATTGATATCTTCAATATTTGATTAGTTCTTTGTATATCTTACATCTAATTATGTCCATGCAACAACTGATTGCATCTAACTATCAAAATATTTATATAACACCATACATAAAGCTTGCATGTTGTATGCATAATATAATCATACTTTGCATTATCAAAATGTTCTACTTATATACCCTTCTCATTATTTTATATAGTTGACCTTAAAGATGAAATGTGTAAACACTTATCCAAAACATTTTAGCAAAAAAATATAGCCGAGGGTTAACATGTACGATGTTATCTATACATTGTCAAGTAATTGAATTGACAAGGCAATTCAATTCCTCAAGCCAAAATGCTCGATCATTGCCTCATACCCTATACTCTATAATATAGACTTGTCTTCATGTTATCAAACCAAAAAATATGTCAACTAAGATACTAACACCAGTGAACATAGTTACATCATATAGAGACTTCATTATATCCTAATAAAAAATTGTGGTCATCAATACTTGTCTAGTGAAGCTCGCTGACTAAAACAATACCTTTGTTGATAGTATTCTTGAATTATACTTAGGTATTTTTGAACACCCAACAAAGACCAAAACTGTACTTAAGTCCATGTGGCCTTACCTTCTTATATTATTTCCATAAATGACAATATCCATGTATTTGTATCTTCCAACTTTCCAATAATCTCCCCCTTTGGCATTAATGACAACACTTAGTGAAATTTTGATTACATGTCAAAATTGTCAAAATTGTCCAAAACTTAACCTGATCAAAACTCAACCAAAATGACCATCTTTATACCTAATCATTTTGTAATTTACTTCATGTAATTTTGTATATGCTTGAAGTAAACTGCAAAATGACTAGGTATAAAGATGGTCATTTTGGTTGAGTTTTGATCAGGTTAAGTATTTGTAGATGTTGGAAATTTGTCTTAGATCTGGCTGTTGCAGAAACATCTTTGACATTTGCATGGTACACTTGTCATCTTCAAAGTTTGTGAACATGGTTCTTCATGGTGTGTGGAGATGGTTTTCTTCATGGTGTGTAGAGATTGTTGCATCTTGAGGACTCATAGGGTTCTTGGTAAAGGTGTTGTTTATGCTTTTATTTGACATGTTATCCTTGGTGTTAGGATGGTTTCATTTTGATGTCATGGTACACTCTAGATACATGTTTATATTTATGACATGTTATGGTATGTTCATATGGAGCATGCTATCTCTTTGGTTGAGATGGTAAGATCATGTTGTCATGTTTATGTTCTTGAGGCCATGGTTGGAACTTTGACAATGATCTTGGTTTAATTTCTTGGTATTGAGTACATTGATCATACGCTAAATACTTCATGATATTGCTATGTTGTATTTGGATTTGGCATGGATTGATTGTTTAAAGGTGCTCATGGATACTTAGAGATAGTGGTGATGCTGATTTCTCTTGGATTAGAGAAGTATTTGTTAGGATAGTTGACAGTTTCAATAGGAAGTCTAAGGGGCATTCACCTGATATGGACTTGAGAGGAGATTGTTCTTAGATGAGTCTTGGTTGGAGACTTAGATATCTTGATGAGCATTCTCATTCCCCACTCTTAGTCTACTTGGTGTTTTTCTATTTGAGAGGTATAGCCCATTATTTCTCTCAGGTGCATTATATTTATGCTTGTCTTTCATGGATGTGGATCTTGAGCTACAATACATGAGTTAGTTTTGGAGGGTTCATTTGAGAGATGGTTTAGCATTGGTTATCTCCATGTGCATATTTTGTTATGTTGGTTAAGTTTGAGAGATGGTTTTATATTGGGCATATTTGTTGGTTTAGGAATGGTTTTATGAGCTTGATCTTCTTCTGAGAGGCTTACATCCATGATTAGTTATATGGTATGGTTTGGGTGTTGTTTTAGCTTCTTGGTTGGGGTTTTATGGAGGAGGTTGTACTTTCGCAATTTACATTTAGAGGTGTGTGTAGAAGGACATGATACAAGTTATGATTTGCATGGTTTCTCTTTGGTTTTGGTTATCTTCCCGGATGCTTGATTTTGCTTACATTAAATTTGAAATTGGTTAGAGATTGTGATCGATGGTTTGTGCTCATGTATGTCGTGTGAGACATGACATGGTTATTCCTTTATATCTTTCATTTGTTAGTTGTGGAGAACTTGGGAGAGTGTTGGAGACTTGTTCTTATGGGTTATTGGTTTATGTATTGTGGATGTCCATGAGACTGTATGGATTCACTTCTTTGAGATGTTGTGAGTGTATTGGTTATATATTTGAAATTATCTTTTGTAATGGGAGCTTCTTGGTATATGTGTGGCAAGTATTGCTCTTGAGGCTTGTGATTGCAGGTTATAGATTGGATATGTTGATGATGTGAGATTCACTTGGTATATCTTTGGAGGTATGGATAGTTGGATGGGTTTGGCACTTTCTTTGGGTGCTATTTCAACCATAGATATATTTTGACAACTATAAATATGTGATTACCTTTGGATTAGGTTTTTGTGCTTGGCTTTTTAGGTGGTACGGGATTTTATGATCTTCTAATGTGACAGGTTGGGTGGCTTTCTCTTTGGATGACTTCTATGTATGTTCAATGGCAATGGCATAATAGGAGGTGAGATCATTCATGTTTGAGATGTTAGATACTTTGATTTTTTTGTGGGTACCAGGATGGAGCACATGGTGTACTTTGATCCATGATGGTGGATGTGTTAGGAGGGATTGTTCCCTCGTTCATTTATGTGGCTACGGATTGACCTTATGCAATGTATACAACAAGTGGGAGATTGTTGAGATAATGCATGTTGCACAAATTGCATAATATTGTTATATTGTATTATTTTATTTTATTATGTAATGTTGCACCTAGATGAGCATGTAACATGTAAAGATTCTCACAGGATATACTTTATAGGTTGTATTATAACATTGTAATAATATTTCATGTAATTATTTAATATTGGGAAAAAGAAAAAAATGTATAATATTAAATGTGGGATCAATGGTTTAGGTAGCACATGGTTTAACACATGGTTTATGTAATACCACTTGGTGGTTTTGTGGAACTTGCTACTATATAAGAAGCCACAAGGGTAGTTGTTGGTGTGAAAAAAGATAAAGGCAAAAAGGGAAAGAGTCGAGCGGGACAAGGCTTGACAGGTTAGCCAAGGGAGCATTTGTAAAGGTTGGAAGCATGGCATAGGATGTGTGGATTCATACTTGTTCACATAGATTGCTTCATTGTGGCTATGGCTTTGAAGGCTTCCATAGTTGTATTGCAATGGTATTTTTGCTAAATAATACATGGTGATGGATGCTTTTGGAGGCTGGGCTTTTCCCTCAATGAGGGTTTCCCAAGGTATATCTTGTGTCACAATTTTGTGGGTATGTTGTGTATTCTCTTGCATGTGGATTATAATTTCATACTTATTTCAGATCTATTATGGGTTATGTGGAAACAATTATATTCTTTGTTGCAAGTTTCCTTATAGAATGAAGTATGTCATTTTAGAAAAATTTTCAACCACTACAAAGATAGAATCATTGTCTATCTGAGTTCTAGGAAATTCTAGAATAAAATCCATACTAATATCCTCTCAGGGTATGTAAGGAATAGGAAAAGGTGTATACAATCAAACATTCTAACTACTTCCTTTAGCAACTTGACACATGTTCTACAACTCTTCACCATGTCCTAAACATCCTTATATATCTATTGTCAAAAGTATCTTTCTAAAAACATCTTTACTATCTTATCAATCCCAAAATATGCTATGAGTCCTCAACTATGTTATTCTTTATTGATATTCTCCCTCATAGATGACCCAAGTATACATAGTTAAATTCCTTTAAACAACATGTCTTCTTGAATGAAATTATAAATCCACTTATCTTGTCAATCTATCATAAGTTTCTTACAATATTTCTAAGGTTCTCTAAATCAAAGTTAGTTTCATACAAGTTCTTGAAATCCTCGAACTTGAGCACTTCAACTCTTGTCTCTATCAAAAAAAATCTTCTTCTCAATGTATCTGCAACCTTATTAAACTTCCCACTCTTATGTTTCAACACTAAAGAAAATCTCTACATGTATTCAACCCACTTCATATGTCTCTAATTCAATTTATTCTGACTCCCCAAATACTATAAAGCTTTATGATCAATGTACAACACAAACTCTCCAAGCATCAAATAATGTCTCCATTTCTTCAAAGCTTGAATAATTTTATAAAATTATTGATCATAGACTAAATATTTTCTCTTAGCATCATTCAATTTCTCATTGTAGAAAGTTATAGGCTTACCTTATTGGCTCAAAACAATGTCAATGACATTCCCACTAGCATCATAATCAACTTGAAAAACTTTGCTAAAATCAAGTAAAGCAAGTACATGAAAATTTTCAGCCTTTTCATTCAATGTTTCAAAGATTCTATTTGCTCCATGTGTCCATTTGAAATCCTTTTTATTACATCTCATAGTCTCTGTCATAGCATTGGAAACTAAATAAAATTTTGATAAACTTTCTATAGAAACTTGCCAATTCATGAAATGATCTAACCTCCCCAACATTCTCAAGTGTAGGCCAATAAAGAATAAATTTTACCTTTTCAAGATCCATCTTCAGTCCATTAGCAGAAATCACAAAACTGAGATACACAAGTTCCTACTTTATAAAAGAACATTTTTCCAGATTTATCACTAACTTCTCCTCCTTCAACCTCTACAAAACTTGTCTGATATGCTAAAGGTGTTTCTTTTTAGTCTTATTGTAGATTAGTATGTCATCAAGGTATATAATAAAAAACTCACCCAAAAATCTCCTCATAACTTCATTCATCAACCTAATAAAAGTACTAGTGCATTAGTTAAACAAAAAGGCATAACCAACTACTCATACAAACGTTCATTTGTCTTAAAAGCAATCTTACATCCATTTCCTTCTTTGATCCTGATCTGATGATAGCCAATCAATATTTGTAAAGTACTTTGCTCGACTCAATCTTTATATATGTTGTCCATTATAGGCAAAGGAAACCAATACTTTAGTATAATTCTTTTAATAGCTTTAGAATTAGTGCACATTCTCCATTCTGCTTTTTTCTTAGGTGCCAATACATTTGGCACTGCACAAGGACTCAAACTTTCTCTAATAAAACCTTTCTCAAGAAATCCTTGCACTTGTCTATTCAATTCTTAATTCTTTGCAAGTATTAGTCTATGTGGTGTTTTATTAGGCAAACTAGCCTTAGGTATTAGACCCATAAAATGACTTATGCTTCTTATAGGTGGTAATCCATCGAGAACATTATAAAAAATAATGTCTTGAAATTCAGCCAACGAATATCTCATATTAGGTGCATGTTCAAGTTTATCTTGTTTCACAAAACAAAGCAAACATTATGTTTCTTCATGTCTTTCACAAACTAATTTCCCCCAACAAAAAAAAAATCTTACAATAGTACAATGATTCTCTTCAGGTCTCTCAATCAAAGGCAACAATAATTATTTATTTCCATTATCCCAAATAGTATATTGAGTCAATCTACCATCATTCAAAGCTTTGTTATCATACTGCCAAGGTCTTCCTAAAAGAATATGAAAATAATCCATAGACATAATATCACAGAAAACTTCATCAAAGTAATTCCCAATCTTGAATTTCACAAGACATTGTTCACTTACCAACAATTTATGTTCATCTTTGACCCAAGCAATGTGATGATAAGGGTTAGGGTGCTCCAATCTCTGCAATTTCAGCTTGGTTACCAATTCTTCATATGCCAATTTTTCAGAACAACCAATATCAACAATCACCTTGCAACATTTATCTTCAATCTTACATCTAGCCTTAACTTTTTTCCCCCTCAAACCAGGTTCATTATTTAGTTGATCACTCCACAAAGTTCTTCTCATCAATGGTTTCTCTCATTTCTTAGGTTTATTAGGTGCATCAATAACGTATTCCTTAATCAAACCATTTCTGCTACTACTTCCCACTATCTTACCAAAAAAATTATATTCAAAAGCTCTATGTCCTCCCCCACAACACTTAAAACAAGTACCTTTGAACCAAGATCTATCTTCTCTCTTTCCATTATTGTTATTCCTAGAGTAACTAGTATAATTAGCTCTAGGGTAGTCACCTCACTCTGCTTCCATTGTCTTCTTTCCATTCAATTTTCCCTTGTCATTAGATGTGCTATAATATATGCTACTCTCTCCATAAGATCTTCCTCTACTTTGTTGAAATATTCCACCTCTTGCTCTCTATCTATGATCTTGTTTATTTTCCAACTTTTCTTCATCCTTCAAGGCATGTAAATAAGATTTCTCTACACTTTCCATCTTGATAAAAGTGTTTTCATCTTGTATAAAAGTCCTCAAAGCATTCAAGTATCTAGCAACCTTCTCAACTTCATCATCAACATGTTTAGATCCAAGGACCAACTTATAGAACTATTTAGTATAATATTTCACACTCATATCTTTTTGTCTTAGATTTTGTATTCTTCTCAACAAATTAACTTGATAATCAACGAGAAGGAATTTATTTTTCAACTTACCAACCATCTTTACCCAAGTCTTAATATTTTATATTCCTCTTCTCTTTCTATCAGTCTGCAAGTGTTCCCACCAAAGAGATGCATGTCCTTTCAATTTTTTAGTTATTATCTTTGCCTTCTTATCCTCAAGAATACTCTCATAGTAAAAATATTTCCCAATCTCATAGATCCAATCCAACAAAGCATCAATATCAAGTTTACCATTATAAGTAGAAAGTTCAAAAGTAGGTCTTGAATTCACTCTATTCAAAGCTATCAAAAGTCTCTCTTCATCTTGTTCCACTTCAAGTTCAGGATGGTTGCTTCTTCTTCTTCGTCAAGTAACATCTTCAAGATGTGCTACTCTTCTCTAGGTTGTTCCAACAACTTCAAGTCTAGTTGCAATCTATCTCAATATGTCCATAATAACATCATCCACATTTCCTTTACTTCAAATCATTTTGATGATAGTTCTTGCAAAAATTGTAAACTTTTGCAAGTTATAGGTCAAAAACCAAGTATTCCATCCTATAACCAATGTTAAAGAAGGTTCTGCACAATCTCAAGCTTTAACAAGAAAGAAACCTTCACTCTAATACCACCTGACTCAAGGAAGGAGGCGTTGAGATAATGGGTGTTGCACACATTGCATAATATTCTTCTATTGTATTATTTTATTTTATTATGTAATGATACACCTAGATGAACGTGCAATATGTAAATATTCCCATGGGATATACTCGATCAATTGTATTGTTACATTGAGATAATATTTGATGTAATTATTTAATATTGGGGAAAATAATTAAATATCCAATATTAAATGTGGGGTCAATGGGTTAAGTATGGTTTATGTAATACCACTTGGTGGTTTTGTGGGACTTACTACTATGTAAGCAGCCACAAGGGTAGTTGTACAGGCAAGAGGAAAAGGTGAAAAGGCAAGAGTTGACCGAGACAAGGCTTGACAGGTTAGCTAAGGGAACATTTGTGAAAGTTGGAAGCATGACATGGGATGTGTGGATTCATGCTTGTTCACATAGATTGTTTGGTTGTGGCTATGGCTTTGAAGACTTTCATGGTTGTATTGTAATGATGTATTTGCTGAATAATACATGGTGATGGATGCTTTTGGAGGTTGGGATTTTCCCTCAATGAGGGTTTCCCAAGGTATATCTTGTGTCACATTTTTGTAGGTATGTTGTCTATTCTCTTGTATGTGGATTTCAATTGCATATTTATTTCAGATCTATTATGGGTTATGTGAAAATAGTTATATTTTTTGTTGCAAGTTTCTTTGCAAGTGGTATCAAAGCTATGGTTTTATTGTTCTAACCCTAGATTGAATCTATGGGAATGCATGAGAGGATAAAATAAAGGGCAAGATATATGAGTTGTTTATTACAGGTCTGATAGTTTTGAGTTTGTTGTTGTGATGAGATGTTGGTAGATTTTGGGCATGTGAAATTGTTGGACAAAATGGTTTTTTAGATGTTTCATTTAAATGAGAGTTTTAGGGGGATCTTGTAGAAATGACCTCCTAGACAAAAATAGACCTCACCATTGGATCCGGGTCTACATTTTCATAAATTTTGATATATAATATGCCCTAGTTTGGCCATGTTGATAGATAAATACAAAAGTTTTTAGTTTCAGCCCATGATGGCCGTCAAATTTAATCCTATGTCTAATTTTTTTCACAAATTTTGTTTTGCAGTGAAAATGGTAAAAAGACCGTCTTAGTAAAATGGTCATAACTTTCTCTCAAGCTATTGGATTTCAGACTTCCTATAGGCATTGGAAAGCTAATTTAGAGCACTACGACTTGGTGCATGTTTGATTTTGTGATTTTGACATTTTATCAAGTTTTAAGAGCCCAAAATTTAGATATTATTTATTTTAAGCACAAATTAGGGCATAACTTGAGCATAGAGTTAGATTTTGGACTTTGAATAGTCAATGAAAAGATCTTAGAAATCTCTACACATTGGTTCATATTTGGTATAGGTTTGGCATTGTTTATTTGGTGATATATTGATCTGAATAGTTTATGATATATATTGACTATGGTAACATTGTGAATTTATGACATTGTATATTTTAGAGATTTGGATTTGATATCATTGTATACTCAACTTATATTTGAGATTGGTCTCATGATGATATGGTTATCAATATTTGATTTGAATATGAATGATGACTTGTTGCATTTACAAGTTTTGCAATGTTGTAAGTGGTCTATAATTAAAGGTTGCATTTATAGCTTGGTTACGGGTTATCTTTGCCCATTGATTTTTCATTATTGATGCATATTCAAATTGGTGGCTTGGATTTTAGTTGTTTATGCCCTAAGCCACATGATTTGCTGATTTATCTTCATGTAGAAGGGATGAGATGTTGTTACCACGTACAATCATGGTGGAAGATTGTGGTTGACTATTTTATGCTAACAGGTTGAAAATTTTGAGAGTTAGTTGCTTGGTTCATGGATGTGATCATGGTGCCATGGATTTTTGGCATGACAGGATGTTTATTGGTTTGGATTCCTGATTTGGTTATGCTGGTATATCTTCTTGGTTGAGTATCATGGTTATTTGGTTTCTTTTGAGGAGCTCATGATGTGCACTTTTAGTTATTTGATGATATGATGCCTTAGTTGATTCTCATGGTTAGAGGAAGGTTTTTCATCATGATGTCATGGATAGCTTGGATATACAGTTTAGTGGGAGCGTGTGATAGTGATGAGGTGGCAATGCAGGATTAGTTCATGGTTTGGTTTATATCTTCTTGGGTTTGGAGATCTTGGTTTCACTTGGTATTGACACTTTGGTTGTGTAAGTGTAGACCTAGAGGATCTTCATGTAGGAGATGGATTTTATGATGCCATGGGTTACTTGATACCATGGTTGAGTGAGATTTTTTGGCATTGATATATTTATTATGTGTTTGCAAATGTTGGAGGTCTATCTTAGATCATGTTGTTGCAAAAGCATCTTTGACATTTGCATGGTGCACTTGTTATCTTTATGGTGTATGGAGATGGTTCTTCACGTTGTCTGGAGGTGGATTTCTTCATAGTGTGTGGAGATGGTTGCATCTTGAGGACTCATGGGGTTCTTGGTAAAGGTGTGGTTTATGCTTTCATTTGACATGTTATCCTTGGTGTTAGGATGTTTCATTATTATGTCACAATATACTCTTGATACATGTTTAGAGCTGTGACATGTTATGGTATGTTCATATGTTGCATGTTATCTCTTTGGTTGAGATGGTTTAGATCATGTTGTCATGTTTATGTTCTAGAGGCCATGGTTGGAACTTTGACGTTGATCTTGGTTTAGTTTCTAGGTGTTGACTACATTGATCATTTGCTAGATACTTTGTGATATTGCTATGTTGCACTTGGAGTTGACATGGATTGATTGGTTATAGGTGCTCAAAGATACTTAGAGATGGTGGTGATATTGATTTCTCTTGGATTAGAGAAGTATTTGTTGAGACAATTATTTGGTTTCAATAGGAAGTCTGAGGCGTATTCACCTCATATGGAATTAAGAGGAGATTGTTCTTAGATGAGTCTTGGTTGGAGACTTGGATATCTTAATGAGCATTCTCATTCCCCACTCTTGGTCTACTCAACAGTTTACTAATTGAGAGGTATAGCCCATTGTTTCTCTTAGGTGCATTATGTTTATGCTTGTCTTTCATAGATATGGTCCTTGAGCTATGGTACAAGAGTTTGTTCTAAAGGGTTCATTTGAGAGATGGTTTAGCATTGGTTATCTCCATGTGCATATGATTTTGTTATGCTAGTTGAGTTTGGGGGATGGTTTATATTGGGCATATTCCTTGGATTAGAAATGGTTAATCCTTGGTTTAGGAATGGTTTATGAGTTTGATCTTCTTGTGAGAGGCTTACATCCAAGATTAGTTATATAGTATGGTTTGGGTGTTGATGAGGCTTCTTGGTTGGGATTTTATGGAGGAGATCATACTTGCACAATTTACATCTAGAGGTGTGTGTAGAAGGACATGATATGTGTTATGATTTGCATGATTTTTCTTTGGTCTTGGTTATCTTCTTGGATGTTCAGTTTCACTTACATTGGATTTGAGATTGGTTGGAGATTGTGATCACTAGTTTGTGCTCATGTATGTCATGTGAGAGATGCCATGGTTATTCCTTTATCTCTTTCCTCTGTTGGTTGTGGAGAACTTGGAAGAGTGTTGGAGACTTGTTATTGGAGTTGTTCTTGTAGGTTATCAGTTTATGTATTGTGGATATCCTTGATATTACATAGATTCACTTCTTTGAGATGTTGTGAGTAGATTGGTTATATATTTGGCATTATCTTTTACAATGGGAGCTTCATGTTATATATGTGGCAGGTATTGCTCTTAAAGCTTGTGATTGCAGGTTATGGATTGGATATGTCGGTGACGTGAGATTCACTTGTTATACCTTTGTAGGTATGGATGGTTGGATGGGTTTGGCATTTGTTGTGGGTGCTATTTCAGCTATGTATATTTTACAACTACGTATACATGTGATTACCTTTGGATCAGGTTTTTTGTGCTTGGCATTTTAGTTAGTACAGGATTTTATGATCTTCTAATGTGATAGGTTGGGTGGCTTTCTCTTTGGATGACTTCTATGTATGTCCAGTGGTAGTGACATAATAGGAGGTGCTTCATTCATGTTTGAGATGTTGGATACTTTGATTTTGTTCCAGGTACTAGGATGGAGCACATGGTGTACTTTGGTCCATGATGGTGGATGTGCTAGGAGGGAGATTTTTCTTGTTCAACTACAGATTGATCCTATGCAATGTATACAATAAGTGGGAAATTATTGAGATAATGGGTATTTGCACACATTGCATAATATTCTTATATTGTATTATTTTATTTTATTATGTAATGTTGCACCTAAATGGACATACAACATGTAAAGATTCTCATGGGATATACTCGATGAGTTGTATTGTAATATTGTGATAATATTTGATGTAATTATTTAATATCGGGGAAATAACTAAATATCCATTATTAAACGTAGTGTCAATGGGTTAGGTAGCACATGGTTTACGTAATACCACTTGGTGGTTTTGTGGGACTTGCTACTATATAAGCAACCACAAGGGTAGTTGTAGAGGCAAGAGGAAAAGGCAAAAGGCAAGAGTCGAGTAGGAGAAGACTTGATAGATTAGCCAAGGGAACATTTGTGAAGGTTGGAAGCATGACATGGGATGTGTGGATTCATGCTTGTTCACATATATTGTTTGGTTATGGCTATGACTTTGAAGACTTCCATGGTTGTATTGTAATGGTGTATTTGTTGAATAATGCATGGTGATGGATACTTTTAGAGGCTTGGTTTTTCCCTCAATGAGGATTTCCTAGGGTATATCTTGTGTCACATTTTTGTGGGTATGTTGTCTATTCTCGTGCATGTGGATTTCAATTACATATTTATTTCAGGTCTATTATGGGTTATGTAGAAACAATTATATTCTTTGTTGCAAGTTTCCTTATAGGAGGGGATACAATTCACCTCCCAACTACCCTTGCTAAGAGTTACACACAGAAGCCAACCAATTGGAGAAACCACAAGAAATTATGGATAGAACAATTTATAAATGATGATACAATCTTCATTCAACATGTCAGGCATAATGCCTACCTGATTGCAACCATATACATTTAATTATAATCAACAAGCTTAAGAGCTCAAGCTTATAGAGCCAAATCATTTAATTTTCCTTCTATCTAACTTCATTGTACTTTTGCACATGGTTTTAATGCATGGTTTACGTAATACCACTTGGTGGTTTTGTGGGACTTGCTACTATATAAGCAACCACAAGGGTAGTTGTAGAGGCAAGAGGAAAAGGCAAAAGGCAAGAGTCGAGTAGGAGAAGACTTGATAGATTAGCCAAGGGAACATTTGTGAAGGTTGGAAGCATGACATGGGATGTGTGGATTCATGCTTGTTCACATATATTGTTTGGTTATGGCTATGACTTTGAAGACTTCCATGGTTGTATTGTAATGGTGTATTTGTTGAATAATGCATGGTGATGGATACTTTTAGAGGCTTGGTTTTTCCCTCAATGAGGATTTCCTAGGGTATATCTTGTGTCACATTTTTGTGGGTATGTTGTCTATTCTTGTGCATGTGGATTTCAATTACATATTTATTTCAGGTCTATTATGGGTTATGTAGAAACAATTATATTCTTTGTTGCAAGTTTCCTTATAGGAGGGGATACAATTCACCTCCCAACTACCCTTGCTAAGAGTTACACACAGAAGCCAACCAATTGGAGAAACCACAAGAAATTATGGATAGAACAATTTATAAATGATGATACAATCTTCATTCAACATGTCAGGCATAATGCCTACCTGATTGCAACCATATACATTTAATTATAATCAACAAGCTTAAGAGCTCAAGCTTATAGAGCCAAATCATTTAATTTTCCTTCTATCTAACTTCATTGTACTTTTCCTAATCTTAGTCCTCTAATTATATATAGCCAACAAGACTACAAGTTAGTTTGTCATTACAAATTATAGGTCATGTCCCAAAGGAGAATTCAACGACCTTACAAAGAAGCATATAAACTTATGCGGGGAAAAGGATAGGTCCACATTTTTTCTAAGAATAGGTTCACAAGTGAGCAAAATGTAATGATGTCAAACAAAACCTCGAGAAAGCCAAACTTGCATGTTACTTGAGCTACCAAGAAATCAACACACCTTGAACAAAGAGGAGGACAACTCTTGCAAATGATGAAAGTAGATTTTGTGAGCTTAGGTAAAGGATCCACGATAGGTCCACATTAAGGAGCTAATTGTGTGGAGAGAGAAACACGAACAAAAATGACCATTCTTCAAACAACAAACATGAACAATGAAAAAAATTCTTTTTGGTTGATGCAAGATTGTCAAAGTACCCAATATGCACCTGCATCGAATACAACCTTCAAGTTATGGATTACAAGTTAGATAAAAGTGTAATTAAATAATTTTGTATATCAAAGAAGCAATTTTTTTTTTTTTTTTGAATGATGTTGCCTTCATGGGGTTTGAAAACCTCACTCAAGTTGAGTGACAATTTACAATCTACTATGGCTGCACATAACAATGGGATCTCAAAGCTTCTAGAGAAAACTTAGTAACATGTTAGATAAAGAAGCATTCAATAAGGCAATGAATTGACAATGATATGAAATAAATTGTATTAGCTCAAAGCAAGGAAAAATGCATGACAATGTTTACCTTGTTTGTTCAAAACTCTATTGTCACACAAAACCAACTTCCAACCATCACCAAGCTATTTGTGAGTTGTGAACTCCACCAAACATGTATTGTTCTTGAGATATGAATTTGAGAGAGATTAGTTGAACATGTTTTGATGCCAAGACTACAAAAGTAGTATATAAATGTGATTAAAGTGGGTGTGATGTGTGAAATTTAAGAAGAGTTAATGAATTATTACTTGAAAATTTATCTATGTACAAACTAAGTGTGAAGGGACACAATGGCTAACTAGGAGGAAAATATAAGGTTATATACTATTAATACAAAGAGATAGTTGGCTGCCAACTATTTGAAGGCAACATGACACCACTTTTTTAACTCAAATATTGTACACAAGTGTTTATGTAGCCATCAAGAACTTAATTTTTACCAAAGAGAATTAAGAAAAAAATAAAATTCCTTGCACTATTTCATATGGACCACACAAGAGGCAGTGATTAAATGGTCAACTAAAATGTCAAACATCAAAGACAATTGAAAAAAACCTAATTGTCACCCTTAGTAAGATAAATGGTTTTTAGTTTCTTATTTAGACTATCCCCAACTTGTGAGGGTGTTCCCCTCCTTAATCATTCAACCATTCGAACGAGTAACTTTTCCATTTATGAACCAATTGACAATTACACTCAAAAGACTGCTTACACATATGAGGTGTACCCTCTTTAATCATTCGACTATTTGAACAAGTAACTTTTCAGTTTATGAACCAATTGACAATTACATTTAGAAGACTACTTCCACACATCATAATTTTAAAATTGTATGCCCATTATTCCTATACGGTGATATATTGTTGATTGTTGTTGGGTCCATCCTCCACATGAACCTTAGGAGTAGGTATTAATGGACTCCTTCCCCCATATTACACTACTGCTGGACAGAAGAACAGTCCTGCATGGATAAAAAGACGTGCCCTAAACAGCTTTCTGTCATGTGCATCAATAAGTATTGCCAAGTTTGTATTTCGTACTCCAGACAACACATCCTATTTTAGTACACCAATACTGTACAATGGTGTGCAAGACAAATTTACATTGACAATTACATTTAGAAGACTACTTCCGCACATCATAATTTTAAAATTGTATGCCCATTATTCCTATACGGTGATATATTGTTGATTGTTGTTGGGTCCATCCTCCACATGAACCTTAGGAGTAGGTATTAATGGACTCCTTCCCCCATAGTACACTACTGCTGGACAGAAGAACAGTCCTGCATGGATAAAAAGACGTGCCCTAAACAGCTTTCTGTCATGTGCATCAATAAGTATTGCCAAGTTTGTATTTCGTACTCCAGACAACACATCCTATTTTAGTACACCAATACTGTACAATGGTCATCAAGACAAATTTACAGATGGAGGAAATGCAGTACATTAAATTAATTTAATTCTCTACCTCTGCGTTTTGCATACGAATTAAATTGGCCGGACTGTGTGTGTGCTCTATTTTCATTAGGTTTTCAAGAAGCCTTCTACCTCATGCTAGCAATGAGCAGGAAAGCAGGCATACGCTAGAACTGCGAAGGGGATTTACGTTCCATGTCTTACGCGCCATTTTTTTGTGCAAAACCTTCTCAATATTACGTAATGACTGTCAACCCTTCATCGCTTATACCCGTAGAGTTGAAAAGGTATTTTTAATAGGCTCATTCTTTATGACTTTAATGTGGAACATATAACGCATTTAGCAGAGGCATCACCTTTACATCTGGATTGAGTCACCATTATTTATTCTTTATTCTAATAAGTAAACACCAAATTTATTGAAAAGTTTTATTCTGAATTCATGTTCGTTTTCACAGAAACCCACATGGGGAGGACCACAATTGCAACATTTTTTCCTTCTTTTAAGGGCCTTAATGCGGCTACAAAAAGCAGGGACTCCATTGAACATGGCTATGAGGCTACAAAAAGTAGGGGACTCCATTGAAGGTGGCTCCCGTCGGATGGGAGGTAAGGAGTTTTTTTTGAATCCTTGCTTAGGTAATGATTTTTGTCCGTTTCTAAACAGATTCTTTCACTTCCACTCATTATTCATGCCATGCGTCCGCCATAATCTTAATTTTTCAACACATCTATTGTACGTGATGAGGATTATTCTTCATTTATGCATTTGGTTTCAGAATTATGTTGAAGTACAATAATGGCTGAATGAATTATATACCCTACTGGACATGTATATGCACTGATATGTTTAAGAATTGCCTAAAGTTGCTCAAATTTCTTGTAAAAATGTTGTATGAGATTATGTAAATGCACTTCTAGCTCTCTGCAATGGAACTACACGTTACATAAGTAGGAGATATTTTCCACAGCAAGTCAAATTGTGAGATGGGTTCTTGTGAACCACCACTCATGAACATGGGTCAATGAGTTTGACTAAAAAATTGGCACAGTTGAATCCTGATGGCATTAACAAACCAAATGCAATGGACATTGCACTTTATTATATTGCAATCCAATTTTTCAGATGCTTCCTTTAGCATCATCAGTAGTCTCCACAAGAACGTTACGTGTGCTCAAAGTAATAGAAACAGTTTTCATCTTTGAGAACGTTTTCTCTCGAAACAATCTTGGAGATGAATTTTGATGCAATGTAGCAATCAGAGTATGCTAAATTTCTTAACAACTCTAGTTATTGTTCCAGCCTCCAGGGTTCATGACAAACAAACCAAATGCAATTGCTATCTTTTCACTATGGCGGCAAATAAATAATAGGTTTTCCTTCACTTCCACAACATTAACTAGATGTCTTGAGTCTGGAAATACTCTGCTGCCTTAATTTGCCAAGCCAATTCCGCCCTACTTTACATAGATCTCCCGTGTTAGTGGATGTGATCTGTCTCTTCACTAAAAGCATGTACCATATAATGGCCTTCAATCCAACTACATCGAGGTATCTTTTTAATTACTCTATCTTTGATCAATATCCTTACTATGTGAGCTTCGCCACACCTGCCTGCTTCTCCATAGATGTTTTAGAGAAGACACAAGTTGTAGCATTTTTAGATGTGACAAAAAACAATGTTGTTGGAAGTACACAGTCTATATTCATATATGATCTACAGGCACTAAGAAAACATGTTCACAAAACCCCTAGAAGTATAACAGGTATATTAAATCATAAGGTTTAAGGTGTTTAGAAGATAGCTAACACGGGCATGAGGGTCAACCATGCAAACCTGAGGATCAACCATATAATGATATAATTAATGCAATAAGGGTAACTCATGTGATTGAAGTATGTTCTGCCCGCATTCACTGAACCTGCATGTCTGTGTGCACTTAGAACACAAACAAGGCTTACAATGTTAGGATGTGTTCCAGAGTGCTTCATTAATTCAAATTTTTGAGACATTCCTTGCTAACTCTATGTTGTGGACATCCTGCTATAATTTCATTTCTTTCTTTGAGAAAAAAGGCCCACCAAACTACAGTCCCTCCCAACTTACCCAGAGGCCCCGCTGGGAGGCAGATTAGTTGTTGTGGGTGGCATAACTGCTAGAATAAGGTGGTAGAGAGGAGAAATTATCTGGAGGCCCCTCTGGGAGGTAGATTAGTAGTTGTGGGTGGCATAGTTGCTAGAACAAGGTGCAGAGAGAAGAAACAACACATAGACCGTATGCTTCAGAAGGGGTTTCTTGGGTTGAATCCAGATCAGTCTATCTTTTCACCAGGGAAATGGTGTTTTGCAGAGTTTAACCAGGTTTAGAAAATTGTTTCAATAATCCTTAGTTGTGAAGTTTGGCTCTTTGAGCAGTTGTTGGTGGTTGGGTGTCTGAGTGAGATTGAGAAGATAGATTTGACGAAGCAATCGTCACAGGAGGGAATATTTGTTACAGTTGTGTCATCATCATTGGCCAGCAGGAACGTTCCCAGGTTTAAATTTATTTCTAGTAATCCTCAATTGTGGAGGTTGGCTCTTTGAGCTGTTCTTGGTAGTTGGGTGAGATTGAGAAGATAATGTGTTGGAGAAAACTTTGAGGAGGGAGTAGTTGTTGCAGTTGTCTCGTCATCATCATTGGGCAGCATGGAGTTTTCCTCAAGCGAATAGACTGAGGGCGGGCTGAGTTCAGCCCACTTCCAAGAGTTTTTCCTGCCCTTACTGTCTTTGCTGAGGAACATTCCATGCTGGCCATCGATGATGAAGACAGAACTGCAACTACTACTCCATCCTTGGAAGATTGCTTGAACACAAATTATCCTAAGTTTATCAGATTTCCACAATCCATATTTATGTATGTATTCTTTCTGGGATCGATTGTGTAAATATTTTTTAGCATCAACGTTTTGGATCATGCTACATGATCCATCATCAGGATGCAGGAGAGCAAAGGAACATATTGTTTTCTTGATCTCACCTACTTGCCAAGAACTGCTCAAAGAACCAACACAGATTATCTTCTTGATCTCACCTACTTGCCAAGAACTACTTGAAGAGCCAATCTCTACGTCTAAGGATTTACTAGAACAATTTTTTTAACTTGGGAACATTCCATGCTGGCTAACGTGATGATGAAACAACTGCAACAACCGATCTCTCCTTGGAAGATTGCTTCAACATAGATTAGATCTTCTCAATCTCACCCAATTGCCAAGAGCTTCTCGAAGAGCCAACCTCTATGATTAAGGATTACCTTTGAACAATTTTCTGAACTTGGTTAATACTCCAGAGTCCAGAATACCATTGTGACATCTCTTTGAGGCATTCTATCAGACAATTCAGCTGCTTTCACATCCTTTTCTTGATGGGTAATGGACCAAAGCCAATATCAATTGTTATTATTTGTTAAGCTCGTACCAGATGAGAGGCTCAAAAAATTTACCATTGTGTTGTAGGCTGTTGCCTCTTTGATAGGTAATGGGCAGAAGCTGAGATTAACTAATATTATTTTGTGGAGATTAATTTTTATCATTTATTTAAATTAAGAATTATTATTCATTAAGCTCAAATAGACTTGAACCCAAGACTTCCAAGATGAGAGGCTCACAACTTACCCATTGTACTGTAGGCCATTGCCTTGCTGCTTTCAAATCTTACATGCATGTCTGCTAGAGCTTTTCTAACTATAATATCCCACAAAAATCCCTGTGCCATTATGCTTCGATGCATGGTCCAAACCCTATTCCAAACTCTAATTTTGGCACAGGCAAAGAGGACACTAGCAAAGAATTTGTCCCTATACCAGCCAATCGCACTTATTTGAAAGTTTCTAAAGCCTTTTCAGCAATTCCACTTTCTGCAAATCTTGTGATCATTGCATTACATGAAATGACATCTCTTTGAGGCATTTTGGCAAAAAGTTAAAATGCTTTGTGCTTTGATTTGCATACATATATGCCAGGGCACTTCCAAGCATGGTATTTGACAAAAATCGACCTTCCATTATGCTTTGATGGACGTCTATGCATTTACATACCCTGTGCTGAGGCTCCCATTTTATCATAGGCAGGTAGGATGCTGGCGAAGGTTGTTGAATGAGTCTTTACATTTGTTTGCATTTGCTTGAAAGTTTCTAAAGCCTTTATAGGAAATCCATTCCTTGCATATCCTGCAATTATTGCAATCCATGAGACCACATTTTTCCCAGGAAGATTGGCTTGGGTTGTCTATGCTTTTGATGGATGCTCATACTCTGTTTCAAAGCATTGATTCTGACATGGGCAGGGAGGATGTTGGCAAAAGTTGTGGAATATGGCTTTTATGCCTGCCCATTGCATTTGCTTGAAAGTTTCTAAAGATTTTTTACCAAATGCATTGTGCAAATATCTACTGTAGATAACTAAAGTTTGTCACCTTAATTTTGTTGTATTCATCCCATTTAATCTCCTTAGTCTCAAGTTATTGATAGTTAACCTATTCTGTTTTCAAGCGTATTCTGTTTTCACCACACCATTATTTATCATTTTCACGTTAATCTTGCTTTGGTGAATAATTGATTGCATTAAATTTTTCTTTGTAATATCACTCCATATCTAATTAATTAATTTGCCTATAATTAACCTATGCACATATATCTGATTTAAATAAACTAGCCATCACACGTGGATGCGGCTATCCTCCCTACAAACTGTACCGTTGACCAATTTTCAAAAAATTGAAAACATCATGGGTTTTTCTGAAAATTTCAGCATTTGATCTTCATGATCTGCATAGTTTGTAGTTGAAAACAACAAAAAAATTGGAAAAAAATCACTACGTTTTTGTGAATCTGGAAAACAAAAAGTTTGACTTTGTTTTGTCTTTAGTGCATTTTGTTTGGAGATTAGCCTGCCCTATCACACCTTGGCGTGGAATGGGTACATGGAAGAGCTGTTGAAGGTCAATTAGGATAAATTTTGTCACACGTTTGTGGAGATATGAGATCAATTGGTAGGCCACTTACCAATGATGTTTGTCCAACAAATATATTTGTGGAGAAGTGATAACCCCAAATCAACTATGCATCCACTTACAGGATCTGAATTCTACTAAATAAAACCCTCAAGCAGGAAGATAACTATTTATTTCTTATAATATATTATTGCTCATGGAACAATCATGAGCTAATTAATTATTAATTTAATGTACTTAATTAATTGATAAGGTAAGTTAATTTGATGAAGTTGACAAACCAATGGTATATGATGAGACGATTAAGACAAATGAATTATTCAATTGACAAATGACAATAAATTGATTGGTCAGACTGATGAAGTTAGCTGACAACATGAGACTAGGGCAATCAAATTGGGATGTTTATGACAAAGTGAAGGTGGCAAATTGTCGGTGTCTACGCCCAGCAATCAGGGCATTTGATGAAATTACAATTCTTTGAGGGATTATGTCAAATAGTTGGAATTAGTACAAGTGTATTATCGAGAATACAAGATTGCAATAATTGAAGATATGTAATCTTCAGTGGGGTTGTTCGCTACTTCCAATTATGGAAAATGCACAAATATGCTCTTGAATATATTGTGATTAGTTTTGGTGACCACAATTGTCACAAAATCTGTGCACAAATTTCAATAAAGAAGAATTTATGCACAAATTCTCTCTTGAGTGTTTCAAGTTGTAATAAGTTTTTTGGTACCTATACCCATATTGTGTGGATGAAATTTGAAGTTCTTGTAGTTTCCTATTGCATCATGGTATGGAATACGTGTGGCTTTGCTAATGCATTCATTTAGATTCATGTTCGTCAATCAATGGTCATTGATTGAAAATCTTTGAAATATCCATACAAAATGAATCTGTGGTTCTATGTAATTTTTCTTCGGAGATTTTTTTTTGCTCTAAGTTGATTGGAAGGAAAGTTCTGTTTGGAGACTGGCAAAGTGAGCCTAACATTATTATCATTTTTTCATACTGTGCAGGTTCCTTAAATTCTTGTGAAGCAAATTGACATAGGTACAATCAGCTTTTGTATGTAATTGCTCAGGTAGCATGACACTGTTGTATTTTGGAGATTCTTTAACTACTGAAGAAAATTGTTGCAGTGATATGTATCTTTTGAAGAAAATTGGTCCAGCTATTTCATTGGATTACAAATATTCGGGCTTATTATCAAAGTAATTGTTGTATTATTGAGTATGCATTGCATGCTTTATACATTTGATCGGTGGACCAAATTCTCTCCTTTTCACTATACTTAAATCTGCATTCTCCATTTTAGTTCCAGCATTGCTGTGACTATAACTACGAGGTTTTGTTTAACACGTGAAGGAAAATGCAAAGTCTGTCCTGGATATTTTATGTAAAATTTGATGGTACAAGGAACCAATTTTCAACTAATTTTTGTAAGTACATGGATGGAAGCATAAATATCAAACCAGTCCCGTCGTTTCCAAGTTGTATGGAGAAAGTGATTGCAGAGAAGTATAAATAAATCCTGGAATTCACAGTATTTATTGTTGCCAAATGAAATTTTGTATTGCCAGAATGGTCATTATGGCAGCTCTCTATTTCAGTTTTTTTTGCCCCTCTGTTTGTTAGGAGATTTCTTGCTACCTCAATTTTGTCATATAATTCACCAAAGTAGAGCAAATTTGTGATCTGAAAGGTGGATTTTGACATTGTCATTGTGGCCATAAATTCATTGATTAATATTATGTTATGACAGATTATGTCGAAATTTTGCTGTTTAAATCAGAAATCAGCTCAAGATTTAAGCCGTAGAATGTGACCAAAATGAGGTATGACTTATGAGGGTCTACAGGCGGAATTAAGTAGAGGAAACGGTCAGCTGTGACCATGAAGGTAATATAACATTACATTTGGCAGCAATAAAAGAACTGAATTCCAAAGAATTTGTGCAAATATAAATATCTGTTTGCAATTACTCGTAAACTATGGGTGTAGTTGACCATTTGATATTTATAATTCTTGCAAAGGAGAACTTACAAACAATGCAAGATATAAAAACGTATCTTTGCACAAAAGCAATCATCACTAAGCAATTTAAAAGAAAACACATTACAAACTATCTCCATCATTCCAATCAATCAATTATATGTCATTTGTCAGTAACATAGTTCTATTGTTTTTATTGTCCCATCATGCCTCCAAATAATCCTTAAATTTTTAGGGACTAACCAGCAAAGTTTTCCAATCAAGATACATTTTTTAAACATAATTTTTCAAATTAGAATGGAACTTATCCTAGCAAATTAGTCAAACCCTAAAATACAAATCATATGTAAGCAAGTTGGTGCAGGAGCACCTGAAGGCAATAAGTGAGTTTAGTTAAGTTTTTGTGTATGTGTGTGATATAATAAGTCCGTTGAGGCAACACACCTAGTCAGGGTGAGCCTGAGGTGCCCTTTGAACAAATTTGGAACTCTATTAGTTTGTTTACATAGCTATTTTGTGCGTTCTAGGCCTAGGTTCTTTGGTTGGTCAAAGATGGTCAACGCCCAGTCAAAGAGGTTGACCAAGGGCTTGGAACACCATTTCTAACCAAAATATATCCATTGTTGAAATTTTCAGTCATTTGGTGGAAATTTGAAATGGTTTGGGCAAAAACATGAAAATTGCTTAAAATACACTAAAAATGGCAAGTTGCAACTTAATAAATTTTAGACAAAAGTTATCAACTTGGGCAAGGAGAGCATGAAGATAGTTGGGAACTGATCTTTTATAAGATATAAAGCATGGAAATACTGATGTAAAGAGGTTCCAACTCCAAGCAGTTTCAATCAAGTTTGAACAAGTTCTTGGCAAGATTTGCCTTGTTTGCTGAGTGTGCCGTACAGATTTCTTGAGTGTTTCTGATTATGGACTGTGTAAATGGATTAGGTTCTTTCATTCCAGGATTGTACATGTTATTTCCTTCCTTCTTTGCATTGTAAAACAACAGCAAATAGTGTTTGTAGATACTTAACATAGTTTTGACTTTTCTTGTCTTAGTAAGGGTTTGAATCCATTCATGGATTAGTCTTGCTCTTGATCTAACCTTGTTTTGGAGCCATTTAGGCCTCCATTGTTGAGTCTGGAATTTGGATAGCCAAAATTTGTATCGAAAATCTGCAATAACTGCACTAATACATATGATATGGCAATGAAATTCATTTGGCAAGCTGATATATCTAAGATGAACCTTCAAATATGAAATTAGAACAATTTGATCTCATAAGATCAACTTACTAAAATTAGCAAGCTTCAACTCTACACTAGAATAACTCTTATTGAAAACACCAAATTGGATATAGAAATATTTTTGGGTGATGCAAGATTGCTCTTACACCTAGGATACTCCTGTGATGCAAGATTGTCTTGCATTAGACGCTCGGGGGAATTTGAGAAGTGAACATTTCACGTCTCAGGTAGTCAGAGAAAAACCAAGACTATGAATCTTCTCCCTTGCCAGCCATGATGAATCCTCCACTGGACTCACTTTCCATTTGACCAGATACTCTTCATATGTTCTATTTTTTGCGCTTCTTCCAATAGGATTGCTCATTATCTCCTCAATCTCCTTTGTAGCTGAAGTAGTCGTCGGAATACTCCATTGCGCTTCTGTGATCTTATCTTCAATAACTCCATAATATTCTGTCAAATCTGAAATGTTGCATATTGGCAAAATATTCAGCTGACCAGGCAACTCTACTTCATAGGCATTTCGAGAATCATGCTTTTTCAGTATCTTGAATGGTCTAAACTTCTTAATTTTTAGCTTATTATATGTACCCATTAGAAATCTCTCCTTCCTCAATTGAGCCATGACTTCATCTCCAATCTGAAATTTCTTATACCTTCTTTTCACATCTTGCCTTAGCCTTGCACTGTGTATTCTTTCTTATAATGTGCTTCCTCACCACTCCTCATGGATGTTCTTCAAAATATTCTGCAAAATACTGAACCTCAACACTACTTATCTCTCCTTCATACCAATTTCCTCAGTGCAGAATCATCTCTGGGACTGCTCCCATATACAATTTGGAATGGTGGTTCACCAGTACTCATGTTGACAAAATTATTGTATGCAAATTCTGCCTGTGGTAAAATCAAATCCCATCCTTTTGGCTCATCTCCAACTAAGAATCTCTGCAAGTTTCCCAAACTCCGATTCAAAACTTCTATTTGTCCATCAGTCTGTGGATGATGTGAATTGATTGTCAAATCTGTTTTCAACTTCTTCCGCGATGTATGTTAGAAATACCCAACAAACTTGGTATCTCGATCGGAAACTATGTTCTTCGGAAGACCATGTAGTCTCACCACTTCTTCAAAAAACAACTCTGCCACATGAAAAACGTCTCTAGTTTTCTTACAGGGAATGAAATGTGCCATCTTTGAAAACCTGTCAACCACCACAAATATCAAATCATGCCCTCGTTGAGTCCTTGGTAAACCAAGCACGAAATCCATGCTGATATCTCCCCATGGTATCTCTGGTACAAGTAATGGATGATACAAACTCGTATTCTGCTTCATTCCTTTTTCCATTTGACATACTTTGCAACTTTGTATAAACTTCGTAACATCTTGCTGCAACTGTGGCTGGTAATAATTCCAGCAACCAAAGCAATGGTTTTATCTTTGCCAAAATGTCCGACCAATCCTCCACTATGCTTCTCCTTGATGAGATTCTCCATCATAGAGCTTCTTGGGATGCACAATTAGCTTCCTTTGAATCACATCCCATCCTGGATTATAAAATCCAACCATTTTGTCTTGTCAAGTGTAATTGATTTTTGTACAAGCTTTCCAAGCTTCACCAAAACTAGGATCCTCTAGATACAAACTTGTGAGTTCCTTGAACCCAACCACCTCAATCTGCATTTTTGTCAGCAAAAATTGTCTCTTGCTAAGAGCATCTACCACTCTGTTAGACTCCCTACTCCTGTGTTTCAAAACAAATGTATAACTCTGCAAAAACTCAACCCATTTCAAATGCCTCTGGTTCAATTTTCCTTGACTATTCAAATATTGTAGAGCGTGATGATTAGTATACAAAACAAACTCCTCGTGAAGAAGATAGCATATCCACTTTTTCAATGCTTGAAAGATAGCATAAAATTACTGATCATAAATATAATACGTTCTTTTGGCATCATTCAACTTTTCACTACCTTCTTGACTCAAAACAACTCCTATTGCAGTATTGCTAGCATCACAATCTACTTGAAATACCTTATTAAAATTTAGAAGTGCTAAAACAAGTTGTTCTGTAACTTTATGTTTTAACAAATTCAAACTCATATCTGCTCCTACAGTCCACTTAAACTCTTTCCTATCCCTCTCATTGTTTTAGTCAAGGGCCCACAAATATTGCTAAAACCTCTGATAAATTATCTGTAAAAGTTAGCCAAGCCATGAAAAGATCTTACCTCCATGGCACTCCTTGGAGTAGGCCACTCAAGGATAGCCTTCACTTTCCCATGTTCCATTTTTAGATCTTTTGCTAAAACTACAATCTCGGGTACACCAACTCCTTCACAAAACTACAATTCTTCTGATTTATCAGCAACTTTTCTTCTCTCAACTTCTCAAACACCTTATGAATATGCATTATATGATCCTCCACTGTCTTACTAAAGATCAAAATATCATCTAGGTAAACAATGACAAATTTACTCGGAGATTCCTTCAGAATCCCATTCGTGAGCCGCATGAAAGTGTTTGGTGCATTGGTTAGCCCAAAAGGCATGACTAACCACTCATATAATCCTCCCCTTGTCTAGAAGGTAGCCTTCCATTAGTCTTCTCTAATCTGAATCTAATGATATCCACTCTTCAAATCTATCTTTGTGAAATACACAACTCCACTCAAACAATCCATAATATCATCCATTCGCGTCAATGGAAATTTGTACTTGATTGTGATCTTGTTGATAGCCCAAGAATTTGTGCACATCCTCCATTCTCCATTCTCCTTTGGTGCTAATACTGTTGGTATTGTAACATCTTGTTTTTCCCAACCTTAACTAGCAACTATCATATTGTTGATCACATTTTTTTTTCTTCATATTCATGAGCATGAGAAGATAGTTATAACAACTATTTAGATGTTCAATGAAAGAGTTTAACGACTATAGTAAAGAGACATTCAATCAACAAATGTAATATATATAACTGCCATCATAACTAACCATTATTGTAACAAGCTATTTCTCCATAACAATTTAAATAAAAAATAAAAGATACATTGCTTTTCGTAATCATATGAAAGGCAATTATAACAACTACTTCACATATTTAAATGAATCGGTTCAACGGTTATAACAGATTAACTGAATTCTAGTCAATTGAAAAGAGAGTATCTACTTTATCCATATTAACCATCTAAACATATCCTCAATTGAATTTGCAAGAATATAAAATCAAAAAACCCATTAAAAGATAACTTGAATGCAGATCATATTTCTGTCTTGTGCAAGTCCTAACATTTGGTGGAGAGAAGCATTGTTAGGGGCTTTACCTCCCAATTGCGGACCTTTAAGTATCCCCACACAATCTCAACTGAGAAAGGTCCTCCCTACCCAGGATTAGGCTCGGGATACACTGTCCTACCACTGAGCATCTTGGAGTTAGAGTGTCGGCTACGCAACTAGCTAGGTTATGGATACCTTCCATCAACCTATCTACCAACTGCTAGTAATCCTGATCTATAGTGATCACAACAACAAGCATGCCACTAACCTACCTTGGCCAAGCATACTCAACTTCACAAACAAGACCTATTCATTGGACTACCATGAGCTGACCCAGTTTTTTAGGTTACTTGTAGTCATTATTTGTTTATTAGTTACTGATCTATTCCTCTTATCATGCAAGGATAACCCGTTGTTCATTTGTTATCAGCCCGCACTTGTCATCTTGATCTTGCCGGTCATCCTTGATGATTCTCAGTATGGCTGTCTAAAATGTTGTATAATCACAACCAAATACTTGCTGCCCAGCCTGGGCTTATGACAAACATTAATATACAAGATTAATGATGCTTTATAACTGTTTTCTTGACTCTCTGTGGGAGTGCTTTCTCTTATCTTAGAGGCATATAGAAAATGCTCCTGCATAAGCACTGCACCAGTTGGATCTCTTTCCAAGTTAAATCAAAGTTCTGAACAGAAAAATCCTATTGATTGCAACAGATTATTCAAACTCTTATGCATGTTTGCACAGTCAGACTTAATAAATCAATTCATTGGGAGCTATGCTCTACCTTTGATATTATTGCTTTCTTTCGACTTTCAAGCTAAGACTTCGAAACGGTATATAACAAATCGAAAAGAATAGAGATACAGAAATATTCTATGACTTGGTAAGTATTATCACTTCCTTGTGCTAAATGGAAATGAAATGCTTTGGTACGATTCCTTAACACTTGCTGGAAATTGAGAAGCAAAACTATTACTGACCCACAACATTGGGGTTGCAATTGCAGAGCAAGGATTTATGAAAAACAGTCTCCAATACTGATCCACGACACTATATGTCTGCAACCTCAAGCAGTGTTGCACGACACTATATGAATGTAATCACAAACGATGTACGACACTGTTTGAAATGTAATCACTTACAGTGATTATGACACTGTAAAGCAACTATAGACAGTATTGGGTTTGCAATGGAAATGTGATTGTCAATGAGATATGAAATGCAAGGTGTAGAAAGAATTCATAGATAGCAAAATACGTGTGGGCTTTCTGACCATGAAAGATGCGATTGTTTGGCATCAAAAGCCATTGTATAAAGGAACTTTGTCTCTTTGCTACATGCTCGATAATGAGCAAGATGGAAGAAGGTGGCAAAGATGAGTTACAAACAACAGCCATTGGTAACATGTATGGCAATTTCATAATATTTAATTGGCCACCGAAAATTTAAAGGCTTGATGAAGAATATAAAGAAATATAGCCACTTGGAAAATAAATTAATAAAGATTGATGGAGAAGCTTATACAAAGGCCGATGATTCAAAATAATAATATTAAAACATTGCCAAATGTTGGAAATAATATAACATTGACATAGGATGGACATAATAATTTTACTTCTTATGTTTTTATTATAATGATACTCTTCTTAATTAACATTTATTACAATTGTTCTTAGTTGTTTCATGCTAATAGTGAATACTTTTAATAGCTTACTTTTGCTGTTTCCTTCTTCTCTTTCATCCTTGCTTTCATCTCTTACGACAAGGTTCATCCCTCTGCGCACTTGTTCTTGCAATGCTTGTAGTTGTCTTTGGAGGGCTCTAAAACCCTCAGGTGTAACACCTCCGACTCTTCCACCATGTTCCTTCGTGGAGACATTTTTGCACTTTCACTGAAACCCTAGTGTGAACTGACTCATAATCAACAATCTGTCTACAAGCTCAGCCCAAATGATGGTCTTGGTGCAAACTGCCTCACAATCGATGATCCGTCTACACACTCAAGAACTCTTGCTCTGATACCACTTGATGAAGGGTACTCACCTTAATATGACAAGCACACAATAGAAACAAATAAACAACAATGATTTGATAGAAAAAATATGGGCTTCTTATTATTTTCATAAGTGTGGAATTACAAAATTTAGAATTACAATGTGCAAACCCACATGAGCGCCTTCCTTTCAACAATTTGCAAGATAGAGCTGCGAATATCACCCAAAATTGGTCTAGACAACTTGCAGGCCCGAGAAGGTTCTTGACACTAAGCCCTAACTCTTGAGGCCGACCAAGCTCATATTATATTATTTTATTACACTTTATTACATAGAATCGGCTCAAGACAATTTACAAATTATATTTTTGGATTGTTCACTTCTGTAGACCATAACTAACAAATCGTTTACCCAATTGACTATTATAAGCCCTTTTCGGAAACGACAACCCTTGTTCTACAACGATTGATGGCGCAAGCATCCATTAGCCGGGGTTTGACCTTGTTTTGGAGCAATTTAGGCCTTCATCGCTGAGCCTAAAGTTTGGATAGCCAAAATTCATACCAAAAATTTGCAATAACAACATTAATACATATGATATGGTAATGAAATTCATTTGGCAGACTGATATATCTAGGATGAACCTTCAGATATGAAATTAGTACAATATGAGCTCGTAAGACCAACTTACTAAATTTAACAAGCTTCCAAAAATAGCAACTCTACATTGGAATGACCCTTATTGAAAACACAAAACTGGAAATAAAAGTATTTTTGGGCGATGCAAGATTGCCCTTACACCCAAGATGCTCCTACATCAGTGCTCTAGTTAGTGGATTAGCGATGTACATGCTTAAATCACGAGTAACTCTTATTGCATTACAGCTATAGTTGATTGTTAGGTGTGCATGGTTGATCTTCATGCCCAAGCTAACTATCATGAGGACACACTAAACCTTATTATTAATATTGACGCAGTGCAAGGTAGGAGAATCCCCAAAGGAGATGTCCAAACCCCCAACAAATAACCACACAATGGAAACACAACAACAATGCAACAATAATGCGAGACCTGATACCAAAATCACAACTCTTTATTCATAAAATAATTGATTACATGCAATGTGCCGGGCATGCAATGTGTCGAGTTGTAAGGCCTTCTCGGTTAGGGCCAAATACAAACAACAATTACAATATCAGTGCTGCAAGATGCTACAAGATCCAACTTACAATCTCAATTCCCAACTAGTCCAAATCCACAACTGGATAAGAACACCAAGAAGAATCCACACTTGTACCCTCAAGTCCACCAAGCAATCCTCTGGTTCTCAAGCCGTAGCTAGTAGCTCTTCAAAGTTCGCATCTACCCTTCATCCTCTTCTCCACGTTGGATCATCATAATGCCTAAAGACTCTACAAGACCCCCTACCTATAACCAACTAAGCCACAATTCGGCCTAGTTCCTTAAAACAAAATTAAATCCCTCACATTAAATACGTGTTGAGCCACAAGTCGGCTACAACACAAATTAAATACCCCAATATAAATTAAATGCCAAGGTCAACTCACAAAGAACTCGACACCAACAAGAACCAAGACCAAGCTAAGTGCCAGAGAAAACCAAGTTGAGCATCAGCCAAACCATAAGTAATGCCGAACTCCCAAAGCATGTCGAGCTCCAAAGAGTATGTCGAGCTCCCAGTGTCTGTCGAGCTCCATAGAGTATGCCAAGCTCCTAGTGTTTGCCGAGCTCCATAGAGTATACCGAGCTCCCAGTGTCTGCCGAGCTCCATAGAGTATGCCAAACACCACGGTGTATGCCGAGCTCCATAGAGAATGCCGAGCTCCTCGGCCAAAACTATGCCCAATAATGACTGTGTACCACAACTTAAACTAAAATCCCTCCAACATGCAGGATTGCCAGCCAGCCCAGGATGCTTCTGCATCAAATATACCAACTAGACCTTTGGTGTTTGCTTGGCAATGTTTTCTTGGTACCCATAGTTCTAATATGAACATAGGTTGAGTAATATCAACACTACGTTTTTAGTGGATCCTAAAAATGCTGCAACTTATATGTAGAAGTGGGCAGGTGTGTGAGGTTCAACTAGTAAGAAGATTGATGAAAGAGTGGGACTGAAAAGATACCTGGATGTAGTTGGGTTTAAAGCCATTAAATAACACATCCGTTTCGTGTTGGAGACAAATGATACCCACAGACATAGAAGATCTATTGAGGGATGAAAGAGTGGAGTTTCTCACCCCTTAGTAAAAGTGTTTTAGTGAGGATACAAGCTTGTAATACTTGAAGATACGTAACCTTAAAAGGGGTTATTTGCTACTTCTAATCATGGTAACCTCCCCATTGATTTTCTGCACAAATAAGCTCTTGAATGATTTGACATTGTGGTTGATTTTTTGGTTACTCACAAAAACTCATGCACTAAATTCAACAGAGAAGAATTTGTGCACAAATTATGACTTGAATGATTTCAAATTTTGGTAACTTTTTTTTGTACTTATACTACGCAAACAAATTTAAACTTTTTTTTTTGTAAATTTTATTTTAAATTTTAAGGTTCTTGCAGTTTCAGATTTACGTTTTTTTAATCATTGATAAATTTCTGTTGAAATATCCACACAAAACGAATGTCTGATTCTATGTGCCTTTTCCTTTGATGAGATATTTTTCTCTGCTAGAGGATAGAATGCTTCATCTGAATTGTGCTTTGATTGATTTCTAGTAAGAAAGCTTCTGTTTGGATACTGACAAAGTGATCCTAACACTCTTTTCATTTTATCATATTGTACAGGTTGCATAACATTATGAAGCAATTTGGCCTAGGTGCCTTGTGATAAAAAATGAATACAGATTCTATATTGAATTGCTCACATGGTTGGGCCTTGCACTGTTTCATATTGGAGGTTCTTTCAACTTCTGAAGAATATTTTTACAGTTATCTGTATCTTTTGAAGAAAATTGGTCTAGCTATTTCATTGGTTGCAAATATCCTGGCAGTTTTGTCAAATTAGAGTATGCATGCTTGTATACATTTGACTATTGGAGTGAACAGCTCTGCTTTTCACGATAGGCATGATGCATTCCCCATCTTTGATCCAGCATTGCTGTTACTAGAACTACAAGGTCTACTTTAACACATGAAGAGAAATAGGTGATCTTGTAGATATATTACTTTGTTTTAGATTTAAGATCTTCATGACCAGTTTGTGGGTCTTCTGACTATTCATCTCAAGAAGAGGATTGGATGGATTGATATGCCATCCTAGTTAATTGGATGGGTTTACACTATTCTAAACTTGATGGATTTGAAATAACTGCAAGTTTTGAAAAATCTTTTAGTATCGAAAGTATGTGTAAATAAGATTTATTTTGAAAATGTGTTTTTCACAGAAGTTAAGATAGGAAGAGCCAGGCTTGCAACGTTTTTTCCCCTGTAAAGTATCATGGTGCCCCTACAAAGGGCATGTACTCCCATATATAGTGACTGGCACAGCCCACTCGAGGTGCAGGTAAGGATTTTTTTAATGAATCCTTGCTTAGGTAATGAAATTTGTCTGTATCTAAACGGAATATTTCTTTTTCCACACATTTTTTGTGCCATATGCATATATAATTTATATTTTCAATGCATCTCATTTCTGTAATGAGGATTGTATTCAATTTATGCATTTGATTTCAGGAAAAGTTAAAGCACATTTATGCTGAAATATATTGTATTCCCCTTTGGACATCAATATCTAATGTTCAGTCAAAATTAAAATACCTCTGGATATTTAGGTACCTCAACCCTCCCATGTCCTGATTGCAGACCTGTTCACAAGTCTCTACTCCCTATGGGCTTTGTGTCACTTTCAGTATACTAGCTTTATATAACATGTTCAAAATTCTGATCTGTCATTCAAACATTAATACAAAATGCGATTACATTTGGCAGAAAACATATGTAGTAATAATAAACCCTGTTTTCTTGGTTTTAATTCCTCAGTGTAGACAGTAAAAGAGCACTGTTTTTATTTTATCTTGAAGCTAGCTGCAGGATGTGTCGGTGAAAATTTCATCGAAAATTGCATAATCTTTACCACTGCTAGTCTTGCAAGTGGGAAAAGTTTTAGGTGACAATTCAAATACTAAATTATCAGTTGTCTCACCCAGAAATTAAATTCAGTATTGCAAGTAGGAAAAATGTTAGCTCCACAAACTTAGCATAGAGTGATCTTGGATGAGGTTGAGGGGACTTTAGCATGTCAGAAGTTTTGAAGGTGGGTGATGAATATAGTTTCTCTAAGGCTAGCATTGCAGGCAATCTTTGAACAAGGAGGTTAGGAGGTTGATGCAAGTGATTGAAGATTCAGAGGGAGCTTGAGTGGTAGACGGGAACTGCCAAATCATTTGCAAAGTATTAGCAAGCTCTTGTAGCAGCGTGACTGCTAAAGCTCTTTGTTTGGTTAAGCGTTGGGGCCGACTGTATTTTATGAGATTTCTGCCCCTGGGAAGAGAGAATCTTAGCATTTTGTTGTTCCTAAGCGTTATAATGCAATTTGCTCTGAGATGGAGAAATCTGAGGTGCAAGTCCTTGTAAATGTGTTCTTCTCTGTGAGAGAAGTTTGAGGTGCAAGTCCTTGTAAACGTGTTCTTCTCTGTGAGAGAAGTTTGAGGTGCAAGCCCTTGTTGAAGCATTCTTCTCTGTGAGAGAATTCAAGGTGGAACCTTGTTCCACCCTCTGGGAGTAGTAGCCATGGTGGATGTTATTTAAGAGACTCCGTGACTTAGGGGAGGTCCCCATGCAGTTGCTAAGTTTATTTTGGCTAGCAACTGCAACTCAATAATAATAGTAGTAATTTGTGGAGCTGGTAACCCCATGAAAGCAAAATTCACTGCTTATATTTAAGCATCACTGTTAAATGAAATTTCAAAGGGAAGCTTGAATAACATTTGTTGCAAATAAAGTTTAGAAGAGAAAATTTAGACAAATAAAAGAACAGGGAAAAAAAAATGGTTCAGACATCTATTACTTTTCCTATAAGCAGTTGCTGCTTATTCAGCCCCCCCATTTTTACAAAACTTATTTTGTGATTTTAAGTAGCTGTTGATTCATCATTATAGGAAAGATTCCAATTTATCCTTTCCTCCAATTTGAAATGTTTCATGGGATCACTCTAGCTGCTCTAATTTAAGCAGAAAATGTCCATAAGCAGCCCCATGGGGACATGGGGTTAAGCTTTTTTTGTCTCTTTCATCCTCTGGGAGTAGCCATGATGAATGCCATGCTGAGATGACAATATAAAGTTGAGAATTTTTTTGATGAGGTTTTGTTACTGACACTTTTTTGGGTGTAGCCTTTTATGTTTGACATGTTGAGAGATGTTATTACATATAAATAATCTTTCTCTTGCTAAGATGTAGTGTTGAAGTTTTGTAGCAGCGAGATAAATTCTTTATACTTGTGACTAATCCTTTTGTATTCATTATCCTTATCAGAGTGTTCTATGAGTTTTGGTCTATCTCTCTGTTATATATGTCATCATATATGTGTTTCAATTAGTTTGGTGCATAAGATTGTAACAACTTATCTTTGCTATCGAAAATGTTCATGCTAGACTTTCTTATTGACATCGTTTATTTACATTCCTAGTGGCTCATGTTTATGATTGTTGAGTAGATGTCTGGTTGTCTACCCTTAATGTTGTTGATGTCTGTAATAGCATTGATGGATGTCTGTAATAGCATGATGTCTGGAGATCTTTAAATCATGTTGGACAATTATTGAAGATACAATTCATAAAGTCAATTATTATTGGGATTAGAGAACTTATATTCATAGTCATCTTAGTCCTATAATGAATCTAATTGTTTATTTGGGTTCAGCCATAATGGAGCTTTGACAAGGAGACGTGAGGATGCCTAAAGCAAGTTTTTATTCTGGGCCTAAGACCATCCCCCTTGGCCTCAAAGGGAACCCTAGATATACAACCGTTTTGATAACCTTTGATATATGTCCTCTTCCTTCTGTAGACCTTCAAATCTCTGGTGACTAGAAGGGGTCCAAAATGTTAGCTTACTGCTACAGGCTGCACAATCAAATCTCTAATACCATCTGGAATGTCCACTTTCGAATTGTCCTTATATTTCAATAAATAAATATCTCAACTCACAATTATAGCAACACCTTGATCATAAATATGATATCAACTTCAGAAATTTTATTTTTGACTATTTATTTTAAGTTATACATTATACTTAAAATATACTTCAGAAAAGAGGGACGTTGTTACCATTAATTAGTTGATAGACTATGAAAGGTAGGGAAAGTCCCACTAGAGAAATATCATGTCTCACACCTGAAATAAAAAGAAAATTAAAACTTGTCGGTAAATGCCTTATTTCTTTGCAGACAAAAATTACAGGCTTTACCACTGGCAATTCCGTTTTTGACAGACGCAAACTGAATAACTCTATTGGTTTTTGACATTTGATTACAACCATCAAATGTCTTTGCCATACCAGAGACCAGTTGAAGGAGGCTCTACACAGTCTATTTAATGCACACAAACCCTATGAAGACTACGTATCTTCAATTATTAGAGACACACCTTCATAAGGGAAAAATGTCTATGCATTTATCAGTCATAGGCAATTTGCATATGCTACACAAGTAACTTTTCATAACAAACTTATTTGTTATTGTTACAAGTGTTGAAGTTTGGTTTATGCCCTTAAAGTGTTTGATTGCATGAATGAACTTTACGACGTTTAATGGAATATGATTATTACAACATACAAAAGACATTGATATACTGAAGAGGCACTCACATTCTCTCACCAAATGCGACAAGCAGGTTTTCAAGGTGATTAGGTGACATTTCTAGCGTACTCCCAACTTGTGACAAAATGAGAAGCTTTGGGATGGTATGGACATCCATCAAAGGATAAAGGTTAGAAGACTTTTATCAGATGTTGTTGCTGCAACTGCCTTGGTAGACATGAATGCAAATGTCAAACTATAGACAAGGCACGTGAATTGTTTGGCATAATGCCTTAGAAAATGTGTTCACATGGAATGCAACAATTGTAGAATATGCACAGAATGGATTTGTTGAAAAGGCTTTCCAAACTTCCACGAAAGTGCATTTTCACGTGTAAAGCTAGACTCCATAACCTTTTCCAGCGTTCTCCCTCCCTATGCTAAAATGGGAGCTTTGGACCATGGCATATACATCCATTAGAGCATAGACTATAGGGGATAGATAAGATTTTGTTGGACTATAGTTTCAACCTCCCTGGTAGACATGTTCTCAAAATTTGGAAGCATAGACAAGGCAAGTGAATTGTTCGACAAAAATGCCCAAAATAAGTGTGTTTCATGAACTGCAATTATTGCAAGATACACACAAAATGGAATCGATGAAAAGACTTTAGAAACATTCAAGAAAATGTAATCAACATGTGTAATGTCGGACTCTTGCCTGTATTAATATGGGAGATTTGGAAATGAGTATTGGCATCCATCAATGTGTAATAGACATAGGAATTTTGTCAAATGTTGTAGTTACAACTGCCATTCTAGACGTGTGCAAAATATGGAAGCATAGACAAGGCACACGAACTGTTTGACAAAATGCCTCAAGGAAATTTTGTCTCATGGATTGCAATTGTTGCCGGAGATGCACAAAGGGATTTTTTGAAAAAGATTTAGAAAATTTCAATAAAATTCAATTAGCAGGTATAAAAACAAATTCCTCAGCCTTTGCTAGCTCTCTCCTTGCTTGTGCCAAAGTGGGAGCTTTGGAACATGGTATGGATATCCATCAATGCATAAAAGATTCAAGAATTATGTTAGATGTTGAAGTTGCAATGGCTTTGGTAAACATGTACGCAAAATGTGGAAGCATAGATAGAGCATGGGGATTTTCCACATAATGCCTAAAAGATATATCTCATGGAATGCAATGATTGCAGGATATACACAAAATAGTGTTTGCAAGGATGCACTCAAAATCTTTGAATTAATGAAGTGCTCTGGATTCTATAACATATCCTCGTATTGTAAGTTGTTCTTGTGTTATACCTGCATGCATACATGCAGGTTTGATGGATGAGGTCATTACATACTTCAATGACATGACTAATTCCTATTGTATTAGACCTATAAATGATCATATGTGTGCATGGTTGACTTTCTTGCTTGTGCTAGCTATCTCAAGGACTCCCTAAACTTAATCGTTCAGATGCCAATTAAACTTGTGGTCGTTATATGGATAGGTTTTCTAAGTTTTTTGTAGATCACATAAGAATATAGGTTTAGAAGTATAAACAATGACCTTGCTTTTTGAATTGGATCCTAAATATGTTGCGATTTACATTCTTTTGATCATGCATGCATAAGTGTGGAGGTTCAAATTTAAAGGAGATTGATGGAAGATACAAGGATCAAAAAGATTTCTGGATATAGTCAGATTGAAGGCAATAAAATGTTACATTTCTGGATACAATAATCCATGCATAGTTGGATTGGGAGATGAAGTTGACAGGGTATTCTAGAGGTTCAATACATTTGGTTTACTTAATGTTGTGGAAGAGGACAAAATACAATTATATTTTCTCACTGTAGTATAATACTTGCACTTGCACTGAATGGAGGTGGAATATTAGTCTGATTGTAATATACATAATTAAGTATTTAATTTTTGTTTTGAGTTTTTTCTTCTATTATATACAAGGAAGCCACATTACATCTTGTCACATAAAAAAACTCTCTCAAAGAGATAGTGTGTCGATGATATATATGTTATGCTTATATAATCAACTTTGCTTCAAAATACATTTCAGTGTTGTCATGATCTGGCTACATACTGTTGGCAAGTAGTGAGCTATGAAGGCACGTATGTTGTCATTTATGGCAACTCTATCAGATGGTAAAGTTGCTTGACTTACACTCGGTTTTGGTTCTGGTTTGATATGAAAATTGCCTAAGTACAGTTTAGGAAAATTGTCAGCAGCTGAATTGTTTTAAACAGCGAGCTTCACAGGATAAGTATTGTTGGCCACAATTTTGGACAGTGATAGAATAAAATCTGTATATGATATCAGTATGTTCAGCAGAGTTAGTATGACATTTAGCATATGTTTTGGTTGGTTATTATGAAGACAAGTCTATATTGCAGGCTTCAGAATAAGAGAAAAAGATCGGGCATTTTGGCCCAAGGAATTGAGTTGCCTTGTCAAGCCAATTAGTTGGCAATGTAGGGACAACATTGTCGATGATAACCCTCAGCAAGTTTTGGGAATCAGTTTTGGATAAGTCTTTGCACTTTTTACCCCCAAGGTCGATTGGATAGTATAATTGAAGGCGTATATGGTAAGGACAATTTGATGATGCAAAGTATGACATTGTGTTGTATTGGTATGCACATGTTATGTGAACTTAATGTATGATGTTATGATGATGTTTTGATATTTAGATGCGATCAATTGTTGCATGGGCATAATCAACTGCGAGATACACAAAAGACTAATCAGATATAGCAGATATCAGTACGGTCATTTTGGTATTGTATCTATTACTTCTTGTATTGATCGAAAATCTTTGTAGAGTAGCAAGCTCCTTTGTAATACAACTCCTAACAGGGTTGAGTCCTCGAGCAAGCTCTAGTCCCTCTCACAAGTACTGATGTACTCAATGTATGGAAAGACTCTGAACATGGTCAAACCTCCTAGCAAAGAACTTTTAGATTAGTGCATGGTTGTGGGTACCATCCCCATACTGATTCATCCCCCCCTATCAGTATTTTGTAGGTATTAGAACTTAGTTACTCAAAAGAAGATTAACAACTTGAGGAAGATCCTAATTGATACAGATGATTTTCAAAGGAACTTTGAAGAAGCACTTGAAGATCTGAATCAAGGAAACGAAGAAAAGGAAAGACTAAAGATAAAACTCAAGGATGCACAAGACTGCATTAAGAAGCTTAAGGATCAGATTGATGTTTCAAGGATAAAAATAAATTAGCTAGCCAGGCAAATCAAGAAATCAAATATGGTTGTAGAACTCAAGAAGGAAAGTCAAGCACTCAAACATGAATTTGAAGTCGCGTCACTTTAGTTGGTTATGGTAACAAAAGAAAGCAAATCTGAGAAAGAAAAACTTGAACCAAATCTGAAGTGAATGTAAAGATTTGAATACTCATCTTGCAAATGTATAATCTGAACTCAATGATTCAAAGCTTAAGTACAAAGAGCTTGAGAAACACTCTAATATTGTGAAAGGTGAGCTTGTTGAGACTAAGTTACATCTTGATAAGTTGTATATAAGTACTTACAAACTAAATGAGCAACTAATGCAGCAGAAGCCTAATGGAGATATGGCAGAAATATGAGAATTTGATATGTGGAAGGTGAATGTTATATGGAACCAAAAACCATAATTGAGCAAGGTCCTATGCAAGATTTTAATCAGACAACAGATCTGATTGAGGAACCTAAAGAACAGAAGAAATCATTTTAAAGGAAGATTGCAACAAATATGGTGGACACATGAAGAAATATTGTAAAGGTAATACAGATGTCAAACCCTTTATTGGATATTGCTTCAATTGTTGGCTTTATGGACATAAATCACATGAATGTAAGAGACCTAACCAACCTAATGGAAGAACAAATTGAAGCTCTAACATAACAACAAGAAGACCTTTGGGAATTAACAATGTCATAAACAATGGTGTCACATGCTACAAATGTAATAACTTTTGAGACATAGCTAGGGATTGCAGATTTTAAGTTAATCATAATGGACCAAGGTATGGAAACTTTGTTGTTAAATGTTACAATTGCAATAATTTGGGTTGCATACCTAGATATTGTAGGTTCAATGGATTTGTAAACAATATGAGAACACCTAATGTTGGAAGGAGAAATAATAATGTCAGTATAACACAGTATGAGAATCTTGATAAGGCTTTTTTGAAGGAAAGTAATGTTGGTAGCAACATAGTATGGAAGAAAAGAGAGCAGATAACTACAAAAAACAAAGGGGAAACAATGCCAAGCACTGAATCCTTATCTTTAACCTAAATGGCTACTATTGTCTAATGGGGAGCTGATGGGGAGCTTCTTCTTCTTCGAGCTGTTTTGCTCTACCAAGACTATTTCCTAGCCTTCTTAGGGTCTCTCTTCTCTAACCCTAACCTAGAGGATTCCCTCCTAATCCCCTTCCACCAAGAACTCTCCTATCAATTCCCCTTCCACCAAGAACTCTCCTATCAATTCAAATTTCACTTCTCTAACTCTAAAAACCCCAATTATGCACCTTTTGGCTTATCAAGCCAAAACTCCACCAAATGCTACCAGTAAGGCAAAATCAAACCTAGGCCTCCCTCATGAGGTTCTTGACCCATTTCAAGTCATTTTGCACCACCTTGTTAGGTTTCACACACCCAAAACCCATTCTTGTTCTGTTTGTCCTTGTAGCCCAATGAGCCCCTATTTAGCCCTCCTAGAAACAAGGATCCTGCAATAACTTGTAAAATCTTTTAACAAGACCTATAGATGTCTATTAGACATTGTTTCATATTGAGTTGGACTTAAGGATTTTCTAGGTCTTAGGTCTTCAAAGCGTCCGTACATTATTATTCTAAAAAACCCTATTTTTGAGGGTTTCTAGGGCAACGACAGCAACTTCACTTCTAAAGTAAATAAGACTTCACTCTAGACTTCGTCCTCTGGTTCAAGGACACTAGACACTCTCCTCTATCATTTCACAACCTTGATTGGCACACACCAATCCAGTTCTCCCTTCATTTCTCTCCTGCAAGCTTATTTGTGCCTTGCCAAGCTTCTACTAGCTTGCCTAGGGCTTGCTTGCAAAAACAGAAAACAGTCTTCCCCAACCTTCAAAATTCATATTTAAATTATATACATAGGCTGTTACTTGATTCCCAAAGGTTATAGGATTTCAACCGTGGGAACTCAAGTTCTAGCTAGTTTTGTGCGACTTTGCCAAATCCGACCAGTGGGAACAATGAAACTAAATAATTTTGTAAACTTGATAAAATGAATGCTAATGACCAAATCAAGATTGTACAGAGTTATTACATGACCACAAGCGTCTAATCCATCAAAAATAGTAAGCAAATCAATCCTTCAAAAAAATTCACATTTCTTGTCAGCAACTATTCTTCCTTTCATCAACTGTCCGTACAATTGCATAACCAACCCCTTCTAAGGAGTTATCATGTGCTTAAATAACCTTCCCTAACTACCTTGACCCCTAGGTTGAATGCTAGGTTCACCTTATGCCTTCTACACCAAAGTGCAATAAAGTTGTCATTGCAACTTTGCAAAAATGCAAAGTTGTCAATGAGCAACTTTGACATTTTTTGGCAATTTGGCATTTGAGCCCTCTAAACTTGTCCAGTTTGGTTTCAACCCTTATAAAATGGTCCTAGAACACCTAAGGACCCTTTCTAAACACTTCTTGCTCCCTTAAGGCATGTTGCCATATTGTGCCCTTTTGGAGCAATTTTTGCATTTCTAGGCTTATTAGGACCCAATTACCAAAATCATTACTCAAAGTAGTTCCTAATTATTCTCACCTCCTCAGCACACCATCGAACTTCATCATTAGTCCTTATTCTTCAAATGGTTGGCTAGACCATTTACAAGCCAAAATTGCATTAGGGATTTGCCCTTCCCCAAGGTGCTCTTGCACCATACTCCCCTTATAAGAAGAAGACCAAGGTACCTGTGGTGAGAGGAACACTTTCTGATGCCATGCTTCTTGAAGTCACTCTCAGCAATCGAAGTTGCCTCAGCTTCAGGGGTATCTTTCCACTTTAGTAGATGTTCCTTGTAAACTTTGTTCGTTGTATTCTTCTTCACCCTAGAGTCCAATATCTTCTCCACTTGTGGTTGCTTCCTTTTAGGTACCTGCAAGTCTGATATGTCTTTGTGTAGCTTTGTCTGATACTACATTTCATCAATATCTTGACCCTTGTAAGGTATCAAATCTTTAACATTGAAAATGGGAGAGATGAACATGTCTTTTGGCAGGTCAACTTTGTAGGCATTGGAACCATACTTCTCTAGCACCTTGCATGGCCCAATCCTCTTCGTTTGCAACTTGCTTGGGATGCCTTTTTGTAGCCTGGCTTTGCTCCAATAGACCATGACTAAATCTCCTACTTGGAATTGTAGTTCTCTTCTTCCTTCATCCTTCTTTTCCTTCAACCTTTGATTTGCCTCCATCAAGGTCTTCTCAACTTGAACATGTATCTCCTTCATGGACTGCACAAAATCATTTGCATGTCCACCGATGGTGTCATTTGTTGGTAGTTCTCTCAACTCCATTATGCCCCTTGGATGTGACCCATACACTATTTGAAAAGGACTTAATCTAGTTGTTCTATTCTTGCTATCATTATAGGCATACTACAACAATAGGTTTAACTCAGTTTCTATAGGAGCAATTCAAACTACATACAAGATGGTAGTAGACAAGGGACACTTTGATGTATGTGAGATTTTTAGACTACAATTTTTTGGCCACCTAAGAAGGATTAAGCATGCCAAAACTCAACCTTTTAGGTTTTGATCCTTAATTCTTCACATATTATTCACAATTTTCCAAATGTGCACCCACATGCTTGGACTGAAGATATTCCTACCATGGCCTTAGAACACTACAACTTGCAATACAAAGGAAACATATTAAGTAATTGTTTGAATTGTTCAAAGGATTCTAAAGAGAAATGAAACAAAGGTACAAAATACCAAGGCAGGTAGTGAAAAAAATGTAGAATGAGTTTGCTTTATGGTTGAAATAGATGTTACATGTATGGAGGTTGTTGAGCCAAGAGAGATATTCATTCATCGTCTTAGATATGAAGTAAGCCAAGAAGTACTTGAACAATATGTTGAAGTTATGTTGGCATCACCCAAAGACAGGAATCCAGAAAGATTTGGAATATACAAGGGAAAGTTCAGTCAAGTTAGAGAAGAGTTGTATAGAGGCTCTAGAAAAAGAAAAGTAGAGAAGTTTGTAGAGAAATTGTTGAAAAGGATGGTATCAGTAAGGAAGAATGGACTAGGATGAAAAAGGGGAGTGAACTTCCCACAAAGGAATAATTGGGCCGTTCCAACACATATCAAGTAAAGGACAAGACTACAAAGAATGTAGAGGTGCTAGATACACCTATTGTTGAGATAACTGAGGTTGAAGTTACTCCACAACCTTGCAAGGCTACAAGAAGGTCAACAAGGACCCCTACCTACTCTGAAGACTAAAAAACTAGTTGAATTAGTACCTACAATTGCTACAAGGCAAAAGGCAAAGGCAGAAGGTCGTAGCCCTAAGAAAGCTAAGGTTGCACAACAAAAGAAGTCTAATAAAGGTAAGAAATCAGAGAAATCAAACAAAAATTGCAAAGAAAAATGCACCTAAGGCTACGAAAATCAATATTGAAGAAGAAAGGAAGAAGTGGAAGCTAGTTTAAAGAAGATCACAACTAGAATTGAAAATGAAGGCAATTGGATTAGATTGAGAAGTACTATTTTAGGTATGTTGAGGATGACCAAGCTATAATAGAAAACTTAGTTGTTAAGTACTATTGAATTTCAAAAGGAACTTATTAGAGATAAAAGGTAGTATTCTAGATTCCATCTATGAGAAGCTTGATGCAAGGAGACTACTTACATTAGAAGAAGATTAAAGAATCAGGGAACAAACACTATGCGAGCCCTATACATTGATTACAATTGAAGAAATGAAGAGAATTTTGGAGAAAGCAAGACCTATATTGAGGGCAAAGATGAGGTTAGTCAAAATCATGGTTGGCCTACATGAGGAAGTTGCTAATGAAATTGAGAAGACAATTGCAGAAGTATTAGATGAACCTGGTATGAGGTCAGATTACATCTCATAGACCATTGGAATTTCAATTAAAGAACCATCAATGCTACCACATGAGGAAACTTAAGAAGTTAACCAATTTTATAGCAGAGTCAGACAACCGGGTTTCTTTGTGACAGCTATTCTTGTTACTCTTGATAAAACTCTCGAGGAAAAAGAACAAGATCAAGACACATTCATGGATAATGTGGTAAGCAATGAAGAAACACAAGTTATAATGACAAAGGAAACTAATGAAATTGAGTAGATTTATGAAGATGAACATGATAAGGAGAAGAAAGAAAAGGGAAAGGATAAGTTAATCATAGAGACAAAAGTCAAATCTATGAGCAATGAAGGTAAACCTTCATTTATCATACTTGATGCTGGTACACAAGGTGATATTCCATTTGTCACACCTTCAAAACAAGTAGCACAAGGAGACGTCACAAGGTCAACGAAATTAAAACAAATGGTTATTGACCTAGTCCAGCCGCACCTACTCCCTTAGTTTCAATCATTGTTGGCAAGCAATATAAGTCACAATCTTTCAAGACATGGATAAAGAGGATTTTGATGAAGATGCATTAATGAAAATATCACTAATAGCATTTGTTAAAGCTCAAGAAACATTTGAGAAAAAGTTAGAAAAAGCGTGAAAGGATGTTGAGCCAAGCTTTGGACAGATTACAAAAGACATTGCCCACTTAAAGATCTTTTGAAGGTAATGATATAGTTGAAAATATGATGACCATAATTGGTGGCTTTGATGCTCATTACACTTCGCTTGTGGAATCTGCTAAGGCTAAGGCAGAGCATGATTTTATTGCTGGTCAATTCTCAAGGTATGTGCTAACATACAAAATGATGTTAAAAGTCCTTGATGACGATATCATGGGTATAAGTGAATGTGTGAAAAAGGGAAAGCAATTGTACAGTGTTTGTACAAATTATGTTAATGTGTTGATACTAACAAAAGCTTCAAGCAAGAGGAAGAGAAGATGGAGAAGTTAGCAGAAGAATCTGCTAAGACAAAGCAAAGTGTTATAGAGATGGACAAGTCTGTAAGTAAATCTTATGATGTCATAAATGTACTTTAGAAGGAAAGGGATAAAACACTGAATAGATTTACATTATTGCGATGTCTACTGACACCCAAATTGGAGATAACACAAAAGTATTTAAGAGTTATTGGAGTTTTCCAAGAAGACTTTTGAATGGAAAGAGACAAGAAGGCAAGCCTCAAGATAGTGTAGGTTCTCTATTGGGTGGGGGGAATATCAAATCTCTCATGAAGTCCTGTTATGAAATCTGTTGGTCTTCCTTGATTATATCACTAAGGGTTCTCAATCCTTTAGTAGCCCTTGATTTAGTAGAGCACCCTTGTAGGATGGTCAACGATTTATCATTATGCTTTAAATTCCACAATATAGGCGTCCCCCCACATAATTTATCATTGCTATCTATTGTGAGGTTTTCACACATCGCCCCAAATCTTGGGGACCCCCTTTTTTTAATCGCCTTGGCAAATTTTTGGATTGTCCAAAATTTTTGAGTTTTGAAAATTTCACGCCTTGGCACCTTCAAGGCAAATGTGGGGAGGCTTAGCTTATTTTCACCCGGTTTCAACTTGATTTTCCAGAGCTATCAATTCTATCCCTAGGCCGAATAATTTTCTAAGTTAATTTCAACTTGGCAGGATAAAATTGTGAATTTTATACTTAGACGATTTCTTTTGAAAATTTGGTTTTAATTGTGTAAATTTGGATGATTTTCAAAAAGGAAATTTTAATTAGACTTAAGTTTCTGGAAAATTTTATTTTTTTTGGTGAAAAAGGGGATTTAATTTTGTAGGATGAAGTTAAATTGCAAAATCGATTTTTGACTCTAGGGGGCAATTTTATTGTCATAAAATTTTAAATAGCTTAGCAAAATCGATTTGGTAGAAAGTTGCAAAAATTGGCTTTAATTGGATTAATTTGCCTTGAAAGCTTTTAGTTTTTAATGAATTTGGTAATTTAATATTGAAAAAATGGCTTTTGGTTAGCCAAAATCCAAATTTAATGACGTATTAATTACTAAACCCTCATTAAATGGAAATATTTAACACCCTCAAGGCAACATTTAATTTCGTTTTGCAATTTGGAGCTAATTGGCAAATTAAAAAATGCAATTTTCTTTTGGGCAAAATTAAATTTTTGAGCTAAGCACTTAATTATGGGCCTTAACTTGGATTTAATTTTTGTTTTTTCTCTCCTCCAGGACCAGGTCGGCCAGCTTAGAGGGAAAAGAAATTGGGTATAAAGGAGACCTCTCTCCCACTTCTTTTCCACAATTCATTTCTTCCTTCCCATGCTTGGGCGAATTTCCTTGAGGAGCAGATTTTGCAGATTTTTGGTGATTTGTTCTCCTTCTATGTGCTGCGATTTGTGCCCTAGTTGACATTTTTGGGAAAATTGAGGACTTCCATGCTTGGGCGAATTAAGACAAGGGCAGAACCTTCCACTCTTGGCATTTTCTTGAGGCAGATATGATTTTGTGACATGGACAATTCATGGTGAAGGTCTGATTTTTCCCTATTTAGGACTGCATTTTTTTATATTAGAGTTGGCGATTTTGTTGATACAAGGGATGCATATGAAAGTTTGATTGAGCAAGTGTTGGATAGTTTTAGCAGTTTAAATTTCTAATTTGCAAAGGGATTTGAAATTCTTGAACTCATATCCTATGTTCCGAAAAGTCGCTGTAAGATTATTGGTTAAGGTGAATTTTCATCATCTAGAGTTGCAAGGGGTCCTTAAGCTGACATCCATCTTTCGCTCTAGTCTAAGGATTGTTCCGCTTGGTTCTTCTTGCCTTCTGGGCCACCACTCTACCATCCCGTAATAAGGCGACGAGCATGGAGGAATGTAGTGCAAGTAAGAATCCCAAGTGGGCAAACACTAAGAAAGACAAAGAGGATATGATGCCCAAAACTTCCTTCTTCTCGAAAATGAAGAGAATAACCGACACTAATATCGGTACAGTGGACATGATACGGATGAGGGACAAACTAAAGGAAGGACAATCCCCCTTGGCAAAAAGGATATACAAGAGCGGAATTGTACATGCGGCGGCTTTTCCTCCCACATTGCCTTGTCCGGAATTGATTATAGAATGTGCATCTAAATTTGATCTAAACACTAAATCCATCATTTTTGATGAAGGGAAGAGAGTGTTGGCCAGCATTGGCGAACAAGCAATTGAAGAAACATTCAACATTCCCCAGTACAAGGGCATGATGGTTGTGATGATGGACCAAGCAACTAAATCATTTCAAGATAACCAAGAAGCCTATTACACGCAGCTAAAGCAAAATTGGATACGCGAGGGAAGGAAAGGAGTCAACAGATCATCGAGGCTAACAATGGTGGATTTCAAACCAGAATATGGTGATCTCGTTGTTCTGCTCAGTTGGATCATGGGCCTAGCTCAAGGGATGCAATTTGAAAACTGGATGTACTTCTTCATTGATGAGATCGAGAAAGGGAAAAGAAGGTTTGATTGGGCCAGGATCATAAGCGAGAACTTAGAATTGCAACTCAGAACCGTGCAAAACCAAAGGCAATTCTACATGGGCTCCCATCTGTTCTACCTAATTGCTAGATTGTACAAGAGTCTGGGACTTAAGGCCTTAGGAGAAGTTGATAGCGGACCGGGACAGTATTTGGTACATGAATGCTATCCGCAGCTCCATTTGCACAACAACAAGGATTACAAGATATTTTGCGATGCCTCCGCCATGAAGACAGAGAGGGTATTACAAGAGACACTTGCTAAGAGACTTTCATCGGAAGCAAAAGCAAGAATTAAGAAGTTTAGGAGTTGGTTCATCCAATTTCTGCAGTTTACATACATTAGATTGGCAGGAAGTACAGTTTGTCCTAAGAGGCTTCCAAGGTACCCACCCGACAAGGTAGTTTTGTTGGAATTGGCTAGGCAACTTGAGCACTATGATAGAATAATGAGGAACGAACGGAAAACAGGCATTTCATTCTCAATCGTAATTGGCAATGATAGTTGCCCAAATCGGGCCTCCTTTGAAGCCCCAGAGAAGGAATTGGAATGGTATCATCTAGGATGGTACAAAACAAGGCAAGGATTCGATCCTAATGGTCTTATCAAGGTATCTCATGGGAATGAATTCAAACATGTTCCCACCATAGAAGACTTTTGGGCCAATGCCAAAGATGACTTTCATGTGAGAAAGCTAGCTTTCTCGAGATTGTCGGTGAACATGATGAGAGATATCAGATGGAGAGGCCTTGATATTTCAGATCAACTGGAGGATGATGGAAATGTGTTAAGAGAAGACTATGATACAGTAGAAGGAACAGAATTGAATCCAATGGATTGGGATGACCATCAGGATCCTTCCTTGGAGGCAGTCACAAGGACAGTGGAATTGCATACTGAGTCGTGGTATAATGAAGGACTAAGGAAGCTACAAAGACAAAAGGATTCCCCTTACCTATGAGATGATGAAGCCAAAAGAGAGGCAAGCAGAATCAGTCGGACAAAGGAATGAAGGAAATAGCTGGCAACAGGAAATGATTAGAAATAGCAAGAAGAAAGTTTTGGGGGTAGAGAAAGGCAAAGAACATCCAGAGCCTCCAGCCAAGAGACAACATGCTGCGCCATCAAGAGAGAGTATAATTGAGGCTAGAAGCCAAGAGGTCAATTCAAATGATAAAGGGGCCGCGATGGAGGTGAGCTCTGATTCCGAATCAAGTGGCTATAGTGAAAGCACCGAGTACTCCCCTCTCTCGGAGAACCAGCAAGGAAATGATATGGAAGAAACTAGTAGAGAAGAAGATGGACCAATCGACATCGAGGCAATAAGTCAGGAACCCGGGGCCGTTGGTGATGCTTTGTTGGTCGAACCAAATCCAGATTTGGGGAGATGCACTGCACCACTATGGTTAAGACAAATGCTTATGCCAAGAGGCGAGGTGGTAACGACCCATACAACTGAGGACATCCAAGGGTTAATGGAAAAGGGTGATAGCGAGAACCAAAAACAAATGGCAAGAACGGTGGCAAGGGTAAGCAAGAGCGACAATGATGGTCATCAAAAGGTTCAGATTGCTATTCCAACAGTCAACAAGGTAGTGAATGAGATTGTGGCCCAAGAATATGAGATAGTGGAACATAACTTGGGAGGGAATACAGATGATATGGAGTGTGAGGAGGTCCAGGAAGGTATAGCATCAATCAGAGAAAGGTTAAGGAAGGCAAATGAAAGGATAGTAAAGTTGGAGGCCAAGAACAAATATTGGAGAGATAGCCAGCCCATCCAACAGCTGCACCAGGCAGTCCTTCTCAAGACAGCGGGTGCAATTCAGGAGAGATATCAGCTCAGCTACACGAAGTCAGGGATTGGATCCATGATACAATCCAAGATGGGCAAATTTTCTTGCCTTCATCTCGACATTCCAGTCATTAGTGGCCATTATAGACAAGTTCAGATTATTCGAAGAAGAGTGGAAAGGTTTCCTTCCCATCAGAGATTTGGCTATTCCTAGGCTATAGGCGTTCATTGGGCTACCAGAGGCATATTTGCAAAGGGCTAGGTTGGTTGATGAGGGAGGATTGAGTATAGTTGAATCTTGGTTTGTTGCATTAACTACCAAATTTAGAACACTTGAGGAAATACATAATGAGATTGCACGACACAATCCAAGCGTCGACACTCCTATTTCAACCATGATGAGCGACGTTGGGGTGGCACTTGATTTTGAAGACATCAGAGAAGAGGATATCAATGAGATAAGACTTGGATCAAGATTGGATGAGCTAGAAAAGGTTGCTATCAAGAAAAAACATTTGGGCACCCTTTCCTCTCTCAATGCTTTTATTGGATTTGTGAAAGAATATGAGAAGGATCATGAAAGGATACTACAAGCAACAAGTAGCGTGGTGAAGTCAGCAAAACTCAAGGCGAAGCACACACCTTGTCCTCCTATGGAAGAAGTTAATGAAAGGCTGGCTAAGTTCATTGCCTTAGCTAAGAAGATGAAAGAAAAGGGAAGATTTATATTAGAAGATCATTTGATGTAAGCCCAAGTGGCAATTTCCCTTTCTTCTAGAATAGGACAAGTGTCTATTTCTGATTGGCCACCATTTTGGTGCCTTCTCATTGGTTGCCACTTTTTGCACTTTTTTCATTGGTCCATTGATGAGGTAGCGACTTCTCATTGGCCAATGGGGTGGCAACCCTAATTAGGGTTTTGAGGATCCAATCTGGATTGTTGATCTTGTTTTGATCTCCACCGTCCATTGTATTTCTAGCCCCTATAAAAAGCCATTTGCTCTCATTTGTAAAGGGGTTGGAGAAATTGTTGCGAAGATAATACCAAAATTGCTCTCTTCTTTATTGTTGCGATTTGCATGTTGATTAAGAACATTGGGTGTTACTACATGTTTTCTACTTCCACTTAGTTAGATTTCTTTTCAAGTTGTTGAAGCAAAATTTCATTTCAAGTTGCTAAGTAGGAGTGAAGTAGATGGATAGTTGTATGGTAGCTTTGGTAAATGTTTGATAGGGGTCAATACTAGACCACTAGCATCCTAGTGGCTGGTTGGGAAGCTTTGTGTGGTAAGCTAGTTTATCATTCTTTTGAATCATTGCACTTGTGAAAGTGAGGCCTCTGGTCAGCTCTCATTAGGTTTGATCCCCGCCCATTTGCTAACCTTCCATTCATAGGAGTAGGAGTAGAATAGTGAGTAGCTAGGTAGTTGAAGTTTAGGGAAAGAAGTTAGAGTAGGTCGAGTATTAGAACACATCCATTCACCTTCCACCACCATCACTTTTCCATCAACATCATCATCGGCAGACACACCCTCCATCATCACTACCATCAACATTATCTGCCACCCGCACATTTCACAAACCGAGCCACCATCACCTTCATCCCACCAAAGTCCAAGTCATCCTTGAATGAATAGCATAAGGCCACCTACGTGATTACCAGCAAATCACATCAGTAAAATTGAGCGAGTATCCAACGGTGTAAGGAACATTGGAGTTATACTCATGTCTCATGAGAATTAACTTTTCAAGTGAGGAGTCGTATGTTTGATATCCCATATCGAATATTCAAATCCTAATATGTTATGTAAGTGATACAAAACTCGCATCAACACTATCTATTATGTCACACGACTAATGTACGTCCTTACTACATCTAACAGTTTGCAAGATTTAGTACCTTATAAAGCTTTAAAAATCTGTTTGGCTACTAAAGATATTCCTTGTGTTTTGAGATCTTTGACTCCAATCCACCTTCCTTTGTACTCATACAACACCAAGCATAATATATGTTGTAAATGGATAAGATTTTTTGGCAGATCTACACTCTCCCTACCAAAGTAAGGTGTTTATTGTGAAGTTTATAGGATCGATTTTTGCAATCTAATAACGCTCCTGATTATTTATGTGTGTTCCAAATGCAGATTTGAATGTTATATAAATATTTGTAGAAGAGACATGTCTCTATGGTAATAAATTAATCATCAATTAGACAATATAAATATATAACAAATCTTTATATATAATATATATAAGTAGATATTTGAGGGTTTGTCTAATTGATGATTAACCAATAACCATAGAAGGATAATTTCTAGGTCAATTCAATCTGACCAAAGCTACAATATTAACACCCCCCTCTTAGCTAGGAGGATTGTTATAGAACACATTATGATCTCAATATATAGAGATATATCATCTCAATATGATATTCTTGGAATGGCATATTTAAGGATATCAACATATATCCATCAAATTAGATGTTATCTTTCGATATCATCCGAAGTATGACTCAACAAGAAATATTAATGATATATAATTTATCATACTTATATTCTCTTGGTATGTGCATTGGCATCATGTCCTTGATGCCTACCAAAAGAATATGTAATATTCTAGAAAGGATATGTGTTATTTGATCTCCAACACACTCTGGGACAACAATTGAATTTAGTCTATCAGAAAAAAATCATAATCTTAGCAACTTAACATAATATCCTAGAAAGGATATTTCTTATTTGATCTCTAACACACTCTGGGACAACATTTGAATGTAGTCTATCAAATAACAATCATAATCTCAACAACTTAGAATAGTATTCTAGAAGGATATGTGTTATCTGATCTTTGACACACTCGGGGAGAACAACTAAATGTAGTCTATCAGACAATAGTGATGATCTCAAGGACAACTTAATGTAGTCTATAATGACAAGTGTCATGATCTCCATCACTTTTTGGGACAGCAATTTAATGTAGTCTATCATGATACATTTGTATCATGATCTTTGACACATTCAAAATATGAAGTAGAATTTTATATAGCGAACCATACTATTTATTACTATACATCTATTAAAGCATATGGAGCATTATTGCTCTGTCTTTCCATATAATTTTTTTGCCTTTACGATTTACAATTTTGTATATTACTATGGAATAGTAAACAATGCGTATTCGTATTATAAATATTTTTGAAAATATTATTCAAATCAAAATAACACCTGCACAACAACTTAATGTAGTCTCCGTCATGATAACATGTCAAGCCATTTTTAAGATCGTCACCTTACAGTAGTGACCTCACAACACAAACATTGATGAAAGATCGTCACCTCTCATGATGTATTCCAACAGAGTCATGTAGTAACTCACTTGATATCCATTATGAAACAAGTCAGAGGGTGGATCCACCATAGCTGTTCCTAGAGGGTGGAACAAGGGTTTTCATTTGAAACTTCCACAGAGAAGAATGTATTACAAGGAATATCACCTCGAACTTCTCCCTCTTAGTTTGTAGACTTTTTCTGTCCAAGATTGCTTCTTAGGTAATGTCAAACATCCTCTAAAAAAAATGTCAACCTCCTGACCTCCTTCTACAAAGTGTAAACTCCCTTTGAATTTGATACCACCCTTCTAATCTCCTGGCAGCAAGTCATGTCATGCTTCCCTAGTCAACAAGTATCCTGATAACATAAGGCCTTCTAGCCTACATACATGATCATTGGAGAATCCATCTCGACATGGTATACTCCATCTGAATCAATATGATCAAAATCACCAAAAGTTTGACTTAAGCATATCTTCTATCTGCCCCGTCTCTCTGTCCAAGGTTGCCTCTAATGAAATGTTAGACTCCCTCTTGATATAGGAGGATACTCCATAATCTCAATCATCAAGGATATTCACTTCAAGAGCCTCACTTTATCTAGTCTGATCATTAGTTGACTAATGAATTCTAGATCACAGCTTCTTTGGAGCTACTGTCACAAGATTTAGTCTGCACAATGTTTGGTAGCATGTGTAAAGCACCAACCTTCTTTTCCTACAAGAACATCCTTGGACATAAAGGAAAAGATCAAGGCAAATAACTTACAGTATGTATAGAATTACAAGAGAGAGACTACAATGAGTTGATAAAACTAATACTCAAGGATAAGAATAATTATCTGCACGTGAGGGTCCATACACATTAAATAAGAGATTCACCTTCTTAGATTATTTGAGAATGAAAGATCTCCCCTCTAAAGATAGTTTAAGTGGGAATGGAAGATTGTTTATTATTCCTCCCCCCCACAATGTAAAATTCTCACTCTTATATCGTCAAATAATTTTGCATCACATCAATTGTGGTAAAACTTCTTTCTGTTCTTTTTCTTTATTGCAAAGCATCATACATTATCCAATAAATTCCATGTAGAATCCATTACTGCTTCCTCAAAAAGCCAACTTGGTTTGAATTCTTGTAATAGAGAGCAACCCTCCATCCATAGAAGCACTTTCACATTATTATTATATATTTGATGAAATGCCTCTAATCTCTCACGACCCTTGATAAATTGGAGGAGCTCGAACTCTGTCCCCCAACATGTAACATGTGGTGGTTCACAGGTAACATACTTTTATAGTTTGAGCATAGTCAAATTTGAAAGACATCTTAAACTTGGAACCTCCTACATTATCACGATATTCCACAAGGGTTGCTTCTTAAATCAATCATAACACTCTAAATGCCTTAGCAATGAGGTATGTTTTGATGAGATGCGTAACTCTAAAGCACTTTACCTCTCGTCATAACAATATTAAGATATTGTGACTTCTCTTTCGAAAACAATTTTGGATCAACCATCAATGATAAGTGAGACATCTCATAGTCTCCCTTGAAGTTGTACATAGTTACCTTTGATTTGATTAATTAATTTCTTTTATTATGTTCTCAATCTCATTTTAATCACACTTGTAATTCATTGCGCTTCTAATAAATTCAATTCCACTTTAATTAGCTTACTTTAGCAACACATACTAAATATTATTAACCCTTTTTATGAGGCTCTGTATATTCATCTTTTTTAGTGTGCATCTTAACCTCTCCTGTCATCAAACATGTAAAATCTTACTCTCGAAATCACCTTTATTTCTGTTTCTGTCTCAGTTATTCGAACTTATAGCAAGATAAATCCATCATCGTCTTTCCCATGGTTTGGTATCTCAAAAACTATTGGCCTCTAGACCTTGAGGACTTCTTCTGTTTGTCTTGGTGTTCTGATATTTGGCACAATGCAGATTGGGATATTCAACAACTTATTGAGAGATATAATCATGTTCTCATGTTACGTGTTTATGGCTTTTAATGTTTATTGTGCATCCAATAGTCTCCTGATCAATAGATGTAGGCTCCGCTTAATTCTTTAGGTGTGTATTGAGCGTTATATCTATAAGAAAATCCGTAGTTTTGTGCACTTGTCACTTATCATTCACATTGTATTGGAATCAACATTGACACTGCTCACATTGGAAACACCGTAGTTCTTCCAACCCATCGAGTTGCTTGATGTTGCATATGACGATCTGACATACACAACAAAACTGGACTGGATACATTGTTAGTGCAAATCGAGACCTTGAGTGATGTAGAGAGACTTTAAAACCAAACCAAAAGGAAATGATTGTTTATTTGTATATCTTTCCAAGGAATCTATTTAGAGGTTATAAATCGTTTAGATGTGTCAGTACCAAATACTGCAACATGACTATTGTTAGGGAATCTGAAATCTGTAAATAGTCACTTTCACTAAAATATGCATAACTTCTTCAAAACTGAATGAAATTAATCCAAATAAAAAAGAGAATGAAGATAAGTCATACAACTATCCAAATATATAACTTTTATAGGGTTTCCAGGCCGTAACTATCTGTACAAAGCCTGGAAACGGCATAAAAATAGTGAACACCAATCAAAATAGCTAGGAATGAATGCACAAACTTATACCAAAATGTTCTCCTTCTTCTCATTCTGATTTGGAACAACCAATACAAGTTATTTTACCATTTTAGGCATTTAGAAACCATCCAACTTCCCCTATGACCTTTCATCTTCCTTTTGTTTTTCAACATTTTGCAATATTACAATTTTGTAATTTTGCACTTTCTTGACAACTTTACATTTTATTGCATTTATGCATTACCATTGATTCCATTACATGGGGTATCACATCTAAAAATATGGACTTACATTAAATTATTACAATATTTCTTGGGATCATCTACAATATCTTTATGAGTAGGTGCTGTTGCACCATACTCCCGACCTTGAAATATTTCCATGTCCCACGGAAATGTGGTGGTGATAACTTGCAAAAGAAATTTTGCTTCTTTGCCTCCATCTATTTTTATTCCCCTTCTGCTCTTTCTATCCAAGAATAGTGACTCCCATCAATGGAGTTCAAGTGGCTGCCTTCAAGGTGTTTTAACTATTAGAAGTTCACTTCTCTATGCTGCATCACACACAAACAACTTTGCATAAAAATGATGCAGAGAGACTTTAAAATCTTTAGAAATCAATTAACAACTTCAGGCTTCACATGCATGCATGGAGATTTTATAAATTTTGCTGAACAAAGGGTCAATGCATGAAGATGTTGCCCATTCAAATCTGCAAAGACATTTGGCTTTCCTGTAACAAGAACATAGGCATATAACAGAAATAAAGCATGAAACAAACGAGGATCCTCCAATGGTCATCAGAGACCATTGGAGGTCCAGATGACCATTGGAGGTCCTTTAAACCTCCTCCATGCAAAGGCCACTCTCAAAACAACAGAGAATTCCGGCTGATAGGAAATGGAAAAAATAAGAAAATGTTAAGCTATTGAGATCTGATTTTCAGATTTCTTCCAAAAGAAAGATCTAAATACAAGCAAAAAAATGGTTGTAGAATACTATATGATCATAGCCATGTAACACTAGAAACTCCAGAAAATTAAAGGAAAACTCAAGGACTTCATTCTATTCACTTTCTCCCAAAAAATCTCTCCTAAAAAAAATCTCTCTTCTCAATATGCACTTCTTTCTCCTTTTTGAGTAATCCTTCTATTGTAATTCCCAAGAAGTCATCATAGCTTTCTTGTGGCAGTTATATTTTGAATGCAAACACATGATGCTTTAGGAATATTCATCATTTTCTACATTTTGATTTTTCCCCATAAAACATTTTAAAAAATTAAAGACTTTTAACACACCCAAAAGATATTAAAATAACCTAAACTAATATCCTAAGTGGATAATGTTTGGTAGGCTTATAAGAGTACCACCTAAACATTTCCACCACATGAAAAAGGAGTTTTATTTTAAGAAAATAAAACTCTAAACTCACACACTAACATTTCAAATTTCAGATTTTAAACTCAAATCTGCCTGCTATTTTCTTTGTGCCCTTGCACCATTGAGCTCAAACATCAATCCACTGTGCATTAGACTTTTGCGTTACAATCACATTGCTAGCCCAGTCTCCTCAAAAACCAACATTAGAAGAGCATCACAATAGATCGATTACACATTCTGAGTTGTAACCAATGCCATACGAGTATTCTTCATTGAAATATTGCCAATTATAGAATTTCACTATCTGCCAAATTCAACATCGCCCATATTCGGTGTGCAAGTCATTCGCAATATCTTAGTTTCCACAGATAGCTTCCCACTCCAATATGAATTCTCTTTGGTGATAAAGGTGTGAACAATGTTCTACCCAATCTTAATCTCCAACCCCTGGGGAAAAAATGAAGAATGAAAAGAGAACCAAAATTAACTGACAAATCCAATAAGGCAAATAAAATATGGTGTGATAAAGCAAGATAAAGGTATGCCTGGGGTATTAGATGATGAATATAAGATATCATAACTAACTGGCTTTAAGATAGCACCCCATCTGAAATGGCTATCGGACTTCTACCAAAGTTCGACCCTTCCAAGAAAGACTATGCAGAAGGTAGACAAGGACGCACAACATAAAATATTGATATTATCATGACTGGTCCACAACAGATGCTTGGGCCACACAAAAACATAAAGAATGAAGCACAAGCCAATATCAATCTTCTCGATGCATAGATTGAGAGTCGGCACTGCCACATGAAAATAAATAGACCAAGAAAAGACCAACAACTCTCCATTCTACTCAACATAGAATTCACAACGACCATTGCAAGATGGTAATATAACAAATTATGAAGACAGAGATTTAACACGCCGGGAGTTGTTACAGTGAAGAACTGAAGAAAAGACTCTTTGAATCAATGATATATGCTGCTCTGAATTCTTTGCAATATGTGGGGGTCATGCAGGGTACATACACTTGACAAATCATGATGCGATCTCAACATATATAAATATTCAGATTCCAGTTTGTGCAAACCTTTTTTATTTTATTTACACAATCTTGAAAAAACACAGTGCTGGCAACGTATATAGAGTGACAGATTCTAGTTACAGTCAAACAGTTTTGAAACAATAAAGAGATAATTTGCGACATCAAATATAACAGAACATTGATAAGACAGAGGATGTTGTTGAGTGATGAGCACGTACTCAACCTTGAGCATTTCCTTGCAATATGACAATCACAGATTTGGATGATTTCTCATGCAGCTACAAAACCATTAACAATAGGCTTAATACATTCTCCAACTTGGCTTTGATACCATGTTAAGTTCATAGAATTGATTTCTGCAAATGGAATAACGCTCCTGATTATTTCTGTGTGATCCAAATGCAGATTTGAATGTTATATAAATATCTATAGAAGAGACATGTCTCCATGGTAATAAATTAATCATCAATCAGACAATATTAATATATAACATATATAAAAATATTATAAATAATAATACAAAATATATATAAGTAGATATATGAGGGTTTGTCTAATTGATGATTAACCAATAACCATAGAAGGATAATTTCTGGGTCAATTCAATCCGACCAAAACTACAACATTAACATTTATTCCATTTTTTGATCTTATCTATTTTCTGCATTTCTTTCAGATTGGATTTGATTGCAAATGGTATATACGATCTAAATCTCCCCAGCGAAAGGCAATACTAAACCAGTTAGGAGGTTGAGGATTCCAACTGAGCATCACTGATTTAGTTAATGTGATCGTACTTTCTAAGGCTTCACAATGTAGTTCCAATTTTCTCATTAATGCTACAACATTGTCCTCTTCAACATAATGATAAGTAAGGCAATATCAATATCAAATTGAATATTAACCAACTCTTCACCATTAGGCAAAGTGATCCCGTTAACTCTTAGTGAAAGTGGGCTGTCTTTCAATGTACTACATGGCTTCTGCAACAAAGTACAAAAATTGCAGGAGCAAGGCAGAAACCTTGCCTAATAGATCTAGAAAGAGAGAAGGTTAAGATCTGATTCCATTCACTTCAACCCTAGCATTGACCATGTGAAGCTCATAGGAAACCCAAGACTAGTCAACATTATATCAACAAAGCTCAATTCCACTCTATCATATGCCTTTTCAAAGTCTATTAAGAACTTAGACGAGATTTTCCCTACTCATTATTTCTGAGTCTGTTGTAAGATTTTCCAGGACGCATGCTCTTGGCAAAAGTAGTTTGGGTGGGGTTGACCACACTAGGTAAGATGCTTTCCAGTCTCTTGGCCAAAACCTTAGCAAGGATTTTGTATGACACATTAAGTAATCCGACGGGTCTCTATTTTTTGAGTAGAGATTTTGATGCAGGGGCATCTAATGGTGTAAGGACAATCCTGTATCACCCAAAAATATGGTTAGTGTTAGTTTCTGTTTAATGTGTTTGTATTCTTGGATACCCATTTGGGCCAAATACAAATTCCAACTCTCATAGTTTTCTATTAGATTTCTAGGTTAGTGTTTTTGAACACCTCAGGATACGTGTCAATGTAGAAAATGTGTTATTTTGTAATAGAGCCATAATTATGATGAGTTAGAGGGTGTAAGTTGGAGGGATGATTGTACTTGTAATTTCAAGCACTCCAGAAAAATAATTATGGCAAAAGTTTTTACGGTTTGAAAGTTATTGTAGTTTTAAGTTGCTTGGAGACCCCCCTAAGAATGCTTCAAAGTCAGATTTAAGGCACTAAAGTGCCTTGTACAAGCTTGAAAAATGGGGGAAGAGTGAAGCCATTCGAAGGGCTTTAGAGCGCTCAAAGAGCTTTCCGAAAATGTAAACGGTTCGTCAATCAGAGTCCCAGATCAAAAGTAATGCCTCTCGGAAGTTGGACTACCATTTCTGGATTCCTCTAATTTTGCACCGACTTCTGACGTGTCTTCTAGAACCTTTTGCTTTGGTGGTGGATGCCAAATAACATTCTAAAATGTATTCCTAACCTTAAACCTAATTCGGGTTACTTAAGGTCATTTCTTGCATTGTAAAGGCAGTTTTTGTGGAGTTTGAGATAAGGTACTATGAGAAGGGTTTTTCTCCATAATCTGATTTTGTTGTAAGCCCATAGGGGATGTAGTTGAGTCTATTTTTTCTGTAATGAATGCACTAACATATTATTTTTGATAATACCAGTCTCCTTTCCTCTTGTGTTCATTTTGTCTTGGGTTGTGTCCTCATCAGATTTGTCACTGCCCTTATAGATCGGTTTGCTAAGTCTAGAATTAATATGTGAAAGGCTTCTTTGTGCACATCTAGTAGCTCTTCTCCAATCCAATCAGTATGTCTTTGTGAAGAAATTCCATCTAAGCTGGTTTGAAGGAGAGCAAAAGGAAAACTTCTAATGAAACTAAATGATCTTTCCAAAAGGAGGTCGGTACTGAAAGATTAATGTTGTAGAACACAACATTGAAGGGTCTATTGCTTAGATAATTGACATCGTCCCTAATTTCAGAATGTTGAAGAAAGCAAAATTAATGTGATGGCTTGGTAGGGGATTGTGAGGCAATGAGGTATAAATATTACCTTGTTTGGATAAAATTTATCCATATATTTTGTGATCCGGTGGCATGGTCTACGTATACGAGGGTGATGTTGAACTTCCATTATGAATCCTTGTGCGCCACATTTGGTTAACCGTTAGGCTTTAACATTTGGTCCACCTTTAAAATGATGAGAAAATTTGAAGTTTTGTTTTCACAGTTTGCTTTGGGTGTCTAATTGATTTTGATGCCTTTGAAGAGAAGATTTTTAAATTTGACACCTCATTTTTCATATGGCATAAAAAGAAGTGATCATGAACTCATTTGACACTCCATGTAGACCTTGCAAAGTTGGGTGCCCCTCCATCTGCCTAATTACCATACTTATGCTATGTTCAAATACCTATTCTTCTAATATTGAAATCATTTACAAATCTTGTGCTTATTCAAGCAACACCATGAGACTTACAATCTTATTCAAGCTCCTTACGAGTGACCACACTAGAAACAATAATTGGACGACCAAGAGTCACAACTTAGAATCGACCTTTTACAATGAGACAAATACAACCCATAGAAGACCAAGGGTCACAACTTAGAATTCCACAAAGATGTCCCTCTTGGGATTTGAGCCAAGGTCTCCACAATGAGAACTCATTGCTTCAACCAACTAATCTAAACTCCTTGGACCAAATACCTATTCTTCTGAAAATTGGGACGCTATAATATCTCTTTCGACAAAAGAGCATATGGTGTTGTATGGATTAGAAAACATATCTTGAAATAATGTTTTGCCAAATCAAACTTTAAATATTAATAAGTTGTTATCTTGTTGATTCTACACATCATCCTATTTTATTTATTAATGCCATAGTTTAAAATACTGGCGAAATATTGCCAATCTCCCAATATTTCACGAAGCATATTCTTGGGCCATAATTGCAGAAAGTCACTCTATTTATTTCAGATTATATCGCAGTCAAGGCAAAAGATTGCATGAGATATCGTTGACAAGTCTAGGCGGGATATTTTAGGTTTTGTATTATGTAGTTTCTCGACTCTCATTTTCACTTGTGACCTAATCGAGCATTCGTCTAGAATCCACATTTGACTGCACCTTTGCATCCGATGACATCGCACCTGGCTCTAGACTCCACATTTGACTGCATTCGTTCGACTTTTGTTTTTCTACATTTGGTTGACTTGGATTTGTTTGGACTTTGCACATTTGACGACACCTAGTAGAGGTGTTTGAGTCTTGTGAGAAGTATTCGCAAGACTCATTTTGTAGTTTCTTTGCATTGATTTGGATTGTTTTTCTCCTAGGTATGTAGTATTTTACAATTTTGTAATTTGTTTTTCAAGTTTTAATATATTTTGATAATAAGTTTTGTTTAAAATTTAATTTATTTTATAACAATAAAATCAAAATATATTATATTTTGGTAAATAATTAAAAACTTAAAACACATATAATAGACTATAACATGTATAATTTTAAAATTTTATTTTATTATTTATATATAATTTAATAATTACTATTTAAATTCTTACTGTAATATTAATTATTAATTTAGTAATTTACTGTACTCCAAATTATGGTTTTTAAAATTTATTATAATATTAAATTTTCTTTTTAAAATTTTTTTTGGTAAAAATTTATTCAATCAAAACCAAAATTTACAGAAGGCCTCAGGCCTAAAAGGACCAGATCCAAACCCAATAACAATTAACTTCTATCCTTTTCCACTAATTGCTCAAAAGTCCCAATATACTAAGTTGGAAGTCCATCCCTTCTTGAAATATTCCAACCATCTCCTTTCTCCGACACCCATTTTGCCAACACATCAATCACTCCATTCCATTCCCTTGGAATATGATAGAAAGAGATCCAATCCAAAGAGTTACTCAGATAAAGAATCTCACGAATAATAGTGGCTAATTTCCAGTTAACATCATCCACACTCTGGTTATTGATCATATCGACAACAATCTGAGAATTTGATTCACACAACATCTTCCTCCAACCTAAAGAGCATCCCCGTTCAATAGCAATCTTAATGGCCAGGGCCTCCATCAGGTTATTGGAATGAATTCCTTCAAAAACAGAGAACAGAAAAATAACATTACCATCTTTATCTCTTCCAATCTCCCCCCACACCTGCTTGCCTAGGAATACCACGGGAAGATCCATCAGTATTAATTTTAAGGATGTCTATTGGCGGCGGTCTCCATTTCCCCACCCTACAAACCTTTCTCTTGAGAGGCTGAGATCTCTTACCGCTAGTGCCTTCCGATCCTTTGTCCACTAGTCCCAAATTCTTGACAATACTGTAGTCCCCAAGGTCCACAGGTTTAGTCATATCACACTTAGCATAGATAGTTTCCTAGAGTTTGCTCATAATCCTCTGCCACAGATTAGTGACTCCCAAACTAGAATTACAGAAAATCCTGCAATTACGTTCCAGCCAAAGATTCCAAAGAATAAGAGTAGGTCCAACAACCCAAGCCACTTGGAGGAACGTTGTTTTTGCCAGAGGTCTGCCAAGGCTATCCCAAAATTCAATAAGAGACTTAGCATGAATGCACACATGACACCACGCCTCCCACCGCTTATGCTAGATTTCTCTAGAGAGAGGACATAAGAAGAATAAGTGAGAAACACTCTCTCCATTCAGCCTATAGGGGGAACAGAAAGAAGGGCCTTGGAACCCTCTTCTTTGAAGGTTATCCCAAGTAAGACATTTCTTCTGAGCAACCAGCCATAAGAAAAAATTACACTTCGGCCAAGAGAATTTATTCCAAACATTCTTCCACCAGGGAACTTCAATTATTCCATGACATTGATTATCCAGCCAAGCATAACCTTGGGCCACACTGAACTTGCCTTTAGGACTTGGACTCCAAGCAAGGCTATCCTTGTCCTTAGAGGAGTTGCACAACCTATCAGAAAGGAGACTAGCCAAATCAGCCCGAATCTCCAAGGAACCTCCCAAAGGCCACTCACTTGGGTCCTTCCAACAAACCACATCCACCGATCCACACTGTTTGATAGTCTTGAAGTGAGTCACTTTGGTCCATCTTGCTGCAGTGAAAATCTGACCAAGAGCCTGAAAGTGAGGGTAACTGGAAAGAATGGGAGGATGGCCATCCCAAGAATCTTGCCAAAATAGTGCACTCGAGCCCTCATTACATATCTAAAAAAGTCCTTCCTTGATAACAGGAGCTCCCTTTTTAAGAGTATCCCAAATAAAGGAACCCTTTCCATCCAGAGCCAATCTAGGAATATCCTGATACTCCACTCCCGGAAAGTATTTTTGGGCCAGAATCTTAGCCCAATCCCAATCCTGATTATTACACCACCTTCAGTATAACTTAGCAGCTAAAGCCTTGACACCAAGAACCATACATTTAAGGCCCAAAGCCCTAGCAAACTTTGGCAAGCAAACCGTGTCCCAATTGACTAAACTCCACTTAGAAGATAGAAGATTACCTGACCAAAGGAATTGTCGAGACAGAGCATCAAATTCTTTCATAACCCCAATGGGAGGAGCTTGCACAAGACACCTGTAAATGGGAAGAGCCTGAATCACTGTCTTGAGAAGGATAACTCTCCTGGCGGAAGAGAGCCACCAATGAGTCCAGTGGCTCACCCTACTATGAAATTTGTCCAAAAGACCTTGCCAATACTCCTTTAGTTGAGTCCCCAGAGCTAAGGGGACTCCAAGATAAATCAAAGGAAGAGAGCCAATTTGAAACCTGAGAATCTTGGCAATCCTAAGCTAGATCGACTATGGAGTCTTAAAGAAAAAAATGGATGACTTACCTTCATTAATTTTCTGCCCAAAAGCTTTCAAATAAGTGTCTAAAATAATTCTGAAATTTCTAGCCTCATTTATGATAGTCAAGCCCATCAGTCCAATATCATCCACAAATTGGAGGTGCGTGTACGCGGGAATATTATTGTTTCTCTTCCACCCATGGACAAGTCCTTGCTTGGCTTGAAATTTTATAAATCTTCCTAAGCCCTCTGCCATAATAATAAAGAGATATGGAGAGAGAGGATCTCCCTGTTGAAGTCTCGAGAAGCAGAGAAAAGCTCAATAGGTTCTCCATTAATAAGAACCGAAAAGGATGGGGAAGTCACACCTGAGAATCCAATCAACCCATTCCATATCAAATCCGAAAGTTAGAAGCACACGCTGCAAGAACTCCCAGCTAACCTGGTCATATGCTTTTGCTAAATCTAGCTTAATAAACATAGCCTTTTCCTTAGATGTGGCCATAGAGTGGATGGTCTTTGAAGCAATAACCACCCCATCAAGAATCTGTTTGCCACCAACAAAGCCTCTCTATTCCTTGGATATCAAAGTAGCCAAATAAGGCTTGAGCCTTTCAGCAATCAATTTGGTGATAATTTTGTAAGTGACATTGCATAAAGCAATAGTTTTGAACTGATCCAAACTGTTCGCCCCATCAATCTTGAGAATGAGAGCTAGGAAGGTAGCATTCAAAGACTTGAGCATTTGTTTGTTCTGATGTAACTTCTGGACCACCTCAAGAAGATCAAATTTAATAATCTCCCAAAATCCTTGGAAAAATTCAATGGGAAAACCATCCGGGCCTGGAGTTTTACCTTTCTTTATACCAAAGACCACCTTCTCTAGCTCTTCAAGCAAAATAGGCCTTAACAAATTCCTGTTCATATTGCTAGAAACAAGTTGGGGAATACACTCTAAAATAGTCCTTGTCTCCACTATTGAACAAGGTTCCTCCTTAGAGAAGAGTTGGGAAAAGTGTCTAATGGCCTCTAGAGAAATCACCTCTTTGGAGGAGAGTCGATCTCCAAAAGCAAAAACAAGAGAAGAGATAGAATTACCAGACTTGCGAGCTTTAACTGTGTTATGAAAGAAAGCAGTGTTTCTGTCTCCCTCCTGCAGCCAATCCACACGAGACTGTGTTTCCAAAAGATTTCTTCCCGAAGCTCCCATTCCTCTGACACCCTTAGAGCCGAGGATTCTGCAGAAATTAAATCCAGAGTCATTCCTTGGTTCCTTATCTGACGAGTGACACTGTCCAACCTAGCCTAGGCCGCCCTCAATTGACCTTGAAGATTCCCAAAGCACTGTTTGTTCCACTTTTTAAGCTTGAATTTCACATGCTGAAGCCTCTTCTCAAAGGAGTACATGGAGGTACCATGAGGGGGCCTACCCTCATGCCACCAGGCTATCATAAGATCATGCAGAGAAGGCTCCCTCAACCACATCAGCTGAAACTTGAAAGAGGGATTTTTAGAAGCCTTAAAAGGAATGACAGAAAGCTTAATAGGCCAGTGGTCAGATCCTCTCCAATCAAGAACTTCTGATTCGATAGACCATCTGATATCGATCCAAAAACAAGAAACAAGGAACCTACTTAGCCTTTGCGAGATGGCCTCCGTCTCACTCCTCTTGTTATTCCAGGTGAAAGTACTAGAGCCAGGTTTAACATACACGAGGTTCAAAGAGCCAATATTATCTCTAAGCATACTTGAAGAAGGGCCCAATCAAGCACTCCCACCTCTCTTTTCCTCTAAATTGGTAACAGTATTAAAGTCTTCAGCCACAATCCAAGGGAGGAATGGAGCTAAGGAATGAACAAAGGTGATATGAGACAACATAAGAGATTTACTCGCCAAATCATTAGGAGCGTAAATATTGGAGAACATGCACTTTTCTCCCGTCTCAAAATGAGAAGCCATCAAGGTGATAGAGGACCTACTTGAAATCCACCATAGAGGAGTCACCTTCCTAGGATTCCAGAAACAGGCAAGTCCACCCGAGCAACCTTGAGCACCCACTCCTTGCTAGCTACCATGGGGCCACAACTTTGGCCCACAGCTATCCAAATCATCAATTGTAAGCTTAGTTTCTTGAATGAATACAATATTTGGAGAATGAGAATCAATCAATTTACGAACAACCTTTTGTCTAGGGATGTTGTTCAACCCCCGCACATTCCATGAGAGAATAATCATTTAGAAGAGTGCGAGAAGTGGGAATCAATGGGCTTCACAAACCCTGCCTCAACTAAAGTCTCTCGCATCATCTTAACCTTCTCCTGATCAGTCTTCCTTCTACTCATAGAAGACTTCTCTGAGAGCCCTTTTTAAAATGGTTTTTGCTGTAAGCCTAAAGAAGGTGCAACTTTAGTACCCTCTGTGATGTTTGGCGTCCCTTTCTGGCCAAGGAGCGTAGAAGCTGTGATATTTGGGGTGTCCCTAGGTTGTGATCCGCTAGGGGCATCACAATTTTCCTCCTGAGCCAATCCATCCAAAGGAATTGGTTGACCTTGTTCCTCATCTGGTACCTGGGCTAAACTCCTTGCCTCCCCCACCTATGTTCTTTGAAGAGAACCATCTCCCGAAGGCAGCTCAGCTGGTATGCCTTCCTCTTGTACTAAACTATCTAGAACATTAAAACTGTTAAAAGTGCCATCATTTTGTCTGTCCATCCAGGTCCTCTTCTTCCCTTTTACTTTATTGTGCGGCTTAACTGGGATAAAACCTTCCTTGTCTCCAGAACCCTTTGGCATAGGGGCCTTACCCTTATCCACCTTAGGCGCTGGCTCAGTAGCAGCCAATTGTTGAGAAAATTTATTTTGGGGACACTTACATTGTAAATGCCCATACTCTTGGCATATCCTGCATCTAAAAGGTAAAGTCTCATAGTCCAATTATTGAATCCATGAGGTAGGGCCCAAGCAAATTTCCATAGAATCAGGCAGTGGATTATTAAGATCAACCTCCACATGAATTCGAGCATATGAAATTACCTTTCGATTTTGAGTTTGTGTGGCTGACCCTATCGGTTTCCCAAGCAAAAGTGAGATCGAATGAAGAATATCCTCTCTCCAAAATTCCAAGGGAAGCTGTGGGAGACGAACCCACATTGGGACGATAGAGGGAATCTCCTCAGCAGAGTTGAACCTGATGTGCTTGGGTTTGATGAAGAGTCCAACCTGGTTAAAGAAGTATGGACCACCTTCAAACACCTTATTCCTATCTGTCATATTTGAAAAAATAACCATAAAATAGTTGTTGGCTGCTAGAAGAATCTCCATATCCCCTTTTGGATTCCAAATTCGGTGCGACCATGATTCCAACATAGGAAGAGAAAGACAAAGACCCAGAAACTTACAGATGAGCGCATGCTTGCCCCAGTATTCTACATCTTCTGAAATCTGCTCTGGTTGAATAACCAAAAGTGGTCGATCATCAGATCGCTCTAAACACCCATTCGTTTGCTTAATATGGACAAAACCCTTCGACGATGAAGCATTCACCCCAGAAGGGAGACTGTCAGTCTGGTACTTAGCCCCCATCCGCATCAGTATGGAGGAATCAGCAATCTCCATATCAGTGGACAAAGCTTGGGATGTAAGAATCTCCGATTGCCCCATATCAAAAACCCCAGAAAGTTCAAACTCCGATCTGAAAATTTCTATCCTTCTGGCTTCAGCAAAAAACCATGCAAACAGCCCAACAAAAGAGAGATTGCACACCCCAGGCAGCCCCAGCCGACCCCAAACTCACTACAAAACAAACCTCAAAACCCCTAAAACTCCCACACCTCCCTACAAACACAACCTGACCCCGACACAACACCACCAACCAGAGGGGCAAGGATGAACACGTCCAGTGGAGAGCAGTAGCGACACCAAGGAGTAGGCCACAGGCACGCAAGCCCTAGCCGCGCCAAATACCAGCCCACGGGAGTGAACTCAGAGTCATCGTCGCCATCATCCTCTATCATAATATTAAATTACGAATACTATTTTATTTATATTTATTTTTAAATGTTACAAGTTATAACAATATTTAGTATTCACTATATTTTACTATATTTTAATAGATTTATAATTAATAGATTTTAATAGATTTATAATATATTATATATAATATATTAATAGATTTTCTATCTTAGTTGTCGGGTTTAGACCCTGCTGCTCGGATTTGGGTCCAAGTTCGCGCTTGGGTTCGTTGCAGATCTAGGTAGGGTTCTTATTTTGGATTGTGGGTCCGTCCGGTTTTGCACCACATTGGTGTGAACTCGAGTGGACCCATAGTCCAAAATAAGGATCTTGCCTGGACTCGCAACAAACTTGGCAAAACCCGAACGAACTTGAGAAGGCCTGTAGCGAACCCAAGAGGACCCATGATGAACCTAGGAGGACCTGCGGGTTTCTCTTTTATATATATATACACTCACGAACCCACACACGAATTTAAATGGGAATTTTTAGTTTTGCTTGAACTTGAACTCCGAACTCAAGTCCGTCCCTGAACTCGAATCGGCAACTTAGATTTATAATAGTAATTTAATAAATTTATAAAGTATTAAATTTGATTTATCGTAAATTTAGATGCTTTCTAATAATAATTGCTTGTTTTTTCTATGTTCTCAAACTCTGCCTATTTCTTTAGTGTGGCTAGTGGTAGACCAAAGGAGTCTTTATGGAAACATGGGATCCCAATGTTAAAGTTTGTAGCTTCGATAGAGATCTTTATCTCTCAAAATTTGGATGTTATTATCGTTATTATTATATTCAGCTGAAAAGGAAACTTAAGTTTAATTTGTAATATTAAATGTAAATGACATGTGTCATTCTCATGCATTGAGGCATGAATATTCAAAGAGTTATTATTAGTTATAGGAGTTATTAGGAATCTCAAGAGACCTTTCAGTTATAATGTAATGAGTCTCTCCTATTGTTATATATTTGCATCAAGCAAAGGATATTGTACACTTGAACATTTCATTATCAATAAAGATATATTTTTGTTGTGCGGCTGGTTTTTCCCTTCATTCCCGAAGGGTTTTCCCAAGATATTTCTATTCTTCTTTGTTTCAATTTTGTCTCTTTCTTATTGCTGGTTATCTGCATGGATTTCTGGGCTCTAGTTTTAACATGGTATTAGAGCTAGTTGTTCAGTGCCTTCCATCTAAACTATCATGGGCAGCTACGTTTTTGTATTGTCACCATGAGATATATCAGAGTAGGATGTCATGTCTTTTCTGATTGAGTGAAAACTGGAACCTTCATTTGAATTATTGATGACTGGTTACGTTAAATTTTTAAATTTTTTTTTTTTATTGCGTCTCCCCTATCTCTGATATATCAATCTGATACATATGTGATACCAATCATTGGAGGCGGAATATGTTGGTTTGAACTGCAAAAATTTTCTTGATTGATATTTGTATAACTTTTCATCATCCCTTTCACGACGGCTTGTTTGCATGTTTCTATCAGGGCATCAGGTCATTTACTTTGCATAAATGTTCTTTGTGATGAAGTATTTGTAATGTCAACTTTTTGTCTTTGCCATTTTTTATTTGTTATGGATAATGGAGCTATCATTTTGGAGCTATATAATATTGTTTAGTTAATAAATGTGTCGGTTGGCTCTTTCTGGCATTATCGTATGTGTGGAGTGCATTTCATTTCAAATAGAGAACTCCCTGCAACTGCAACAAAACATGTTTTGCTGGTCACAACCTTCGTCGCCGAGTTTTTGTTAAGAGAAGGGCACGAAAGGCCTTTGACGTTTCTCAAATACAATAGAGATGGGGATTTGTTCTCTTGCGCGAAGGATTATACGCCAACTGTCTAGTATGCTCACAATGGCGAACGCCTGGGGATGTATCAGGGTCACAATGGTACAATTTGGTGCTGCGATGTCTCAAGGGATTCTACACATTAGTGTTCTTTCTTGCCAGTGATTGCGTGAGGAACCGTGCCAGGCATTCTAGACTTTCATTAGCGGTAGTTCGGTCTGATATTCGTGTGTGGTGTTGTAGCCTTTGTCTAGAAGGCACTTTTATCTCCATACTCCCTGGCTCGATCAAATCTGGGAGATTGAAGGTGTTTTGTGTGTTCAGTAAATCAAAAAGGGAAATTTTTTATTATCATTGTCGTGGATGTCGTGTGACTAGAGGAATTTCATTTGTTAGACAAAGATATCATGGGCTCCACGGTTTGGTCTTTCAAAGACTCGTCCTCATAATTTTTTTTTTTGTATCATGTTTATGATAGACAGTCACATTTTGGATGGTAAGAGCTCTTTCCTATTTTTAAGTGAATCTTTCATGAGCTGAGAGATAGCTTTCTTTTTTTTTTAATAGGTATAAGGTTGTCTCATAGTGGCTCCTACCACTTCATAATTTACATGGAAATGAGTATTATTATCATTGATCATGGAATATTGATTCAGTGAGTTAAAGAAGATTATGATACATCATACAATTATTATGAGTAAAAGTGTTTTATTTTGGAAAAGCATTTAAATTTATGAATTTTTAAAGTTCTCTCTTTTTGTTGCAGGATGCAACAAGATAAGGATTATAAATCCACAGGGAGATATTGAGCCTGAGATTTTAGCTTCAAAGGGAGGCTTCATAATTAAGGGGGAGTACTTATGGAATCCCCATCACTCTCATAGATGCTTGTGATGCTTGTGGTATTTGAGACTTAAATGGAATCAAGTCTTAGTTTGTTATACCTATTTCTATTCTTGTGTGAATAAATGAGATTGTAAGATTAGCTATGATAACTCTTTCACTATGTGATAGTGAACATCGTGTTGAGAGAGTCCATGATGTCATCACGATGAGAGATTTTGTGATGGGAGTTGGATGTCATGTTAAGAGATTCCATGATAGTTCACGTTGAGAGAGTTCGTGAACAAAGGCTTAGCTGTGAGTCTTGCAAATCATTTAATGTTGAGTGATTCCATGAATATGATTGATTGTTACAGGTTTTCATGTTGAGTGATTCCATGAATATGATTGATTGTTACAGGTTTTCATGTTGAGTGATTCCATGAATATGATTGATTGTTTCATGTTTTCATCGGATATATGGGATGAGAATTTATCAGTGACATTTTTTTGGTTGCAGCTTTATATGAGTGTCCAGCTAAAGATCTCTCTTTTGCTAAGAGGGAGTGTTAAAGTTTGTAGCTTCGATAGAGATCTTTATCTCTCAAAATCTGGATGTTATTATCGTTATTATTATCTTCAACTAAAAAGGACACTTAAGTTTAATTTGTAATATTAAATGTAAATCTCTTGCATTGAGGCATGAATATTCGAAGAGTTATTATTAATTATAGGAGTTATAGGAATCTCAAGAGACCTTTCAGTTATAATGGAATAAGTCTCTCCTATTGTTATATATTTGCATCAAGCAAAGGATATTATACATTTGAACATTTCATTATCAATAAAGATATATTTTTGTTGTGTGGCTGGGTTTTTCTCTTCATTTTTGAAGGATTTTCCCAAGATATTTTTGTTGTTCTTTGTTTCAGTTTTGTCTCTTTCTTATTGCTGGTTATTTGCATGGATTTCTGGGCTCTAGTTTTAACACCCAGGAGCAAACAAAGCAGATATCAAGTATTCATTGCTGCAAATGCATGACTTTTGATGTAAGTTGATTGAAATATCATCTTGCAAAGATTCTATGCAATGATATTACACTGTGTGACAAGTGTCCAAAAGAGGCTAAAATAGAGGCTCTAACACACCTTCAAAAATATGCACAAAATAAGGCAGCAAAAAAGAGGATATTCGAGGCCATGGCAGCTCCAATGGAGACTTTTAGTTCTATAGGATCACTAACAGATGGAGAGGCTTCTTCTATTAGGCCTTGGATATCAAGATCGAGAAGTGTTGGTGGATCTTAATTGGACTTTGGGTTCCACGTAACACTCCAAGTGCTCAACCCAACTTGCTAGGCACAATATGGAACAAAGAGATGCATGAGAAGACAGTTGGCAATTACAAAGATTTTGGATTTGCAATGACATTCCCTTTAATGCTTTATGTAGTCCGTATTGGGATCAGATGGTAACTTCAATTTTTTTGTCTGGTAAGGTTCAAACCCCTAATTTTTATGAGTTTAGTGGGCTGTTGTTAGACAGCGAGGTAAGAAACATTCATCAACTTGTGGAAGAGCAAAGAAAAGTTTGGGAACAAAAAGGTTGCACTATTATATCTTATGGGTGGACAGATGGTAGGATTAGGACACTCATCAACTTTATAGTTGCTTTAGGGGGCTAGTTGGTATTTTTAAAATCAGTTGATGCCTCTAATTAAGTAAAAAATGCAAAAAAATTGTGCAACATGTCGGATGAGGTGGTAATAGAAGTGGGAGTGGCTAATATCATCCAGATTGTGATTGATAATGCAGTTGCGTGTGTGGCAGCTGGTAGATTTTTGATGGAGAGGCATCCCACATTATTTTGGAGCCATTGTGCTGCCCATTGTCTTGACTTGCTTCTTGAGGATCTAGGGAAACAAAATTGGGTGGAGAAGGTGGTTGAAGATGGAAGGAATATTGCGAAGTACATCTACATTCATACATGGATCTTGAGTCTTATGAGAGAGCACACTAGTGGTAAAAATCTTGTACGAGCAGGGGTCATGCGCTTTGCTACTAATTTTCTAAACTGGCAAAGCATATCTGAGAGATTATTATACTTGAGGCGCGTGTTTCTAGATAAGAAATGGTTAGAGAGTCCTTATGCCAATAATCTTGAAGCAGAGACGATTGTGAGGATCGTGTTTGATGCTAGCTTTGAAATACTAATGGAGGAGATCCTAAAAGTAAGTATTCAAGTCTTCATTGATGATTTAGTATGTAATTTGAAATATTTGCATTGGCTGATTTTTGTATAATTTTTTATGTCTAGGTGTTAGAACTGTTGATGAAGGTTCTACAAATTGTGGATGGGGATAAAAACGCCATGGGGTTTTTATATGAGGCTATGGATAGGGCCAAAGAGGCCATTCGATACTCATATAATTCAAATGAGACCAAATATAGACGCATATGGAACATCATTGATTTGTAGGTGGAATCGACAACTCCAACATATTCATGCAGTTTCCTACTACTTGAACCCAAAGTTCTATTTCTCCAACACTTTTAGAGCAGATGCAGAGGTTCAAATTGGCTTGGACACATGCATTCGAAGATTGGTTGCTGATTTGGACCTTTGAGACCTAATACTTGATGAGTTGCAGAGCTACAAGAGGGCCCATTGTTTTCTTCTCTTGATTGCAAACGTAGGAGATGCACCTTGCAGCCAGGTAAAAAAGAACATGTGTTTAGTATTATTATACCATTTGTTTCAGTCATAAGTTTATTGGAAGTTTTACCACAGGATAAATGGTTTATTTTAATCCTTGCAGCTTTATGGTGAGAAGATTATGGTGCCACAACGCTTAATCTTCAAAGCTTGCCATCTGAATTTTATTGCAGCCTTGTAGTGCTTCTGGCTGCAGAGAAACTAGAGTACTTTTCAAAACATACACACAAAGAAATGTAATAAGTTGACTCAAAAGTGCTTGAATGACCGTGTTTATGCGAACTACAACCTTCGCTTGCACAAGAAGGTGGAAGGGCAAGCTTCATATGCAGCACTTGACCTAGATGACATTGATCCATATTCAACATATTGGATTGCTCCTCCTGATGGTGAGGATGCACATTAGGGAGATCCTTTATTGATAGAGGAGTAGCTAGCCGAGTTTGAGATGGAGGCAGATGATTCTGATGCGGATATGGCAGCACATGAGGAGGAACATGAGCTTGGTCATCTATAGAGGCTTTTGTCAAGCTTGAGGCACCTATTTAGGCACCTGTTGAGGATGTTGCTACAACAACTACTTCAACACCACCCTCCCAGCAGCAGTGATCTCTTTTGAGCTTCACTCGTAGACACAATTTATGATTGCTAGTTTTGGTTTTTATTGATACTGTAACTTGAACTTATGTATTCAGAAGTTGCAGTTCCATCATCATGGAGTTTGACTTCTATATGTTTTGAACTTATTTATATTTAGATGTTGTACTACTTGTTTTTTTGGTATATGATTCTATCACTATGTTAATCTACTAAGTTTTAGTTGCTGTGAATTACTGTTTAACTTGAAACTTTGATCAATATATGGTGGATATCTCAAATCATTATATGTTTTACAAATTTGGTGTGTATGTATGCGTATTTAAGAATATTTTAAGAAATTGTATATTTTCAAATGTTCGATACAAGTGCTGATTTTTTTGCCGAGTTTTTGTTGATTCTGAGATTTTCAGTTCTTTTGGGTCAGCTGAGATATTGCCAAAAATGAATTTTTAAACAATGATTAATGCAACAAGTACTACTATCTTCTTTTTTGCAATTGACCTCGATGCTGTATTGTTGGGTTTGAATTTTAGATCACATGACAACACAAAGATCATCTGGGCAGGTCTCCATTCGACTGCTTAGCTTAAGCCTTATTTTGGCCAGTAGCAATTGCTCAGTTTTTTAAGTAGCAATTTGTGGAGCTCATGGTCCCATAAATATTTAATTTTGATGTGTATTTTTATGCAGCCATCTTAAATTGTATTTCTAAGTGAAATTCAAATTAATAATAATAATTTTTGCCAGTAAAATTTAGAGAAAGAGTTAGAGGGAAATGAGAAGGAGGGAAATTCTTTTCTCAATTTGCAGTTGTTGCCCTTTTTTTTCAAAGCTTTGTTGTCTATTCTTAAGCAGTATGTGTCAAAATGATCCAATTTGTGCCTTTCACGTAAATAAAAATTAGCATGGAAACACTTCAGGCTGCTTAAATTTTATAGCAACTGCAGGTGGTTATGAGATTAGACAATATTGATAGAAGGCGACAGTTACAGCTTGCAGTACATTAAAGTAAGTTTATTATTTATCATCAGTATTATGCATGCCAGTTAAACTAGCATGCCTGTGTGGATGACATATTTACCTATTTTCATCAAATTTTTGAGTGGCCTTTTTGATTGAGACTGGTTATGTTGGTTACAACAAGGAGAGAGCAAGCAATCACCAGAACTATGAAAGGCAGTTCTATTTCATGTTTCATGTGCTATTTTTATGCAAACGCTTCTTATTATAACACAATGGCTGTTAAACTTTTATTGCTTATACAGTGACATCAGAAAAATATTTAAACTAAATATTATATTTTTTAAAATTATCAAGGGCTGAGCCATAAAGCAATTATTAATTCTAGTTTCAAGTTGCTTTATTACAACCTTTCCTTATAAGCCAATGGCTGTCAACCCTCCTTTCCTTGAATCGGTAGCATTGGAATTTTTTTTTTGTGTGTGTTATAAGTGAATATCTAAGTGCAAGGGTATTTTGAATTTCCTGATAGATTCATTTTTTATAATTTTATTTTGGAGAATATAATGCATGTAGAAGAGAGGTCACTTTTCAGTCTCACGATTTGTTTAATTTTAGTTTCAATTTTGGGAAAAATTTCTTTATATATATATTTCTTGAAATTTTGTTTTTTTTTCACAGAAGCCAACATAGGAAGGGCTATCATTGCAGCATTTTTTTCCGCTGTTAAGTGCCAAGTTGCTACTCCAAAGAGCTGGAACTCCCATAGAGCATGGCTGGCACGGCCCACCCCAGTGGCAGGTAAGGATTTTTCTATGAATCCTTGCTTGGGCAATGAAGCTTGTTTGTGTGTAAACAGATTCTCTCACTTTTCCACTCATTATTCATGCCATGTGCCTATCATAATTTGTATTTTTTAACACCTCATTGCTGTAATGAGCATTGTATTCCATGCTTGTGTTTGATTTCAGAATATGTTAAAGCGCTATTGCCTGAATAAATTATATTCTCTATCGGACACCAATATCTGTGGTTTAGTCATTCTGTCAAACAATTCAGGTGCATTGTTTATGATTCCACATCCTAAATGCATGCCTGCCAGGGCTTTTCCATCTATAATATCTGAAAATGATAGCTGTACTGCTGTGCTTTGATGTATGCCCATCCCCTCTTCCAAATGTCCCATTTTGGCACAGGGAGGGAGGACACTGGCAAAGAATTTTGCTTTATACATACCGTTTCACATTTTTTTTTGAAGGTTTTTAAATCCTTCTCAAAAAATCCATTTTCTGCGAGTTCAGCACTTATTGCATCCATGAGACAATATATCTTTGAGGCAATTCATGACCCATGTTTCTGCTTTCCACATTTTGTGTGTATATCTACTCCAGCATTTTCAACAATAATATTTGACAAAAAGCCACCATCATTATGCTCTGGTGGATGTCCATACTCTGTTCTAAAGCTCCCATTTTATCATAGGCAGGAAGGATGCTTGTAAAGGTTGTTGAATTGGGCTTTATGCCTGCCTATTGCATTTTCTGAAAAGTTTCTAGAGCCTTTTCCACATCTTTTTGTTTATATTGTGCAATCATTGCAATCTGTGAAACCACTTTTTTGGCTGGATACTGACATGAGTTTTCTATGCTTTGATGGGTGTCAATACACTCTTTTGAAAGCTTTCAATTTGACACAGGCAGGCCGGATGTTGGAAAAGGTTGTGGAATTTGGCTTTACACCTGCCAATAAGATTTGCTTGAAAGTTTCTGAAGCCTTTTCATAAACTTATCTATGTGTATATCAAGTGTAGATGACCAAAGTTTGTCACCTTAGTTTTGTTATAATCATCCCATTTAATTACCTAGTCTCATGGTATTCACCAACTCCATCTTTCCAACCAATTCCGTTTAATCACCATAGCATTATTCTATTAACCAATGCATTTGTTTCAACCAATGAAATCTATCATCATTTGTCAACCAACCAATTCTGTTATGATATTGCTATCTTGATTCAACTGTGCAGTTTTTGAGTCTAATTCATTGACCCATGTTTCATCAGTAGTGTTTCACAAGAATTCATCTCTCAAGAGAATGAATTATACATTTAGCGGATGGCGCTTGATTCGTAGGCTAAAAGTGTTGAAAAGTCAAAGTTGACTTACTTTTTCCAAGCTTAATTTTCTGATGTTTAAGGGAGGCCTATATGTGCTTATTGCATCTAGTTGATCCCAATACCACAATTCAAAAGCACATTACTAGTTCTGTTGTCAAGATATTTGCACATCTCATAACACCATTTGATTTATCAGCTTCATGTTTACAGTTTAATCACTTTGTTGATTAATTGATTACATTATATTATTATTCCTAATATCACCCTGTGACTAATTATTTAATTAGTCTTTATCTAATGTGTGCACATGTATCCAATTAAGTTAAAGAAATAATTATAATCATGCTCACGTACATTTCATTCATCAATCAAAGTCGTTTAACTAATGTCTTAGTTATCTTAGTCTTTAATTAATTTATGCGTATATATTCAATTAAATGAAATAAATAAAGTGTTTTAAAACTCGCCAAATACAAAATTTGCCAAGATCTGTAAAAAGAACTCAATAAAAAATCGGAAGAAAACTTAGGAACTTAAAAAACAGTTTAAGTTCAATTAGAAATGCATTTCGTTTGCAGAATTTAATGAGAAGATGCATCTAATGACTCGGTTAATGATAACACAAAAAAAAACCAAGCTGAGTCTAGATATATTTGAACTCACAAAATTGCATTCTGAGGAATGCTGATGGCTGGAAGCAAAATAGTAAATAGTTTCTGTAAAACTGAAAGCAAATACATCATTATAATTACATCTTCCTCTTTCCAAATCTAGTAAAAACTAAGATAAGTACAACTAGAGGGTCTTCTCCTAGAAGTCTGTACTGGGCGTGACTGTGTTGTTATATGGAACCTAATCAGTCTTGAAGGTTAAATTTTCTCCACTTTTATTGGCGTAGTTTCCCCTCAAATTTTGTCAATGAGGGTTTTGGGGGCAGTGCCCCTAGCACACACCCTGACACGATACAGGGTGAGTTGGGGGCAGCGTTCTGTGAAGCCAAAAATGACCCTTGTAATTGCTCAAAGGCTTAAGTACCCTATTCTCCCCCCAGCCCTTCGAACCAGGCAAATTTCGAACCAGTCTTTGGTTCTGGTCCCGGTTCCCTTTTGGGTTCAAACCTAGGCAAGCTAGTTCCTCCAAGCTGAACCTAGGTAGAATCATGGACGAACCAGGGCAGACACATGTAGACCGAGTGCGAACCAGGTCCAGATCCATTGAGATACATTCTATAATTTAGTGCAGAAAATAATTATTACAGAATTTGAATAAAGATCTTTAACATTACAAAACAAAATTTGCTTCAGTTAAGATATTTATTCATCAAATTAAAATAGCACTCAATATATCTTCCAGTGAAATTTTTATATCCAATCGCTGATAATGATCGCTGATAATGACCCCTATCCGACTAATTGGAAGCTTTGTATTGTGATAAATGAAATTCTAAACATGAAACAACATCTTCAATAGGTGAAGGAAGTTGCAAGCTACTGATATAACATTTTTCTAGTAGGATGTTAATTAGATACTAACAAGCTCTCTGTACAATGAAAAAGTAACAAGGATTCAACAACTTAGAAAGCAGAATGTCATTAGTGCATCAGGTTCCGTTGATATGGCACTATTTGTGAATCAACTCTAATACCTTTGATGATGAGAAGAAGATGAAGATTTAGATAATCCATTAGATGATTAAAACTTAGTATAAAGTTCTAATTCTTGAAAGTCAAAAAAATGATACTTGGACTTGATATTATTTTAATATTTTGGTGTTGATGATAGAAATGATGTTATGATTAGAAGTTTATAGTTTTTTTGTTGTTTTTATGATACTATGTGGCATTCTAATCTTAATCCGTTCTTTTTGGCTGCATACATATGCATATGGATGTATGTATGTATAATTTTTATATGTTTTTGTACTAAAGAACCCAAACGAACCCAAACCGCATTTCAAAATTTTGTCGTACCAGAAAACTGGTTCTTCGAACCCGAACTCGAACTGGTAACTTAGCTCAAAGGAACTGAGAGTTATTTTTCCCCCTCTTAGCAAAATACAATTGAAGAAATTAGAAATGAATTTTACTGAGGCTATTTTTTTGCCTACAAACACTGATTTTGGATTGTGGCCAAGTTTAAAACTTAAGTTTTTGGTGCAAGTAAGAGTCACAAAAGCTCGCCTGACCCAAAAACTTGGTGAGTTCTTGCAACTCTGCAAGTATGCAATCGATGGTAATTATCGTCACCGACGTTTCATTCATCAATCAAAATGGGTTAACGAATGTATTAATTATCTTACTCCTTAAATTAATTTATGCAATTAATTGAAAAAATTAATTGTAATTATGTATTAATTATCTTACTCCTTAAATTAATTTATGCAATTAATTGTAATTATCTTTCACTGACACTTCATTTATCAGTCAAAACTGTCGAGTCAATTCAACATCTGACATCTCACTTATGTCAATTTAGTTCCATTTTTCACTCATCAATCAAATTTGTTAACTAATTTATGAATAGTTTACTGAAAAATCAAGTTAGTTAATTGGTCACTTAGTTGATTGCTGTTTTTTTGTATGGATTAATGGAATTTGACGGTCACCCTACCTATCATATGAATTTTTATCATGGTTTGATGCCTTTCATTTTGTGTTTTAAAAAGATAATAAAAAGTAGAATTAGAAAACAGCTATAAATTAGTAATATGTACTACAATCTCAAATTTACTAAGCGAGTTTCTAAATTACTGTTCTATATTGAAAAGATTATAAATTAATATAAATATATTATAAACAATAAAGAAATGATATATATATATAATCAATTAATAATTATTTATAATAAATGTTAAATTTTAACTAAAATGATAAGCTACTAGATTCAAATAAGAAAATAAAAATAATTCTAAAAACTCATATTAGAATATTTTTTTTAACATGAACATTTATATTCTAAAGTAATGTATTTTAATATTATAAAGTAAAATACTGTATGTTACCTATAATAAGTTTTTATGGGTTAGAAATTAATTGGAGTGTCATATACACGGTTTCATAAAAATATAGCACATCAATTCATATGGTTCAGTACACTTTTAAGCTTTTGTATATGGTCTAAAAATGAAAAAATAGCCATTTAGGCCATCAAATTCCAGGCCTGTTGCCTAAGCACTTCACCAATATGATGATGATTTGATTCAAATGGTCATAAATGGATAAAACAAATCAGCTGCTCCCCAAATTTTTAGGACTGGTGGATTTATAGATTTTGAGGTGAAAATGTGAACGGCCAAGATTGATTCACTTTCAGGATAACAATTAGAATTATAGTAACTATGATTGAATATTTATCTCAATTGATTGATTAGTGAAGTAATTTGATTGGAAGTTAACTTGATCAATTTATTGGTTATCTAATTTGATTAATGAGTACAAGGTGCAACTGACTAAATGGACTAAATTTAGTTACCTATAATAGTATTATGTATTTGTGTGTACTTTCTTCCCCTATTACATTTTTCTAAATCGTTCCTCTCTTATTAAACCTTGTGTTTTTGTGTGTTGTATCCTCATTTAATGTGCTGCTTCCTCTCTCTTTCCACCCCTTTAGTTATCCGCGAGTCTTTTAAGTCGTCATCATTTTAATGATGGACTGTGGATTGTGATCCAAAATGCTGATACTAAATTACAGACACACAATCAAATCCGGAAGAAACTATGGCATAGGCTAATGGACTGCGGAAATCATATAAAATTGATTAGTGAAATATGTTGTGACATTGCTATCAGCATTCACAATTCTACTTGCTGTGGAACTTTTCTACTACTTATCAAGTGAAATAATATGTGATAAACTCATTTGTTAACTTTCTTTGATGAGTGAAACGTAGGTGAGGATAATTAGAATTATTTATTTTGTATAATTGGTTATATGGGCATGGACTAATCAGGAGCCAATTAATTATTTACTTATTTTATAGGTTAAATGAGACTAATTAATATAATATAATTAATTAATCAATAACGTAAATTAATATCATGAAGTTGATGAATCGGTGGTGTGATAGATAGATAGATAAAATTTTAACGTCCACGAGGCCAAAAATAGCCTATGGGACAGCAAGACAACTCAAGATAGTGATTAGATGATGCAACATAGAGAATTAGTTGAGTGACAAATAACGATAAAATTGATCGGTTGGACAGATGGAGTAACTTGACAACATTAGACTAGCCCAATTAAAATGGGGTGATTATGATGGTGTTAAGGTGGCAAAATCTAGGTGTCCCCAGCTCTCAAGGCATTTATTAAAAGCACAAATCTTGGAGGGATTTTTTCAGTCAGTTCGTTTACCTTTTGTATGCTGCCAAATTTTGCATATATATGTCTATGAGGGAAGTTGCTACGGTATATGCTAAAATTCCTCTTTGATGGATGCTCATAACCTGTTCCAAAGCTCTTATTGTGGCACAGGTAGAGAGGATGCATTTGCTGGAGAGTTTCCAAAGCCTTTTCAATAAATCTATTTTGTGCATATCATAAAATCATGGTATCCCATGAGATCACATTTATTTGAGGGATTGAATGAATGAATGAAGGGTTTTTAATAATGTCCACAAGGCCAAAGCAGCCTATGGGACCCTGGAGCAGCACAATGTGCACTGTCTATAGTATATACTTCCGCATTTTGTATGATGTGTACCAGGACAATTGCAACTACAACATTTGACAAAATTCCGCTATCCTTTATGCCTTGATGGATGTCCATACCTTGCTCCAAAGCTCCCATTTTAGCACAGGGTAGGAGTATGTTGGTAAAATGTAAGTTGGTCGATTTAGAGACCTGTGAATATGCTAATTATGAAAACTTGCCTGGGACAAAAGCAAATTGCCTGTGAGGGATAAAAGAGTGGATTATCTTCCAATGTAAAGTTTTCTTGGGAATACAAGTTTGCAATAACTGCTAATCTTCAGAGGGGATGTGTGCAGCAAGCACAGGGTGTAGTGGTTTCTTCAGCTAGCCATTTCTACGTAATGCTATGAGGTTGAGGTTGAGATGAGCAGTGGAGGTCAATGACCTTTTATGATTGTAATAATGTGGAAAATATGCATTGTGATTCAATCTATATGTCTTGCATGCAATGGCATTGCCAGTGCTACGCATGAGAGCATTTTCAGTTTCACTAACCTATTTCCTCATTGTTAGGAAATGATAAGATTGATGAGACCTTTTCCTGCATAACTCTATGATATAAAGCATGTGTACACAAACAAGTGTACAGAATAATTATAATGCAAAAACTCAGGCTTGAAATTTTCATCTTATTAAAGCGCATTTGTAAAGTGCATATGTGGAACATGGCATGGGGTAATTTTTCTTCTGTACCTTATTGTGCGTATGAAACTTAAAGTACCTTGAAGTTACCTACTGCATCATGGTGTTTGGTATGTGTGGCTCTGCTAACTAGTATTCAATCAAATTCATGTTCGTCAATCACTGATAAAAATTCTTTGAAACATGAATTTTGGTTCAATTTGTATTTACTTATGTTATTGGTCTGATTTCTGGATTAGATTGTGACGTTTCAAATCATACTACATGATTCAATTTTTACTTATGTTGATTTTTTCCTCTCTGCAAGGTCTTGATTGCTCTCATTAATCATGCTTTGAATGATTTGCTGGAAGCTGGAAGGAAGCTTCTGTTTGGACACTGCAAAGCGAGCCTAAAACTCTTTACCATTTTATCATATTGTGCAGGTTACTTGAAAAACAGTCCAGCTTCTGTATTGACTTGCTGACATAGCTGGTTGAACCTTAGAGGTTTCTTCATCTTCTGAAGAAAATTGTTATATCTGTATCTTTTGAAGATCAGTCCCAACTATTTCTTTGGAGTGCAAAGAGCGTGGTGTTTTGCCAAATTAATTGCGGTACCGTAGAGAGGGTGTGTGTATATGACCATTGGAGTGAATGGCCTTGCTCTTCGGGATACTTCAGCTGCGTTCCCTATCTTTAGTTTCATTTTTACCTAACTATGGAGTCTGCTTTTCCTTATTTAATATTCAAGCTCTCTTTAATAAGCTTTGGGTATGTTTGCTCGCCGTATTTCTCAAGGAGAGAATTGGATTTATTGATATGCAATCCAAGTTATCTGGACAGGCTTCTCTTTTTTCAGTTTCCAATATAAGGAATTTCGAAGAACCTTTTGGTTTCAGAAGTATCTCCGAGGCATGGAATTTTTTCTCTTTCTAGTTTCTGTAACATGTCATGAGCATTATTTCTGTATTTCCTGTAAGGATATACTAAATAATGATCTTTTTGAATGGGTTTGAAGAAAGATTAGGTTAATGTTGCTACCTGTGTTATTAGTATTTTGATTTGCTATTAAACTTTCACTCTTGGCGTAGTATTTTTTTTGCAGTCTTTCGAAATTCATATTGAGAGCTTCCTACTCACTCAGTTTTATTAACTATTTGTGTTCTCCGCCTTCTCTGGAGTTGAATGTTCAAATATGGTCAGAATAAAATCCTTTAAAATGCTTTAGTGTGGGTGAGAGTATAATCGATTCTTCTTTAGGATACAAACTGGCATTTATCCTAGCAAATTTGATGAATAACTCATTTGAAAAAAGAATAAAAGAAAATCACATATAAAGGGGAATATAGCAGTATAGAGTTTTGAGGCGTGAATTCTTGTGTCTTCGCATAGAATCATGCAAAGTATGTAATCATATAGTTAAAATTTGCAAATTTTGATAAAGCTTATCATCTATGCATCTTAAATACAAATTATTTAGTTAAACCTTGCAAATTTTGGATAGGTTATCATCTAGGCATCTTTGAAACAAATTATTTTATGGCAAGTTTCATTTGAGGATGAATCACTCGGTTATAGATACACGTCAATCTACGCCATACATATGATAGACGTTATCTATCTATGCCATATAGATAACGAATCAACATTGATGTACGTGAATACAGTTTGTGCTGCTAGACTGTTAAATATGACGCTTTCATCAGTTTTAGTCAAACATTGATAATGATTGGCTAACACATGTTTCCGATCTTATTAATGGGAAAACAATGTTCAATTGAAGGCAATTTATTGGTTCGATCTGAGATTCAATTACCATTATTAAATTGAAAACTTATTTTAGCAATAACTACATCAAGATCAAAAGATGATGAGTGTATATCAAACATGGTGTTAGTGTACACTTTTGATTATGCGATATCTTCGCATGTTTCAAGGTGGGTCATATCCACGAGTGGGTTGAATGTTAGTAGGTTGATATTAAATGTGTCAACTACAATGTAATGATGACATAGTTAACTTGTGGATCATAGAACTTAGGCCTATTTGCTATAGTTACACTTATTTTTGCTTTTTTAACATTGATTGGTGAAATAAAATCTAGTTGGTTTCAACCTTTGACTTCGGATCATTGGAATGGGAGTTCAAATTACTAAATAAAATGCTACATATTGAGGGATGTATATTTTGGACTAATTGCCAATGTTCTCATTTGGGATTAGTGACACGGTTTAACCACTGGTTGTTGTATTTGATATTGACAAGTTGATCAATTGGTACATTGACAACCCCAACATGTAACACATGGTATTATTAGATCTTGGTTTTGATCAATTGGTACATTGACAACCCCAACATGTAACACATGGTATTATTAGATCTTGGTTATAGGTTCAAATCTCTTCAGGCAATGTTGAGGGGCAATTGTTGGACTAACTACCAATGTTCCTTTTTAGGATTGTTGACATGACATGGCTTAACTGTCTCTTGCATTCTATAAATATAGTGGTTATATTGAGCATTGACAGGTTGATAATTTGGTGCAACGACAACCCTAGCGTGTAACAGTATAGACATTATTTGGGGGTCATGCCTCCTATAAGAAATGTTTTTAATTAAGGTAAAGAGGGGTGTTGGGAGGTCCTCAACCCTTGTACAACATAAACAATAAGCAATAAGGGCTTAAATAAAATAAAATAAAACCAACGAGAAATTACCTAGGAAACCTTGAAAAGTTGAAGGTGAAATTCTAGGGTGGTTTGAAGTTAAAATGGTTCAAATCTCTTTAGACAACATTGAGGGGGAATTGTTGGACTCACTACCAACGTTCCTCTTTAGGATTCGTGACATGGCTTAATTGCCTCTCGTGTTCTATAAGTCTAGTGGTTATATTGAGCATTGACAGGTCGATCATTTAGTGCAATGACAACCCTAGTGTGTAACAATATAGACATTCTTTGGGAGTCGTGCCTCCTGTAAGAAATGTTTTTAATTAAGGTAAAGGGGGATGTTGGGAGGTCCTCAACCCTTGTACAACAATGACAATAAGCAATAAGGACTAAAATAAAATAAAATAAAACCAAGAGAAATACTCGAGAAACCTTGAAAAGTTGAAGGTGACACGAACTCTAGGGTGGTTTTTGAAGTCAAAATGTTTTAACAGTTCTTGCTTAACTATTGAGTGATGATTTGCTTGTCTTAAATTTCCTAACTATTGAGTGATGATTTGCTTGTCTTAAATTTCCTTTTTTGGGAACAATACTAAAGACTACTAGTAGATCCATTATTCAAACCCTTATCCCCTTCGAATTGGTCCTTTCATGCTTCATCCATAGTGGTACCATGATTAGCATAATAATTGGCTAAATTTTTTTTCAATCTTTATGTTTGATTTGTTTTTACCACTCAACAATTTTGTAAGATAAGTTGGTCATAGTAGGAATCTTTTGTTTTTATCCATAAGCACAAAATTTAGTAGATAGAATTTTTTAATTTTTGTTTCTGCATGTTATTCCATTGAAGATGCATTTAGTGCTAGTTATGCAATACCTTGCCTTGATTTTGTATCATTGCTTATTTGTGAGAAAACAAAGTTGGTTCAAATGGGTTGAGTATAATTTAATCACAAACACTTGCTACATCCCAGAATACTATACATCAAAATGCTTAATATTAAAGATGATAATATAGGTAAACACAAGGATTCCAGTCACATGTGTAGCCCAAGGACAAATATTCACATGTTTTTGCACATTCTTCATCTTCCTCTAAGTGGTCACTATTGAAGGATGATAAGTTGAAGTGTGTGTATTATAATGGTGTAAGGTATGATGAGCATCAACGTAATGTAAATAAGATTGATGAGCTATGGAACCTTCTCCTAAAGCATATGTGGAGCCTCTTCCATCCAATTCATCTTCAAACACTGTATTACATGCACATTTTAGGTCCACCTCTGTCATGTGGTGAAGACAATATGAAGGGACATGTTCTCTTTATTAGTTGTTGACTTCTTGATTTAAGATCATACATAATACAACTTCATCTATGGGAATGCACCCTTCATGTCTGAGTTGCATTTTGTCACACATCTTGACAGGCATTAACACTTACGTAAGTGTTAGTAGGAAGGTTTCTATTGAGGTTTATGATGACACATTGAATAATGTGTTAACAATTTTTAGAGTGTGTGATGAGCACTTCACAAATATTGCATTGTTGGTTGATAAATTACACACTCAAGGGTACATTATGAACATATTAACTTTTCTCTTTAATGGTAGTTGAGTATTTTTGTTATCCCATCTAAAGTGTTAGATTTTGCGAGAAGCGAGAATTAAACTAGGATTTAATGTAGGACATTGATCACATGCACCTCCAAAACATAGATGATTGGGGATCAAATTTACTAAATTAAGAGAAATTTGAATCAACAGAAAAATAGATAAAAAGAAAGAAAATTTTGAGCAGACTCTCAATACTCTCACTAATCATCACATAAGATAGACACACTCCATTAGTCTCTCCCTCAAATTTCCCAACATATTTTGAATGTACGAATCGACTTCAATACCACTTGTAGGGAGTTTGGGTAGTCATTTCTATCAAAATGTGCGTTTGTTCAAGAAACCGAGTCTCTCATGGGAGGTTCTTAAAACATTTCATGAATTGTGAGGGGATATGTCAAATATGTGTGAACAATGCTCAAAACAAATACTCCTTTGCATTAACAACTCATGAGTAGTGAGATGACAAAGTATATAGCCTTTGAGATCATCTGCATACCCAACATATATGTGGGGTTTTTTATGCGAATCTTGATGAACTTTCTAGATTGTTTCTTTGCGAAAGCGTTAAAATCCATAAAATTCTCAAAGACCCCAAACTTTTGTCTAAGAAAAGAAACTCACATGTATCTAGAAACGTCATTAGTGAATGTCAACACCTATTGCAATATGGTTGTGGAAATGGTCTACCTAAATCATTATGTCATCAATTCATCCATAATAATTTTTTAGAATTCTACATCATTCAATGACTTGATCTACATATCTATGTTGGCATGAATGCCTTAAGGAGATCACTAGTATGCTTTGGAAGATGATTGAGTATTTATGTGTTACATTCATGACTTGGTTTGTCATTTATGTCAACATATCAACTTTTTGCATAGTTTAGGCAGAGTAGTAGAGACAGTTTTATTCGACGTAGTTTGTAGATGAAGAGTTACATCCAACACGATTAGCAACATATTCTCAGATATGTATAGATGCTATGTTTATGTTCACAGAAAATATTATGAAGTTGTGTGCGTTACAAAGGTTTTGTAGAGGATTGGTTACAAGCTAGGGTATTGAAAATTGTATTGTTTTGTTCATGTCGTATTTTTTTGATGGAGTTAAAGCTTGTTTAACAGGCTTGGATGTTGGTTAGAGACATGTTCGTGATGCTATGTTCAAGATGGCATAATTTGGTTTTCAGTTTGTGAAGACTTGTGAAGGATAATGTGTGGGTTATTCCTTGGAAGTTGATTGTGTTATAGTATTGATGTAATTCACATTGTAACATGCAGAACTTAAATTGTAATATGATGGTCCTATATTATTCATTGTACATTGGGGAGCCTCAAGGTCAACTCAATTAGTTATTAAAACTTGGTATAAAGGAAAGATGTTTCCTTGGTTGGAAATCTTCATATGTGGTCATATGTAATGAAATGTGATTATATGTCAAGTTGGATGCAAATTTTGCTAAGGTCAAGGCAAAGATAGATGATGGTGGTGTTGTAGAACTTCAAAGGAACTGTATTGGCAAGATAAGTTGTTATTTTAATTAGTTCATTTTCTTGGAAATGTAATACTAAATTGTTTAGTGAGAACAGTTATGAAGTAATTTGGATAGTGGGTTCAGTTAACTTCCTATTAACTCTTAACATGGTTGGAACATCTCCTAGCAAGGTTGGAAACTCCTCACAAGGATTCATAGTCTCTTAACATGGACTCATATGTAGTGATTGTATTTATTTGACTCCTAATCGGGTCACATCCTTTCACAAGTAACATTAATATTAGTACATCATCTTGTGGGCATCATTCCCATAAGTGTTTTCTCTCTGATCAAGAGTTTCCCTAGTTAACATATCTTGTGTTACTTTGCATGATTATCATCTTGTGGTTGTATATCTTTTGGTTACATGTTCCATATTTGATAAAGCTGATAAAGATTACTTAAAGTGCATAACTGATTCACCTATGCCCCCTCTCAATTATATTGGTGAACTTTACTTTCTAACAATTGGTATCAAAGCACCAGGTCCTTGAAGAGAAATTTTAACAACTCAAGGAGATCCATGACTACATTTAGGAAAGAAAGTTCAAAATTTGATGGAGTAAATTATGACAACTAGAAGGATAAGATGAATACTCACTTTCTATGCATGGGAGTAGCTTACTAATTGGTTACAAGGGAAAGTAAGCCATGGGTAGAAGAAAATAATCTAGAATCATGTACTCCAGATGACAAAGATCTATTCATGTACAATATGTATTCTAGAGAAGCATTGTTATCAACTTTTAGAATCAGAGTATCTTAAGGTAAAAGGCTTATACCCTACACATGAAATTTGGATTAAGTTGCAACATTCATTTGAAGGTGATGAATTTGCAAAGAAATCTAGACTTCATAATTGGAAGAATATGTAGGATAATGCCAAGATGATGGAAGATGAATCTATTAGAGCATATTTTGGTAGAATGCTTGAGATTGTTGTAGGAATCGAGAGTTGTGAAGGAACTATGACAAAAGATGAAGTGGTAGGGAATATATTGGAATATTTGACCCCTGAATGTACACACAAAGTTGAGATCATTGAAGAAGTTATTTTTGTGACAAAATTTTACCAGAGAAACATTACATGGGAAGTTGCAAGTATTTGGACAAAAGTTGAAGCAAAACCAAGGAGCAACTAGGACAAAATCAGCTTTTAGTGTCAAGAAAGACAGAGGTAAACTTACAAGGAGTGTGAGAACAAGTGGAGATTATGGTAGAGAATGGACAATCAAACAAGAAGAGGATAAGAATATTGATGAAGGACTTGCATCACTTATGAAAAGGGAACCTAAAGGTAAGAAATTTTTTGCTTGTTGGACTTGCAAAGAACTTGGTCAATTTTCATCTAGTGGTCCTAAAAGAGAAAAGGTGATGAGACCTAGGAAGCCTTATAAGTCAAAGTTTACACAAGATTGCTTCTATGTGGATGAAGAAGATGATTTCAATTTTAAGGTGATAAATTTCCTAGAGAGTGATGAACTTGGATTTGTCTCTTTTAAAGAAGAAATCCCTGAGAAAGAAGAGAAAGCTCTAGTATCACATGTTGAAAATAAAAAGTCTAATTGGATTATAGATAGTGGTTGTTCTCATCATATGACAGGAGACATGAATAAATTTGTTGAGTATAATAGTTATGATGGAGGAATGAGTAGAGTTGGAAATAATGCACCTTTTCAAATTAAAGGAAAATGATCTACTACACTTGATGGGAAAACTAACACTGAGGATGTCTAATTTGTTGATGGTTTGAAACACAATCTTTTAAGTGTTGGGAAATTGGTGGATAAGGGATATTTGTTGCAATTCACAAAAAAGACTTGTATAATGAAGGATAAAGATAGTTGATTGGCACTGGTACAAAGACAAGAGATAATTTTTTCAATTGAATCCTACTAAGATGACATGTTTGGTTGCAAAAGTTGATGACAATTGGTTATGACATAAGAGATTTTGCCCAATTAACTTTGATAACATTGTGAAGATAAGTACTACACATGCAATTAGAAATTTGCCTAAGATTGTGAAACTATCTAACATGGTTTGTAAGGAATGTGTGATGGCAAAGCAAACAAAGAGTTCATTTCCAAGCAAGATGTTTACTACTACATTGAATTTGGATATTGTGCACACAAATTTGAGCATTCCTGCAAGAACAAGAGCATTATGTACTTTTTATTGATGATTTTATAACAATGATATGAGTAGCATTTCTTAGAGAAAAGTTAGAAGCTTTTTGAGAAGTTAAAGTTATTTAAAAATAGAGTAGACGATGAGTTAGGATCACATATTAAGTGTTTGAGATTAGATAGAGGAGGAGAATTCATTTCAAATGAGTTTAACATTTTTTGGGAGAATAACAATATTAAGAGACAACCTCTAGCCCATAAGACACCACAACAAAATGGACGAGCAGAAAGGAGAAACATATCAGTTGGAGAGACAACTAGATCAATGATGTTTGAGTAAGACAACTACAATATACATTGAATAGAGTACAAATGATGCACGGTACTAGTAAGTCACCCTATGAACTATGGTTTCAACATACACCTATTATGAAATACTTTAGAATCTATCAAAAGAGATGATGGCATTGATAAAATTGACTCTAGAAGGGATGAAGGAATGTTCTTTGGATATTCATTGAAGAGTAAGATGTGTCAGAACCTACAATTGGAACAATTGTTATGTTGTCATTGATGTCAAACCTTACTGCTGAGATAGTTGCTACCTGAGTAGAGTGCCATATCATTTGATTGATGAAGAGGATTTGAAAATAAGACATAACAAGAAGACCTAGTGGAAAGGTTGAGTTATGTAAAACTACAATGGACACTTAATTAGTTGCTACATTGGCAAGATAATGTGTTGTTTAATCAATACACTAAGTGGAGAAGATAGTTGAGTTGAAGCCTAGTTGAGTGATCAATGAAGGACCAAATGCATAGTCTAAACTGAGCAACAGAGCAGAAGATTAAGGAACTTACAGTTGAAGTCAATTTATGCTGTGTTGACCGAGTGAACAGTAGAAGCCGAGCAAATATAGTGTCGATTGAGCAATAGTAAAGACTAATTATCAAAATATTCAGACTGAGTGAAGACAATATAAGTTGAGAAAGATAGATAGTATTGAGTGAGTTATCTAGTGATGACAATATTGGTTGAGTGTCAGCATTTGATAGTTTGTGAAGGAACTGAGATTCCTAGCCAACATAGTTGAATATTTGGATTGGTCAAAGCACATGAAGGATACACATTGATGAAACAGAGTATTTAATTCATGATAAACCATGTTTGAGCATTTCTAGACATGGATTCAAAGAGAAGTTTTGAAAAGTATCTAGAAGGTGAAGGAGGAAACAAAATAATGGAAGGATTTGATGAATCTAACCTACCCCTAAGATCAACAGTGATGTTTAAGTAGAAAAAGATCAAAGCTACCTATTTAAGAAGACATAAGGATAATCTAGAGAGCTTGGAGAATTCGTTGGTTCTATTGATTGGCGAACTTGAGGAGAAGGCTTGAAGAGATTAGCAGAGGTAAAGTATAATTGCTTAAAGGGTTTTCAAGTGAATCAATGATGGAGATATTAATGAAGGCTAGTTAGTAGATCAATAGATGAGCTACACTATGATCTATATTTGAAAGTGAGTTGTATTTATCCTATCAACCTATTGTTACTTTATAACTATTGTATCAGTTAAAATCATTTAATCAAGGTTGACCTAACATTTATTTGTAAATCCTTTCATCAAGGTGACATTCTAATGGGATGTTCCTAAGTCCTCTAATAAGGCCACTCCTAACAGGGTCACACCTAATAGTGTGTATTGTAACTTTTAACAGGGTTGGCTTTTCATTGAGCTCACTTTAGAAGAGTGAAAATTTTGCAGCATGTTGCTGGTCTTTTTTTCCAAATTAGGTTTCCATGTTAAATCCTAGTGTCATACTTGTGTGAATGTTATTTGAAATGTTTAACCATTTAATGTTTTACATTCTGTAAGTAGGTTATGGGACATATAAGTGCAAGTTTATGTTATTGATAAGATGTTGTAGAGACTAAGTGGACTAATGAATAAATTTGAGTTGTTGAAAGTAGTTAAAAGTCTATTTGGAACATCTAGAGTTGAGGATAACTAATTCACCCCGCCTCTTAGTTATTCTAAATCATTGTAACAATTGGTATCAGAGCATGTGGTGGTTGTGCAAGGAAAAGTTTAAAGAGACTTAAAGGTAAAGATCAAGATGTACAAAATGGAGATACCCAAGTTGAACAAGGATAACTTCCCTGCATGGAGAAGTTTGATGAAGTTGCACATTGCTAGAATTGGAGATTCAACAATATACTTCCTGGAGCATAGCAACATAGCAGTACCACCACCTATGACATCCCAATAGATAAATGAGAAACAAGAACACAATCCTACAATGTTGGAGATTTCATATATCCTAAGTTACTTAGAGTTTGATGATATAAAAAAGTGCACTTTTGCAAAGCAAATGTGGCACAAACTGGAAAAGATCCACGGAGGAGACAAGAATGTACTAAGAGCCAAATCAAAAAGCTTGATGACATAAAGATGGTAGAAGGTGAGAACATTGCTCAATATGTTGGAAGAATCAAAGAAGTGGTGAATGCTATTAGAGGAGTTGAAAGAAATATTGATCATGAGATTGTGATCAACATGGTATTGTGAACTTTACTTCCTATTTATGCTATTAGAGTTTTTGCAGTACAAAAACTCCTGGTAATGATTTAACCTTGGATAGTGTAGACTCATTGCTTTTGAATTGTCAAATTTTGATAATTTTACTACCCCTTCTATTGAATGTGCTTTCAAGACACAATTGGTTTTACATAAGTCTAAGAAAAAGAAAGAAAAGAATGAGGTTAGTGATAGTGAATCTTCTAATGATGATCTTGAGGATCTTGAAGCATTAATGGCTAAAACACTTGTAAGAGGCAAATGAAAATTCAAAGGTAAAGTTCCTATAATTTGTTTTTCATGCAATAAAGTTGGTCATATTGTTGTAAGATGTCTTGATAGGGATGACAAGGATGAAAGGAAAGACAAAAGGTTCAAATGAAGAAGAGATGGAAGAGACAACAAAGGATTAAAAGACTACAAGGGTAAAAGTAAGAAATCATATTACATTGTTGAAGAAGAGATTGATAGTGATTCTGATAGTCATGACGAAGAAGTTGTTTATGTTGCATTGAAATATGATTCTGATGAAGATGAGAAAACTACACTTATTTCATATGTGAGTAAAGGTGATGTAAGGAAACTTGGCAACAAAGAATATAACCGTTTCCACATAACCCATAATAAATCTGAAATAATCACGAAATTAAAATCCACATGCAAGAGAATAGACAACATACCCACAAAATTGTGACACAAGATATACCCTGGGAAACCCTCATTGAGGGAAAAACCCAACCTCCAAAAGCATCCATCATCATGTATTATTCAGCAAAATAACCATTGCCATACAACCATGGAAGCCTTCATGGCCATAGCCACAACCGAGCAAACTATGTGAACAAGCATGAATCCACACATCCCATGCCATGCTTTCAACCTTCACAAATGCTCTCTTGGCTAACCTGTCAAGCCTTGTCCCGCTCAACTCTTGCCTTTTATCTTCTCCTTGTCACTCTCTCTCACTTTTACAACAACTACCCTTGTGGCTGCTTATATAGTAGCAAGTCCCACAAAACCACTAAGTGGTATTACATAAACCATGTGCTAAAACCATGTGCTACCTAACCCACTGACCCCACATTTAATATTGAGCATTTAATTCTTTTCCCCAATATTAAATAATTACATCAAATATTATCACAATGTTACAATACAACTCATCAAGAATATTCTATGGGAATCTTTACATGTTGCACGTCCATCTAGGCACAACATTACATAATAAAAATAAAATAATAAAATAACAATATTATGCAATGTGTGCAACACCCATTATCTCAACAATCTCCCACTTGTTGTATACATTGCATAGGGTCAATCCGTAGCCACATAAATGAACAAGGGAACAATCCCTCCTAGCACATCCACCATCATGGATCAAAATACACCAAGTGCTCCATCCTGGTACCTGTGACTAAATCAAAGTATCCATCATCTCGAACATGAATGATCTCACCTCCTATTATGCCACTCCCACTGGACATACATAGAAGCCATCCAAAGAGAAAACCACCCAACTTGTCGCATTAGAAGATCATAAAATCTTGTACCAACTAAAATTCCAAGCACAAAAACCTGATCCAAAGGTAATCACATGTATCCGTAGTTGTCAAAATATATCCATAGCTGAAATAGCACCCACAACAAAGTGCCAAACCCATCCAACTATCCATACCTCAAAGGTATAACAAGTGAATCTCATATCACCGACATATCCAATCTGCAACCTGCAATCACAAGCCTCAAGAGTAATACCTGCCACATATATACCAAGAAGCTCCCACTGCAAAATATAATGTCAAATCTATTACCAATCCACTCAACACATCTCAAAGAAGTGAATCCATGTAGTGTCAAGGATGTCCACAATACATAAACTGATATCCTACAAGAAAAAACTCTCATAACAAGTCTCCAATAGTCTCCAAGTTCTCCACAACCAATAAAGGAAAGAGATAAAGAAATAACCATGTCATCTCTCACATGACATACATGAGCACAAACCAGTGATCACAATCTCCAACCAATCTCAAATCCAATGTAGGCAAAACTGAACATCCAGGAAGATAACCAAGACCAGAGAAACCATGCAAATCATAACCTGTATTATGTCCTTCTACACACACCTCTAGATGTAAACTGTGCAAGTATGATCTCCTCCATAAAACTCGAACAAGAAGCCTCAACAACACCCAAACCAAACCATATAACTAATCATGGATGTAAGCCTCTCACAAGAAGATCAAACTCAATAAAACCATTCCTAAACCAAGGAATAACCATTCCTAATCCAAGGAAAATGCCCAATATAAAACCATCTCCCAAACTCAACCAGCATAACAACATATGCACATGGAGATAACCAATGCTAAACCATCTCTCAAATGAAACCTCCAGAACTAACTCATGTACCATAGCTCAAGATCCATATCCATGAAAGACAAGCATAAATATAATGCAACTGAGAGAAACAATGAGCTATACCTCTTAAGTAGCAAATCGCCGAGTAGACCAAGAGTTGGGAATGAGAATGCTCATCAAGATACCCAAGTCTCCAACCAAGACTCATCTAAGAACAATCTCCTCTCAAGTCCATATCAGGTGACTGCCCCTCAGACTTCCTGTTGAAACCATCAACCGTCCCAAAAAATATTTCTCTAGTCCAAGAGAAATCAACATCACCACCGTCTCTAAGTATCGATGAGAACCTGTAACCAATCAATCCATGCCAACTCCAAATGCAACATAGCAATATCATGAAGTATCCAGCTTATGATTAGTGTACTCAATACATAGAAACTAAACCAAGATCAATGTCAAAGTTCCAACCATGGCCTCAGGAACATAAACATGACAACATGATCTTACCATCTCAACTAAAGAGATAACATACTCCATATGAACACACCATAAAATGTCACAACTCTAAACGCGTATCAAGAGTATACCATGACATAATAATGAAACCATCCTCATACCAAGGATAACATGCCAAATAAAAGCATAAACCACACCTTTGCCAAGAACCCTGTGAGTCCTCAAGATGCAACCATCTCCACACACCATGAAGAAAACCATCTCCACATACCAGGAAGAACCATCTCCACATACCATGAAGATAATCAAAAACTCCACGAGTCCTCAAGATCTAACCATCTTCACACACCATGAAGATAACAAGTGCACCATGCAAATGTCAAAGACGCTTCTGCAGCAACAGGATCTAAGACAAACTTTCAACATCTGCAAACACTCAATAAATATATCAATGCCAACAACTCCCACTCAACCGTGGTACCAAGTCACCTATGGCATCATAAAATCCATCTTCTCCAAACCAGGAACTAATCCTGCACTATCACCCCATCACTGTCACAAGCTCCCACTAAACCGTGTATCCAAGCTATCCATGACATAATGATGAAAAAAAAAATCCATCCTCTAACCATGAGAATCAACCAAGGCATCAAACCATCAAAGAACTCAAAGTGCACATCATGAGCTCCTCAAAAGAAACTAAATAACTATGATCCTCAACCAAGAAGATATACCACCATAAATGAATCAAAAAATTCAAGCTAATGAACATTAAGGATGTACCTGTATAACCAATCATGTCATGCCAAAATCTATGACACCATGATCACATTCATGAACCGAGCATCTAGCTCTCAAAGTGTCCAACATGTTAGCATAAAATAGTCAACCACAATCCTCCACCATGACTGTCCCTGATAACAACATCTCATCCCTTCTACATGAAGATAAAATCATGTGACTTAGGGCATAAACAACCAAAATCCAAGCCACCAATCTGAATATGCATCAATAATGAAAGATCAATGGGCAAAGACAACACATAACCAAGCTATAAATGAAACCTGTAAGTATAGATCGCTTACAACACTGCACAACTTGTAGACCCAACAAGTCATCATGCATATCCAAATCAAACACTGATAACCATATCATCATGAGACCAATTTGAAATATGAACTGAGTATACAATGACATCAAAACTTAAATCTCCAATGCCATAAACTCACAAGTTACCATAGTCAAAATATATACCATAAACTGTTCAGATAAATATATCAACAAATAAATCATGCCAAACCTACACCAAATCTGAACCAATGTGTAGAGCTCTCCAAGAGCTTTCTGTTGACTACTCGAAGTCCAAAATCTGACTCCGTATACTCAAGTTATGCCCCAATCCGTGCTCAAAATAAATAACATCTGACTTTAGGGCTCTGAAAACCTGACAAAATTTTAAAATCATAGAACCAAACCTACACCATCTTGTAGTGCTCTGAATTAGCTTTCCAACGCCTATAAGAACTCTGAAATTTGATAGTCTGAGAGAAAGTTATGGTCGTTTTACTAAGACAGTCTTTTTACCATTTTCAGTACGATTTTTCATTTTTTAAATTTTTCAGTGACGAAAATTTCGACGGGATTAAATTTGACGGCCATCATGGGCTGAAACCAAAAAACTCTTTCATTTCCTTTGAACATGGCCAAACTAGGGCATATTATATATCAAAATTTATGAAAATGTTGACCTGGATCCAATGGTGAGGTTTGTTTTTACCCAGGAGGTCATTTGTGCAAGCTACCCCCCAAAACCCTCATTTTAAATGAAACATCCGAAAAAATCTTTTTGTCCAAAAATTTCACATGCCCAAATCTTTTAACATCCCATCATAACAGCAAATCCAAAACCCTCAGATCTGCAATAAATCATTCATATATCTTGCCCTTTTCTTTTATCCTCTCATGCATTCCCATGGATTCAATCTAGGGTTACAATAATAAAACCATAGCTCTGATACCACTTGTAAGGAAACTTGGCAACAAAGAATATAACCGTTTCCACATAACCCATAATAAATCTGAAATAATCACGAAATTAAAATCCACATGCAAGAGAATAGACAACATACCCACAAAATTGTGACACAAGATATACCCTGGGAAACCCTCTTTGAGGGAAAAACCCAACCTCTAAAAGCATCCATCATCATGTATTATTCAGCAAAATAACCATTGCCATACAACCATGGAAGCCTTCATGGCCATAGCCACAACCGAGCAAACTATGTAAACAAGCATGAATCCACACATCCCATGCCATGCTTTCAACCTTCACAAATGCTCTCTTGGCTAACCTGTCAAGCCTTGTCCCGCTCAACTCTTGCCTTTTGTCTTCTCCTTGTCACTCTCTCACACTTTTACAACAACTACCCTTGTGGCTGCTTATATAGTATCAAGTCCCACAAAACCACTAAGTGGTATTACATAAACCATGTGCTAAAACCATGTGCTACCTAACCCACTGACCCCACATTTAATATTGAGCATTTACTTCTTTTCTCCAATATTAAATAATTACATCAAATATTATCACAATGTTACAATACAACTCATCAAGAATATTTCATGGGAATCTTTACATGTTGCACGTCCATCTAGGCACAACATTACATAATAAAAATAAAATAATAAAATAACAATATTATGCAATGTGTGCAACACCCATTATCTCAACAGGTGATAGATGGATAATTGATAGTGGTTGTTCACATCACATGATTGATGATAAAAGTCAGTTTGAAACTTTAGAATATTACAAAGGAATCTGTGTTAATTTTGGTAATGATGTACCATGTCTTGTGAAAGGCAAAGGATCAATAAGATTGACTAACAAGATCAGATGTGATAATACTTATTGGGTTGAAGGACTTAACTATGAAGTATTGCACAGTTGAACAATCTAGGTTACAAAGTTGAATTTCAACTCTAGAAGGATAAGATCTATGATGGTTTTGGTGAACTTATTGGAAGTGAAGATCAAACAAGAGGTAACTTGTTCTACTTAGACCTATCTGATGATACATGCTTGTTTGCACAATATCAAGACATTTGGTTATAGCATACGAGGCTATGTCATGTCAACTTTGATAATTTGGTAAGCATTAGTAAGATGAAAAGAGTGTGAGGATTACCAAGATTGAAGAATCCTGATAATGTGATGTGTAAACAATGTCAATTGGGAAAAATGACAAATTCTAGTTTCAAGAGAAAGACCTATACATCTGATGATATTTTAGAGTTAATTCATATTGACCTTTGTGGACCTATTGGAGTGCAAAGCTACTATGGTGACAAATGTTTTATTCTATTTGTTGATAATTACTCTAGAATGATGATTGTGATGTGTCTTAAAGGGAAATCTGATGCATTTTAAATGTTTAAGTAGTGTTTGGCTAGAGTTGAAAATGAAACAAATAAAAGCTTGAAGTGTCTGAGATCAGATAGAGGAGGTGAATCCATATCCAAGGAATTCAACATATTCTACAATGATAGAGGAATCAAGAGACACATGTCTGCACCAAGGACCCCTCCATATAATGTTATAGCTGAAAGGAGGAACATATCTATCATGTATTGTGCTAGGACATTAATGATGAAAAATAATGTTGCATCAAAATACTGGAGATAAGCTATAAGTACTATTTTTTATACTTTAAACTGAGTACAAGTCAAGAAAGGTAGAAATATCACACCTTTTGAGTTATGGTATGGATATGCACCTAATGTTAAGTATTTCAAAGTTTTTGGAAGCAAATGTTATAACTTAAGGACAATAGACATGGAAAACTTGATGCAAAAAGTGATGAAGGCATATTCTTAGGTTATTCTACTAAAAGAAAGACATATAAATGTTTGAATTCTAACACTAACAAAATTGTGAAAAGTGTAGATGTGAAAGTTGATGAATATGTAGAAAAAGAATGAGTTGAATGTAAGGAGCCTAAATATTAAAAAAAATTCATATACATTAATGAAGGAGATCCTAGCACCCTACTTGTGTATGAGAAGAAAGTTGTCAAGTAAGAATAAATAGTGCATGTCGAGTTACAATAGCAATGTACCGAGCACCAGACAATTAGTGTCAAGAATTAGGAAGTGCATGTCAAGCATCAACAAGTGATTGCCAATCAACTAGACAAAGAAGGTGAGATACATGAAGTGCTACTTGAAGTGACTATATAAGATGAACCTGAAGAGAAACAAAAAGAAGTAAGAAGACAAGAACCTATGCTAGCAAAATATGTGAGAAGACATCATGCACCAGATCAAATCATTGGAGATAAAGATTTAGGATTTATGACAAGAAAAAGAATGAGGAGTGGTACATACTTATTGTGTGAATTTGAGCCTAGACCAGTCAAAGATGGACTTGAAAATGAAGATTGGATTGCAACCATGAATGAAGAGATTGAGGAAATAGAGAAGAACAAGACTTGGGCATTGGTATCTATTGAAGTTGATGAAAGCTCAACCCCACAGCTCCCAAGAATCACTTGCATGCAAACACCTGTCACAAAAGAGAGAAGCAAAAAGCTATGGAGGTTGGAATTGCCAGATCCATAGATGAGACATTCTTGATGAGAAAAATGAGAAATTGCTATTATCAAAAGTGAATCAATAAATTATAAAGAGATCAAAACCCTAATAGGAAACTAACCTAGGTTGCATGATAATAATTAATTAAAAAATTAATTATTAAATGCCCAACGTTTAGCTTAAGTAAACTAGAGATAATAAGTGACTTAATAATTAAATCAATATGATTTAATTAATAATAAAATACTTTATTACTCTAACATCCCCCCTTAAGATAAACTTAGGGAGTAGCTAAAAATCTAGAAACTATTGCTAAAAGTAAATTGGGTCCTGACAACAAGGCTTGATGAGGTACCCAAGCACAACCAAATCTCTAAAAAAGAGTAGAAATTGAGAAAACCACATGGGAAAAACCCTACTCCAAAAAGAGATGGAAAGAATGTTCCAGAAGATAGGAACAAAAGGATGATCATGAAGAACACCATTGAAGCATGAAGCTGCAAACACTACCAAACTACTGATCTGAAAAACCTCCACTGTATAGAACATAACCAAGTAGAGAAGACTAAGTCTGAAGAGTTGATCAATCAAAGATGGAAGGTATCTTCATGGCCTCCAAAAATAGGAATGAAAGAATTTCTATATGGGAAATGACCCATCTCACCGAAATGCATAGGTATCCAACAACTGTAATCACCTAATACATATGATCAAATACTAAATACATAACTCACTCCATCAAACCAGAAAAAAAATAGAACCAACATAAACCCCCTATAATGTTAAGAGGTAAGACATGAACATTGAAACTGAATGCAATATGTCATGCATAAAGAAGAACTAGGAACATTGAGACTGCAAAAGAATTACAAAAACCTATACTGGCACGTGTCATTGACACATCATGAGGCTAATGTCATGGAAGGAACACTCACTTGACAAAGGAAGATGGCAAATATGTCCAACATAAACCAACCCTCCCCCCCCAAGGCACTTTATAATGTAGTGTGAGTACAATGACACACAAAGATGTCCAAGATCCTGAAATGCAATAAAGTGACATTTTATCTTAGTGCATTTGCAAAATAATACAAAAGGATGTCAACAAAGATCAAAAGAGACATAATGCTAATACAAGAGATAGTACAACCCATGAAAATCCATCTTAAGAAACAAAATTGATCTTTGAACTGGAAATAACCAAGATATCCATCAGAATGCAAAAAAGCAAAAAATTGAATGGGATGTCCCTGGAGTAGAATTTGGAAAATAGAATGTCTCAAGATATATCTCTCAGAGTGCAAAATAGTACCTCTAACTTTGACTACATAAATCATAAACCAAGTAGTATCAACAGTCCAAATAAACGACACCATTAAGACGGGCTTAGAATTAACTTTTCAGTGCTTCTTTCGGATCAAAAAATGAAGTCCAAATGAGCAAGTTATGGCCAAAAAACCACATGTAGGTCAAAAAAGCACTGGAAAAGGGTAAAAATACTGCCTCGAGATTTATGTCAAAATGTCTCAAAAAGTGTGCCCAATAGTACCAAAAATTGCCTCAAGAAACGTGTTAATTTCATACCAAAATGTCTCAATTTACGCACCCAAAAATATTGAATTTTGTACCAAAATCACAAGATCGTCATCTTGGGAAATGTGCCAATAAATATTGATTTTCTTATCAAAATCCATAAAATCCTTGCCTCAAAAAATGTGCCAAAAATATTGATTTACGTGCAAAAAAAAAGAAAATTGTTGCCTCAGAAAATGTGTCAAAAAAATTATAAAATCATTGCCTCAGGAAACATGCCCAATTTGGGAGCAATATTTTTTAGCCTCAAATTTCAACTGTGTCCAAGTTAGATAAATTCTATATGAAAATATAAGTTTTTGAGTGCTTTGAGCTCAACGATGATGTTCATTTGGGCTCAAAGTGCACTGCAAAATGGTGATCTCCCAGATTCAATACAAAAAAACTCTAAAAATTAAACCCTCTGAATAAAAGGCATAGATTTGAAAGCCAAGACAAACTTCTCATAAATAGAATAGGGGCATGAAGATCTGAAGCTCTGATACCATGTTGAAGTTGATAAAAGCTCAACTCCATAGCTCCCAAGAATCACCTGCATGTAAACACCTGTCACAGAAGAGAGAAGCAAAAAGCCATGGAGGCTAGAATTGCCAAATCCATAGATCAGACATTCTAAATGAACAAAAAGAGAAATTGTAATTATCAAAAGTGAATCAATAAATTACAAAGAGATCAATCCTTATAAAAAGAGATCAAAACTCTAATAGGAAACTAACCTAGGTTGCATGATAATAATTAGTAAAATAATTAATTATTATATGCCCACAGTTTAGCTTAAGTAAGCTAGAGATAATAAGTGATTTAATAATTAAATCAATATGATTTATTTAATAAGAAAATACTTTATTACTCTAACACCTCCCTTAAGATAAACTTAGGGAGTAGCTAAAAACCTAGAAAGTACTGCTGAAAGTAAATTAGGTCTTGTAAACAAGGCCTGATGAGGTACCCAAGTACAACCAAATCCATCAAAAAAGAGAAATAGAGAAAACCACATAGGAAAAACCCTACTCCAAAAAGAGATGGAAAGATTGTTCTAGAAGATAGGGACAAAAGGATGATCATGAAGAACACCATTGATGCATGAAGCTGCAAACACTGCCAAATTGCTTATCTGAAGAACCTCCACTATATAGGACACGACCAGGTAGAGAAGACTAAGTCTGAAGAGATGATTAATTGAAGATGGAGGGTATCTTCATGGCACCCAAAAATATGAATGAAAGAATGTCTATATGGTAAATGATTCATCTCATTGAAATGCATAAGTGTCTAGCCACTGCTATTGCTTAGTACATAGGATCAAATACTGAATACATAACTCACTCCATCAAACCAAGAAAGCAATAGAATTAATTATTATATGCCCAAAGTTTAGCTTAACTAAACTAGAGATAATAAGTGACTTAATAATTAAATCAATATGATTTAATTAATAAGAAAATACTTTATTACTCTAATAGTACCTAGACCAAAAGACAAGAATATTATTGGTACAAAGAAGGTATTCAAAAACAAGCTGAATGAGAAAAGTTAAGTCACAATAAACAAAGCAAGACTAGTTTGTAAGAGATATGCACAAGAAGAATAAATTGATTATGGGGAGACATTTGCCACAGTTGCAAGGTTAGAAGGAGTGAGAACTTTTCTTGCATATGTTGCTTACAAAGGATTCAAAGTGTATCAAATGCATGTCAAATTTGCATTTCTGAATGGAATACTCAAGGAAGAAGTTTACATTGAACAATATGAAGGATTTGTTGATCCAAGCAAGAGGAATACGGTATGTAAGTTACACAAAGAACTTTATGGATTGAAACAAGCTCCTAGAGCATGACATGAAAGGTTGCACACATATTTGGTAAAGATTGATTTTGCAAGAACTAATGATAATGGTAATCTATATTTGAAGACCGAATTTGGAACAAGGATATTGTTAGCTGAGATATTTGTGGATGATATCATATTTGGAGTACAGGATTCATTGTGCCATTCATTTTCTAATGAAATGAAGAAATAATTTGAGATATCTATGTTTGGAGAGATCAAATTCTTTATTAGTTTGCAAGTGTATCGAATGAAGAAGGAAATATACATTACATAAACCAAGTACATCAAGGAGAAAATGAAGACTTTTGGATGGAAGATTCAAGACCCATTAGTACAGCTATGGCTACTGAACATAAACTTTCAAAGAGTGATGATTATGTTGATGTGAACCAAACCATGTATAGATCAATGATTGGAAAGATGCAATATGTTATTCACAAAATATCAAAAATTGCACTATTGCTACTAGATTTTCTACAAATCCTAAGGAGAATCATATGATGGTTGTGAAAAAAATACTGAGATATCTGAAAGGAATAGAGGATTATAGATTGTATGACAAAAAGAATGATAAGTTTGAACTAAAGGTATATATTGATGCAGATTGGGTTGAAAATGTTGATGATAGAAAGAGTACAAGTAGTGGAGATTTTTTTCTAGTAAAAAGATTAATTTCATGGACAAGCAAGAAATTTTTTTTTTATTTCTCAATCCACAATAGAAGTTGAATATGTAGCAACAACAGTTAATTGTTCAAACATAATGTGGATCAAGCAAATATTTAAAGGAAAGAAAGAAGAGATCATTGAACCTGTTGTTTTATTATGTGATAACACAAGTGCTATAAACATATCTAAAAATACTGTGATGCACACTAGGAGCAAGAACATTGCTATCAAGTATTGTTACTTGAGAGAGTTGGTACAAGACAAAGAAGGAAGATTGGAGTATGTGAATACAAAGGAAGAAATAGTTGATATTTTTTACTAAATCTTTACCTATTGATGCTAATGAATTTATAAGAGGTAAATTAGGGGTGATTCTCTTGAGTGAAGCTACCAAATCTAAGATGGAGCTCTGTTGATATAATACATTGCAAATTGATGCAGAAGGTCACACTTTACAACCTGCCTAAAGCTTGTGAGGAGTTTGAGTTGTAAAATTGATAAAATTACGATCATAAGCAAGATGATAATCTAGTTTAGAGAAATGAAAAATAGATATGTACATGTTGAATATGTATGAGATAGATTGAAGTGTCTTTGACATTGTTGTCAAAGAGTGAGATAAGTCAAGCAGTTATCATCAATAATGAGAAAGAGGGAGAGTGTGTACACTTACCATACAACATGAGAGAGAAATCAAATAGTTCACACATTAGAGTATATCTATCAAAGATGGAGATCGTGTTTTGACATGATAGAAAAAGTTGTTATTTGTCGCAATTGATGTCTAGAGGTTTTGCATATCAGAGCTGCATAGATGAGAATTAGAATGAAACTAAAAGATGAAATCAGGGAGATTGTTGGACACCTAGATGAGAATCAGAATGGAACTAAAAGATAAAATCAAAGAGATTGTTGGAGACTGAGTTGGGAATCATAATCAAACTAAGGATATTAATGAAGACTAGTTGCTAAACATAGAGGGATTTGATTGAAGTAAGTCAAGTATTTTGGATTTCATGGTAACTTGAGGTGTTTCCATCAATGACAAAGAGGGAGATTGTTGCAACCTACAATTGAAATAATTTTTATGTTGGCATTGATGTCAAACCTTATTGGTGAGATAATTGCTACCTAAGTAGACTACCATATCATTTAATTAATGAAGAAGATTTGAAAAGAAGAGATAACAAGAAGACCTAGTGGAAAGGTTGAGCTATGTGAAACTGTAATGGGCACTTGATTAGTTAGTACATTGGCAAGATAATGTGTTATTTAATCATTACAATAAGTAGAGAAGATAGTTGAGATGATCAATGAAGGACCAAATGCATAGGCTAAACCAAACAATGGAGCAGAAGATTAAGGAGCTTATAGTTGAAGTCGAGTTGTGCTAGTGTCGATCGAATAACAATAAAGATTGCCTATCAAAAAAGTCAAATTGAGCAAAGACAATATAAACAAAGAAAGACAATTAGTATTGACTAATTTATCTAGTGATGATCGAGGCCAAGAACACAATATTGGTCAAATATCAGCATTTGATGGTATGTGAAGGAATTGAGATTCCTAGCTGACATAGTTGAATTTTGGATTGGTCAAAGCACTTAAGGATAAGTATTGATGAGCTATAGCATTTAATTCATGATTAACTGTGTTTAAGCATTTCTAGACATGGATTCAGAGAGAGGTTTTTAGAAGTACCTAGAAGGTGAAGGAGGAAATGAAATGATGGAAGGATTCAATTAATTTTACCTAACCTTAAGATCAATTGATGTTTAAGTAGAAAAAGATCAAAGATACCTATTTAAGGAGACATAAGGATAACCCAGAGAGGTTGGAGCAGTTGTTGATTCTATTGATTGACAAAATTGAGCAGAAGGCTTGAAGAGCTGAGCAAAGGTGAAGTGTGATTTCTTGAAGGGTTTCCAAGTGAATCAGTAATGAAGATATTAATGAAGGCTAGTTAGTAGATTAGAAAATGAGCTACATTTTGATCTTTATTTGCAAAGTGAGTTGTATTTATTAGATCAACATGTTGTTACTTTCTAACTATTGTATCAATTGAGATCCTTTAATCAAGGTTTACCTAACAGTCGTTTGAAAATCCTTTTATCAAGGTGACATTCTAATGGGATGTTCCGAAGTCCTCTAACAAGGCCAAGCTCCTAACAAGGTAATTAAATCCTATAAAAAAGTTGCACTAAAAATGTGTATTGTAACCTTTAATAGGGTTGGCTCCTTACATAACATAACTCACTTCAGAAGAGTATAAATTTGGTAGCATGTTAGTGGTGGTTTTTCTTTTATTTGAGATGTTTTAGTGTTTAATGTTTAACATTTTTAAAGTAGGCTACCATTGGGACAAATAATTGCAAGTTTATGTTACCAATAAGCTATTGTAGAGACCAAGTGGACTAATGAATAAATTTGAGTTGTTGAAAGTGGTTAAAAGTTTTTTTCGAAGATCTGGACCTAAGGATAATTGATTCACCCCCTCTCAATTATTCTAAATCATTCTAACAACTATGGTCTCGAGATATATATACTATGAAATACTTTAGAATCTATCAAAATAGATGATAACATTGACAAATTTTACTCTAGAAGGGATGAAGGAATGTTCCTTGGATATTCATGGAAGAATAATACATATAGATGTTTTAATCAGAGATTGAAAACTAATTTTGAAATCATTAATCTGAAGGTTGATGAGAAGTTTAGAATTTAGGAAATAAAGATTATGACTTTGATGAAAATATTAATCAGAGGCCTAAAAATCAGAATGTTGAGTAGGAATTATTTTATGAGATTGACGTTGACTTGCATATAGAAATACAAAGAGAAGAATAAAGATAAGAACCTAGAGGAGAACTCAAAACATATAAGGGAACACCTAATAAATATGTTGTAAATAATTACCCTGTGAATCAGATCATTGGAAGTGCAAACAAGGGAATGCTGTCAAGAAACAAAGTAAGTGAATAATTATGTTTGATATGTCAAGTTGAACCTAAGACTAAAGATGAAGCTTGCAAATATGAATCTTGGATAAATGTTATGACAAAGGGAAGTTTGGAAAATAAAAAAGAACAAGACATGGGAATTGTTCCCTAGACTTAAAGAAAAGAATCTTATTGGAACTAAGTGGGTATTTAGAAACAAGATGAATAAGCAAGGAGAAGTGGTAAGAAACAAAGTGTGGTTAGTATGCAAATGTAATTACAACAAGAAAGAATTGATTTTGAGTAATTTTTTCCCCTTGTTGCTAGACTTGAAGCAATAAGAATATTTTTGGCATATGTTTTTTTATTAGGAAAATAGTTTTCGAAGGGGCACTGAAACCTTATACAAAAAGAAACTAAAGCTATAGCATTAAGTCCAAAGATACAAAATAACAAAAAGAGATAGATCCAACACTTGAACAAAGCCAACTATAGAAGGAGAACATAACTAACAAAAGAAAACCAAAAAGACAAAAATAACTAGAAAAAGGGCACAAAATGGAACTTAACTTATTTTCTAGATCATATCAGTTGCTTGCTCCTCTAGCTGGTCCATCTTCTCAATGCCTTCTTTGATTTGGATAATATTTGAAGAGGCTTCAATGGTCATTTTCCTAGTACTGGCCCTAGTCCTCCTCCTGGTCTTCCTTGTTATCAACAACAACACCTTGATCTTTAGTGATAGTGACAATAGCTTTCTCCCTCAGACTACCTTCCAATTTACTAATGATAATTTTGATATGCTCATTGGAGGCTTTGAGAATTTTAGAGATTTGATCTGCCATAATCTTGAGGGCGCTCTCAATACTATTCACTTTATTGTCCAACTCTAACACTTGATCCTCCAACCTTTAGAAAGTATCCATGTCAATTAGAGAGCTAATAGGAGGTTTGTCCCACTCAACATCATCTTGAAACTTGTCACCATCAAATGTGCCTTCCACTAACCCCATCATATCTTTCAAATCAATGACCTAATGAAACACACACTTAATGGACCTAAAATTATCCAAAAGATTATTCTTGACATTGTTCAGTACGTCCATGTCGTCCTCTTTATTGTTGTCACTAAGAATGATCATAAAAGGATCAATGAGCACTTGGAGGTCCACTTTACCTAGGTCAACCTCTTCAACCTTCAGGTCAATCTTCTCCCTTACAATCCCCAACCTCATTGTATCTATGCTCATATATTTTTAAGCTAAAATTTCCTACCTTTCAAAGGTGCGGGGACTTCAACAACAACTTTAGCCTTCACAATCTGGGTGGGTACAAAATCAATGTCTCGTTCCTTTGGAGAGGATGCATCCACATAATGATACTTAGTAAAATTCAGTGGAGAAATTGATCTTTTCTCACCTTTCATCTTACCTTTACACATACTTTGTTTCTTCTTGGCTAACTTGGCAATCTTGTTGGAACCCTCTTCTTGAATATATGTGTCCATTTCATCACCATCATCCTCATACTCATCAGCTGAGATGAAAATCCTGTCTTGTTTCTTGGGCATAGGGGTCCCTCCATACTTCAAGTTCTGCATTGCCTTCCTCTTCTTATCCACCACCTTTCCTTTCTTTTTCTTACTGTAGCTAACATCCTCAGTTTTAGTATCCATAGACTCCTCTTCAAAAAAATCCTCATCTAACTCCACCTTTTTATTTTATTTTTATCCTAGAAGACAAATCCTTCTTTAGAGTTTTTCTAGGGGTTTTACAGACAAAACTCTTACCCTTCCCCTTGGCTTTCTTTTGGCACCAACTCCTCATCCTCTAAATGAAAAACTTTACTTTCTTCAATGTTAGAGAGGCCCCAAGACTTCTCTGACTCACTCTCTTCAACATCGTTTGTCTCTTTCACCTCAGGGAATTTTCCAATAGTATGGACTTTAATGTGCTCATATATGAGCATCATTAAGCCCTCATGGAGTAGAGGGTTAGCTATAATTTTCTTCCTTACCCAATTAATACTAGCATTCATAGAAGATAAAAGATAAAATAGAATGGAAACCTTAATACCATGCCTGAAATGATTCAATAAAAAAAAATGGTGTGAACATAGCCTTGAGAATATACCATCCAGAGTCATGTAGTAAATTATAGCTTGCAGGAGAAAGTACCATAATTTTTTGATGCATTCAAGATGAAAGTAAGTCTTACCTTCTTTCTTCACCAAAACTTACTCTCACTTGAATCCTTAGGAAAGTCATCAATGGTTGCATCCAAGAATTCACAATCCCTATAAAACTTATTGCTAACCATTGAAATTCTTGTCACCCTAGAGATAAGCTCCTCAGTTAATGTGATGTTTTTACTGCCAAAGTTCAGAGTACCTTCATTCCACTTACATAATTTTAGTTGGGTGAAATTCAGATTACCTCCATAGAGCCTCACCATGAAAGTGGTAAGGCTTCCTCTCTCCAAAATTTCCTAGACCTTTGTATGCCTTTTTCATTTGTCATAGTTTGATGGTTAATGATGCCTATGCTGCCCCCCTATGGCCTTACTGTGATTCTTGAAAAATAGAGAGAATCACAAAGAAAACTCACAAAATAATGCAAAGAAAGATGAATGACAATGACCCTCAAAATATCCCATAAAGTGTACAAAAAATGGAGTCATTAAATTAAGTGTCAACCTTTCTCTCTTGCTTAAATTTTGATATCAGCAAAATGTCACTTCTAAATGTGCCCATTCTTACTAATAATTGCTCCTATTTTCCCATTAATTATATCATAATCAATAGTGGATATGAAATTCATAGGTAGGCCATCGTCACCCTACCTAGTCATCTTGGCTTCCAACCTCATTGTCACATTAAATATGGCATTAGCCATTGTATTAGACTTGCGATATTCATGGGTTATATGATAACTCTCCATTGAATTCAGAATATAAATATTTTTCTTAGTAATATTTTTAATGTTCCAAGAAAGTTTAGAAACAATATTTAAACAATTGACAATATTCATAGAGACTCCTTCCAACCATAACTTAGATATCCCTTGAACTTTAGCTAATTTGGTTATCTGGAGAGCAACCATTGCCTCAGTGAAATGGTTAGTTTGGATTCCCAAGGGGAGAGCCACTGCTACAAGAAAATGACCATGATGATTCCTTATCACTCCCCCACACCCAACCAACCTAGGATTTCCCTTAGCTTCCCCATCAAATTTGACCTTGCACAAATTATATAGAGGGAAAGACCATTTTCTTTTTAATCTTCTCTTATCAGTGGGGTTCCCAAAAAACATGTTTTCAATCGTCCTCTTGAAGCCATCCCCTCAGCCTTTAATATTGAGGTTCTTAGTTAAAGTATTTTCAATCTTTGAATAGACCACCATAGGGGGTTCCATATTATCTCTAAAAATATTATTGTTCTGGTCTTTCTAGATACCCCAAAAAAATATGAGGTAGAGAAAAAGTCCACAAATATTTAAACTCCTTCGAAGATAGACAAGGTGGACACCATTGAGAGAAGCAATATGAGATGGGAGTGGGAAGAGCCCAAGAGATATTGATCTTACTCATGAAGAAAGACTAAACATCTCTACCAAACAAGTAATGAATAAAAAGATGATTCGTAATCTTAGCCTATGAACAAAAAATAATGCACACGTTAGGAATTTTGAATGAGGATCTAGAAAAAACATGTTAATTTTGGGAATTAGGACCAAAATCCATGCCCTTACCCAACAAGGTCAATTAGTTGAGTCTCCATCCATGACCTGGTAGGAAAAGAAAACAGAATAGCACCTAGAGGAAGTTGCTTCTCAAACTAAAGAATCATGGTTTTCATTCAGTAAAATAGAAGGTAAAAGTAACATTAAAGGCTGAAGAGCTAGGAAAATTCCTAAGTTAGCCCAACTATTGTCCCTCTAATAATCAGTTACTCTCACTCCAAACCTTGCAACACACTGATCATTCCAATATTTATACATGCCAATATTCTACAAAGATCCCAGAGGGAGCCAATGATCTTCGCAAAATTGGATAGAATTCCCATTGCTCGACTTCCATCTAACCTTCATAGCCACTATCTATATAGCCTTCAAAAGCCCGTTCCAAATATAAGATCCTTTGGGAATGTCCTCAAAGACCATAAACTCTTGAAAAGTGGATGATTGAGCATATATTTAGGAGATGAAAATATTGCTCTAGGCCCCATTACTTTGAAAAAATATCCAAACTCATTTGGCCAACAAGGCTTAAAAGCCCTAATCTTCCTTAGACCTAACCCCCCAAAATTCCTAGGAAGGTAAACCTTATCCCACAAAATAAGAGGAATATTTTTATTATCTCCATCTCTTGACCAAAGAAATATTTTTTGAATCCTTTCAATTGCCTCAAAAAATTTGGCAAGAATTTGAAAAAGACCAAGAGCATAGATGGGAAGGTTTTGGAGAGTAGATTTAAGAAATTGATCCTTTTCCACTTGACCAAGAATGAACCCTTTCCAACCTAACAATTTTTTATTAAATTTATCCACTAGACCATTCCAATATGACTCTGGTAGTTTTAACCCTAGAGGAAGACTCAAGTAGGTGGATAGAAATTTTGCAGTATCATAGCATAGAATGCCTGCAATCCTACATTGTCTATTACCAAGGGTGTTAAAAAAAAAAAAGAGCTCTTGTTCCAGTTGATAAGTTGGCCTATTGCATGGTAATAATAATTCAAGATTTCCTTCATGTTTTTATCTTCTTTAATAGTGGATGCTCCTCCAAGAATGGTGTCATCAATAAATTTTTGTTGAGAGAAATTTTTATTATCTGAGGATGGTTTAATGCCTTCTACTAGCTTAAGAATAATTATAAATAAAATCAAACTCCCTAGATATTCTACAATAATAATTAAAAGGACAAGAGAGGGTCTCCTTTTCTCAAGCCTCTAGTTGGTTTGAAGAAAGAGGACGGGGCACCATTCACCACAAATGCCAAAGAAGCCATGGAGACCAATTAGAATATAGGTTTGTAAACCTTACTGTCAAAACCAAAGGTGACAATGATCTTCAAAAGAAATTTCCAATCCACTCTATCATAAGCTTTGGAAAGGTCAAGTTTAAGTAGAAAACCTTTATTACTAGCCACTACAAGAGAATGAATGACTTGATGAACACAAATAATGGAATCAAGAATCTGTCAGCCCAGAGTGAAACCAGATTGTTGAGGAGAAATAATCCTTGAAATAATCTCTTAAATCCTTAGAGTAAGGACCTTAAGTATAATCTTATAAAAAGAGTTGCAAAGACTAACAAGTTCTTAGGCCCAAAGAATTCTCGAAGAACCTTCACCACATCATTGTTAACAATATTCCAAAAACGTTGAAAGAAGAACATGGGGAAACCATCTAGTCCTAGAGCTTTATCACCTTCAAAATAAAAAAGTAGCATTTTCCACCTCTTTCTTTGTAGGGATAGCACTCAACCTCTTATTCAAATCATTCCATATAAAATTTTGAATATTATTGAAAACTTGATCCTGATTTTTCTTGGAGATGGAGGGATTTGTAGAAAGGAGGTCCACAAAAAACTCTTCACTTCCATTATGATGTTGGCTTCCTCTGCAATAAATTTTTCATTTTAAACCAATCTAGAGATCCTCTTAGTAGGCCTATGTTTAAGAGTAGTAAGATGGAAGAACCTAGTATTTCTATCGCTCTCACACAACTAGAAAGACTTGGATCTCTATCTTGAGAAAATATCCTCTTTAGAAATAATATCGTGATAGGAAGCAAACACAAGTTTTTCTATAGCTATTGTATCTTGATCATAGCCAAAGTTTTGAATGGTTTCCTAAATCTAGGAAATCTCCATTAGAATACCAGCTTTAGATTCAAAGATATTAGCAAATCCAACTTTATTGCAGAGTTTTAGCTTATCTTTAACATTCTTTAGTTTTTTAGCTACTCTCAACATTGCTGAGCCCTCAATTTTGATAGACCACCACTCTTGAATCTTATCCCATATGCTAGAATGTCCAATCCATATTTTCTCAAATCTAAAAGTAAAACTTCTTTTATTAGTCATAGGATCTAAAATTAGATAAATAGGAGAGTGATCCCATCCAATTCTATCAAGAGCCAACAAAGAGAAAGAAAAGCAAGAAATCCGATCAATAGTAATGAAGGCTCTATCAAGTCTTACCTTAATTTAGTCCATGCCAAGTCTTCTATTCAACTAGGTAAAATCCACCCTTGGACTTCTACATCAATTTCCATCCCTACCTTTTTCTCTTGAATTTCAAGGGGGGTGTTAAAATCTCCCATAATAATCCATCTTCCATTCAAAATCCTAAGTAACAAGGTTTTAATCCTCTCCTAGTATCTTGATCTTCCTCTCTTAGACTTACGAGTATAAAAATTTAGGACATACAAAATATCATCTTCCCTATTATCAAAAAAACTTAATCAACATGATATTGTCATCTCCTTTGAATTTGCAAGCATTCCAAACAATAACAAGCCCACAAGAAGCTCGGTTAGAGCTGGACCCAACAACTTAAAAATTCTTTCCAAGTTTGATTAACTCCAATATTTACTTGATCATTTTGGTTTCTTGAATCAAAATAAAGTCCATTTTTTGATCCCTAATAAGGTTCCTCAACACATCTTTCTTATGGAACCATTAAGGCCACAAATATTCTAAGATATGTGCTTCATTTATTTTTGTTAGAGAAGGCCTCCTAGATGATCAATTGTGTGCCATCCACAATATTCTTACATGCTTCTTACTCTTAGACCATGTTAGCCTCTTTCCTTCCTGGTGTCTTTGGCTTGGCACAAACATTAGGATTAAGTTTTCTTTTGGTTACTTTTGGAGAAATTGGATATGAATCTCTATTGTTTTTCTTTCTCTAATTTATTTTTTTTACTATTTTCTATTCTTCTGGATTAGACATTTCTTCCCCTGTGCATTGGTTGAAAAGGGGTTCCATATTCTTGACTATTGATTCCTTGTGTCATGTATTTAACTTCCCTATCCACCTCAAATAATGCATGGTTGGACATCATGCATAATCATCTAAAGGGTGACACTTTCCATGGATTCCTTCTTGTTTTGGATATCACCCTTATCTTGGGAAAGGATCTGAACTGAATCTAGGAGAATCAAAACATTCTGAAAGATCTTCTTGAAAGAAGTTAGAGGACCTGCATTCTGCTAGGTTCCCCCCCCCCCCCCCTCCTAGTTCTCATTCTAGGGATTGAGTTAGCTCTTTATGATCCTCTTAGGATTGAATATCTTATTGCACTTGGTCATTCTTCATAGTCTCTTGATTCCCTATGGTAGAGGAAGGGACTATTTGATTCTCCTTTTTCTAGGATTTCCTAGATGTTTCTTTAGCAAAAAAAGTTGGACACAACTTATCTATGTGACCCACCTTATTGCAATGGAAGCAAGAAAATGGAGCACTCTCAAAGTCTAATTTTTGAATATGTTTTTCAATCTTGGAATGGATTTTCATGACTTATGACATATCTTTGTCTTGTTCCAACCCCACACAAATTATGGCATAAGTAAGCCTTCTATGAGAAGTGTTATCTAGATCAATGGAAAAAATCTCACCAAAGGATCCAGAATTGCCTTTAAAAACATCTTCATACCAAATTTCCAAGGGTAGTTCTAGAAGCCTAACCAAAACAAGTGCTTGAACAAAAAAGGAATCATTTAAGACTAGGTTTGGAGACCATTTATAGAGAACCAACATGGCATTTCCAATAACCCAGGGTCCTCCACAAAATATCTTAATAAAATCGTCTTGATAGGTAAAAGAGAAAGAGAGAAATCCTTTTTCCATGGCAAAAATTTCCACACTGCCCTTAAGATCCCATTTTTTCTTAGCAAGGATTCTAATTACATCAATACTAGAATGAGGGCCAATAAACTTACCCATCAAAGTAGAAGACATCAAGCCAATATTATGATCAACTAACTCATCTAACACCACAATCACAAATATCCCCTTCTCTTTATTTGATATATCATTAATTTCTGGGAATCTTGACTTACCCGTTGGTTTAACTTTGAAAATAGTCAACCATGGTTTCAAGAAAACTCGACCATCTCACAATTGAAGAGGGTCCTAGTGAAGACCATCCTTTTTGAGAACCTCCACCACCTTCTAGGGAATCTCTAGAGCAACATCTTTTCTCTGGGAAAAAAATTTTCCAGGGTCTTTTTGAAAACCCCAAGGGTCCCCATCCACATGGAACTCACCCTCCTTCCCTGCAATATCATTGATAGAAGCTCCAACCTTCTCCAAAATGCTCATTCCCTTGCCTGCAAAATTCATGCTCGTGCCCAAATTCAAATTTCCTCCTACAACCACTCCTCCCATCCTTTAGGGGTAGATGTTATTCATGATTGGAATTAGATGAAAAGAAATGCATATTTTTTTATGGCATATGTAGCTAACAATAATCTTAAGGTTTATCAGATGGATGTTAAGTCAACTTTTCTTAATGTTTAGCTTGAGGAAGGATTTTACATTGAACAACCTGATGGATTTACTTGAACAAAAGATAAATATATGGTTTGTAGATTGAAGAAAAAATTGCATGGATTGAAACAAACACTTAGAGCTTGGTGTGCATAATTGGATAAACATTTACATAATTTGGGATTTAAGAAAGTTAATGCAGACACTAACATATATTTGTGGAAGAATGAAGATGGTTTGTTGATTATTGTTGTATTTATTGATAAGATTATTTTTAGAGGAAATGATGAAGCTAGTATGAAATTTTTAGAAGAAATGAAGAATGAATTTGAGATGAGTATGATTGGTGAGATGAAGTATTTCTTGGATTCACAAATAACTCAAAATGAGGATGGTATTTTCATATCATAGACTAAATATCTTAAAGAATTGTTGACAAAGTTTGGTTTAGAAAATTGTAAACCAATTGGAACACCTATGGTTACATGATGCAAACTATCAAGTAATGATGAATCTCCTAGTGTAGAAAAAACAAGATACAAATATATGACATGAGGATTATAGTATTTGAATAATACAAGACTAGATATAGATAATTCAGTTGGAATTGTTACAAGATTTCACTAAAGAGACACATTTGGTAGTAGTAAAAATAAAATTATGATATTTAGAGGGTACATTAGATTATGGCTTATGGTATGAGAGATCACATGACTTTACCTTATATGCATATATAGATGGAATTTGGGCATGAAATATTGATGATAGGAAAAGTACAAGTGGTGGAGAATTATTTTTAGGAGATAGATTGGTTTCATGGCTAAGTAAGAAACACAATTGCATATCACAATCTACAACAGAAGCAGATTATGTTGCAGCAACAAAAAAATGTAATGAGATTATTTGGATAAAGAAAATGTTGCAAGACATTAGTATTAAATTTTTATAACCTATTATCATTTATTGTGATAACACAAGTACAATTAATATGTCAAAGAATCTATTGTTACATTCGAAGACTAAGCACATTGCAATAAAGTATCATTTCTTGAGAGAGAAGGTACCAATGAAATAAATTAGATAGTTGTATGTTAGCACAAAGGAGTAGATATCAGACCTATCTACAAAACCTTTGGATAAAGACACCTTTGAGTACTTGAGAGGTATGCTTGGGGTTATGCTACAACCTTCTTCAGAGTAGTCAATGCAGGATTGCACTAGTCTAGTATATTCATAGTTTATTCTTACATTTGGATTGTATGTTGGTGATGCTTCTGGGGGGGGCGGGGGGTAGTCACTTTTGGGCAGTTATTAAGAAATCTCGAGCATTATTTAAATAATGTCTTTTGGCACTTGGTGAGATTTTTTAGGTCGTACTGGAGATGATTGAACTTTGAGAATTGATATAATGACACCTTTGTCATTGATTTTACTTTGACTAGAGGTATGTGAGAGAGAGAGATATACAATCATAGGGGGGGGGGGTGGGTAGCATGAATGTGGGAGAGTATTTTTGTTTTAGATTGATGTATAATAATTGGTCGAGTAAGCAGATGAGAAATAAATAAATATTTTTATTTCTTGAACTTTTAATGTTTTTCATCATATGTTGTTATCAATTCCAAAGGGGGATATTGTTGGCATGAATCACTTAGGGAGATTTCTAGTATGCTTTGGGAGATGATTGAGTGCCTATGTGTTGTGTTCATGGCTTGGTTTGTCATTGATGCTAGCATATCAACTTTTTGGATAACTCAAGTAGATTAGAAGATATTTTTTCATTTGGAACAATTTGTGGATGAATAATTACATTCAAAATGGTTAGAAGCATGTTCTTGGATGTGTACAGATTCTATGTCAATGTTTGTAGAAAGTATTATGAAGTTATGCATGAATTACATAAATTTTGTAGAGGACTGGTTGTAGGCTAGTGTACATGTAACTATATGTTGTTGTTTGTGTTGTATCCTTTTGATGGAGTTAAATCTTGTCCAGTGGGATTGGATGTTGGTAAGAGAAATGCTCATGATGCTATGTTTGAGATGGCAGAAATTGACTTTTAGTTTTTGAAGACTTGTGAAGGATAGTGTGCAAGTTATTCCTTGGAGGTTGACTATGTTATATTCTTGATGTAATTTTTATTGTAGCATGCTAAACTTAACTGTAATATCTAATTATGGTCCTATATTATTCATTGTACATTGTGGAATCCTCAAGGATGACTCAATTAGTTAGTAGGACTTGGTATAAAGTGAAGAGGTTTCCTTGGTTGGAAATCATCATATGTAGTCATATGTATGAAATGTGATTATATGTGAAGTAGGATATGAATTTACTAAGGTTAGAGTAGAGATAAATGTTGATGATGTTTTGGAAAGTTAAAGGAACTATATTGGCAAGATAATTTGATGTTTTAGTTAATTCATTTTCTTGGATATGTTATTATAAGTTGTTTAGTGAGAATAATTCTAAGCAATTTGGACAGTGGATTCTATTGACTTCCTATCAACTCCTAATAGGGTTGAAAGTAAAACTTGGGTGGGGATGATACCCACAAAACTTCGTTACTGCAGTATGAAGTTAGCCTGTTAGGGCTTACATTGACCACTTCTGGTGATTTGCCTTGTTAGGAGCACAAAGGACTGCTAGGTCCACCTTGTTAGAGGATTTACAAACATACAATGAAGTATGCACTCGGTTAAGAGATTTACAAAAGACTGTTAAGTCTACCTTGTTAAAGGATTTAGAAACTGGTTCACCTATTAGGATGAAACAGTATATTTGACTTACAACTTGATTGCTAATTAGATCCTTGAAGTACATATCACCTTTTGTGATTGATGAATCTTTACTATTCCTTGTTGACCTTGCTGAGTATTCTGCTCTACTGCTGATTCACATTTACGCTTCTCAAAACATTACATGTTTCTCTTGATAGTCTCATACATACATTGTAAATGATATAATACATTACATATATATCATTCCAATAATTATAATTGCAAGGTCGGCTAAAACACAAGTGAACAAAACATTACTGAGTCAGCCCAATAGTAAATAACTTGAGTTTACTAAACTGACTCAATGACCTTCTGATACTCGATGTCCACTACATTACTCGACATCATCATGCACTTAGTAGAAGTGAAGGCTCGGCCCATACTAATCACTCGACGTAGTTCTGAACTCGGTAACCACTGGTGACTTGGTAGATATAGTGTTACTTGGTAAGAACTGAATCCTTCATTTACCTTGATTTCACTCTGTAAACGTTGCACTTTCATCACTTGGTAAACATTGCACTTTCATCACTCGGTAAACATTGCACTTTCATCACTTAGTAAACATTACACTTTCATTACTCGATAAACATTGCAACTTCCAATGCTCAGTTTACATTGGATTCCCATGACACAGTCTAACTGCTCGGTAGATACTAAGATGCTCAGTGTAAACTGTGAAAGCTCAGTGTAAACTGTGAAGCTTGGTGTATGTAGGAAACTAAGTGCTGAGCTCGGTAGCTATATTGATATAGATAAGTGTTGTCACTAATGACAATAATAACTTAATGCCAACAATCTCCCCCTTTGGCATTAGTGACAAAACACTTATAAGCCAAAACATATGTACATAACCTGACTCACTGAATTTTTGTTTTTCAAAATTGATCTTTGTAGAACTATTGCATATACATTTCTATATATCTTCTTGATGACTTATAATGTATATACAAAGATTCTTATGTACACATGCTAACTCTATTGAGTGCTAACTCCCCCTTTCACTTATACTGATAACTCTCCTCATTTATTATGTTGAATCTCTCCCCCTTTTTGACAATAATGCCGAAGGACTACATATATAGTTTACATGACTACACCAAAGTGAGATAGAAAATCTTGATGTACCTTAAGGATGGTGGAAAAAGTACTATCCCAAGTCTGCTACAAAATTTGATAGGTGGAGAGAGCAATTTGAACTTCTGCTGATAATTGAATCATGTGATCAGCCACTGAGAAGTTCTGATCTTGGATCAATGTTTTGCAATGAGCAATATGTTTCTGCATTGTATCCATGATAGGAAGGATCATGTTTTGGATGTCTATTAGTGTAGATTGGATCCTTGCTTCCTCTCTCAATAGTTCTACCTGCACATCTGCCAGATATCTGATTTTGGTGTGATGGGAGGTTGTGGAGGAGGAGTCCATCTTTAGCTTGGATGCACTTGATTGCATATCAATGCCAATCTTATTTAGCTTATCCTTTATTTCTTTAGTAAAACCTAAAACATCACAAAGTTTGGCAAAAAGTGATGTTGTATTATTAAAAGAATTTTCAAAATTACCTAAAAGTGTGGACAATTCAACTTGCTTGATTGCTATTTGTTGAGCAATATGCTCTAGCACCTTGTCATCAAATTTCCTTTCAACCTTTTCAATTAGTTTCTCTTGTCCGGAAGGATCTTCATTGAATTTTTGTACTGCCTCTTCTAACTGAATCAAAATGTGTTGAGTGGAGTCTACTTCAACACCTATAGCTTGTGTAATTATATCCTTTGCATTCTCAATTATTTTGTACTCCTTATCCCTTTCAAACCTTAACTGCTTCTGTGTAGCTTTCATCTCTATGAGTTGACTAGCTAACCTCATCTCTTCAATGGTAGCAGTGTGATAGTCAATTTTTGGTATTACTATCTCTGTGTCTAAGTCAATGTCTTCTTCAATTTCCTTTCCAGTGATCAGAAGTTTTAATGGATGCTTTTGTTTGACTTCTGAGATTACTGGTTTGACCTTTGGAATAGACAAGATAGTGGAGATAGAAGGACTAGTAGTAAAAATTGGGATAGGACTCAAGGATTGAATGCCAATAGAAGTATTAACCAGATCAAAAATGGAAACACTTCCCAAAAATGGTGTCATACTCGGTAGAGTAACCATAGCAGTATCTGAACTGATTGGAGTCGAAGTGGATATAGATAATGCTAATGAAAATAAAAATGTAGAACTTATTGGAATTGATGAAATTTTTTTTGTAGAACTTACTGGTACACTCACTGATGGTGAAGGAGCTAAGGAATTTGACTCGGTAGCTGAAGAAGTGACAAACAACTCAGTAGATAAAGTGCTTGGCACTTCTATTTCAAATACTTGGAGCTGGGATGTGGCTAGTGAAGATTGAGCAATTGAAGTGACTATTGTTGTGCTCACAATTTCACTTGCAGAAGTTGTCTCCAAAGTAGATGTAACAGTCTTTGGTGGAGAGTGAGGAAGGGGTGCAATAACTTATGCTGCAACTTTTACTGGATCTTCTTCATATTTTTCTTCCTCAAGTGCTTCTTCCTCCTTGTCTTCTTCCTCTTTTTCTTCCATTAGTGCATGTAGCTCTCCTGGTGTAACCATGATAGATGGAGTGTTATCAAAATCATCATTGTCACTGCTATTTTCATCCTTAATTTCAACAAGATCAATTGATGGTTTCCTGAGATGATATGCATCACTCCAAACATCTGTAGCATTTTTGACAACTAATTCAAATTCTTTTAATAATATAAGACACATATTGAATCTCTTATTCATTCTTCCTTCATGATCTTTCATTGCCTTTTTGACTTCTGCCTCTGTCAGACTGGGTACTAATTCCTTCAATTTTTGCTCAAATATATCTTTGATAGTTTGGACCATGTTCTCCTATTTGACTTTTATTTTGTCAAGAAGTACTGCAGGAATTTGTGATGCAAATTTATCAGGAGAGAATTTCCAAGTTAGTTTTTCCATCACCAAGTCTTCAATCTCCTTTTGTTCTATAGGAGTCCGAGTTTCATATTTGAGAGCTTTAAAATTGATAATACCTACTCCAACATTTAATTATTTTAGCCTTTCATCAAATGTGAGTGGAGGCATGACAAGTATAGTTTCCTACTTTCCTTGTATGGTTCTTCTAGAGAATAATGTAGTTGGCTGCTTCTTAGGTTTGGTGATAATCACCTTCCCTTTCTTCTTTGGCGGTTCCTCTTCTTTTTCAAATTCTTGTTTTTTGCCTTCTTCTTCTTCTTCTTCTTCTTCATCTTCATCCTCTCCTTTACCTTCAATAAGCATAAGAGGGCCAGATGCAGTTTTCAATTTGGCTATCTTCCTCTTTCCTTTGCTTATAGCCTGGGGTAGCTTGATTTCAAGCTCAATTCTAGTCTTGGCTTCATCATAAGTGACAGAGGTAGGAAGCTTAGGATCAACAAGCTCATTCACTAGTGCTTCAATAATGTCCCTGGCCTCATCAATATCTACCTCGGAAGGAAGAGGTTTCACCCATGCAACTTGGGGTCTGACTACCTGAATGTATACCTTATCATAGTCAACCATGAAGCATACATCGTCTTTGTAATCTTCAACCATTTTTGGCAGAATTCAGAACCTATTATTCATTCTTTCCTTGAAATCTTCAAAATAATTATCCATACCTTCTCAAAGTTTTCACCCATGTTAGCAATAAAATCATTAATCTGATATAGAATTGGGGTTTCTTTTCTCCATACAACTGAGCCCTTTGATGGAAATAATTTTTGAACATAGAAAAATAAACAAGTTAATAGGGAACAAAATTTGTAGGGATTATTCTTTGAGGTCCTCATGTTGTCCATGTTCTTGTTCAATTGTTTCAACAACAATTCTGATAGGTCAAATTCTAGATTTTTCTTCACAATCTTGAATGTCAAATCCACGGCCTCACAGGTCACATTGTTCAAATGACTAGAGCTATAAATTTCTAAGCAATGACGTAAATGCCAAACCTTAATTCAACATCAGATACAGTGCTAACCTTCAAACCTCTATCATCTCATTCAGCTTAGGTTTTCTTCTGAAGTTCATCCCGACCTAGGGTTTTGGTAGTTTTGACTTTTCTGAGTATGGGAGACCAGTAATCTTATGAATCATCTTCTTGGTGATTAACACTGGCTGCTCTAACCATAGTTGCCCATTGTGAACACGACTAAGTATGTACCTGATCCACTTAATTTGGAAACTTCTTGGCATATGCGAGATATGGGTTAATCCTTTGGTCTCTAGATGCTTATGCTCAGGTTTTAAAGAGCCATCAACACTCATTTCTCCTAGGGCATTGTCCATTTCTAGGTTTCCAATCTCTTGAACAGAACATTTAAAATGTGTACGAATCTCATTTATGAGGAGTACCTTTGGTGGAATTTGGGATTGAGCTCCATTAGGGTCAAGAGATTCTACAATGGCTGGAATAATTTTGAAGTTAGGCGCTTTCCATTTTGCACCCTTTACTAGCATCTCCAAACCCTTCTTTGCCTTGCTACTACTACTATTCTCGGATGCCATCGCTGCTCGATAGGTGTAAGAAAAATTTGAACAAATTCTCTGAATGAAAATTGCTTGAAATTGCTTGGAATTTGCTTGAGTGCACCTAGAAATCTCTTAGCTCTATAATTGCGATGAAGAATGAAATCAAATTCTGCCTTTTTGAATTTTTTTTTTTGCCATAAATGCTTGGTACGAAGGTAGATGAGATGACATAGTGCTTGACAGGCTTTCATTCATTCACTTGCTCAGTAGAAGCTTGCAACTCGATGATTGAATAAAACTTTAGCTACTCCCGACCTAGCTCAGTTGAGTCTGTGACTGACCTTGCTTGGTATGACCTGATTTCTTGTGACCCTTTGCATTTGAAATATTGATTGGATCTTTTGCTTTCAATCATTTGGAACTGCTCCATATATAGCTTGATGATACAGTTCCAGATCCTTCTTTATGAATCTAATTGGAAATGGTGGAGTCACCCACTTCTTGAGTGACATTGCCATCATTTGAACTATTCTGCTTGGTAGATTTAGGAATCCACTGTTGTCTCATCTATTTTTGAATGTTATCAGCTTTAGCTTTCTTTTCATCTTCAATTCTTCCTATATTTATGCAATTCTTGGCTATATGACCAAGTTATGTGCATGTATAGCAGCTTACATTAATGTCTTTCTTCCTTAGGTGATGTTGTGTACATTTTATACCAATATGTCCATATTCTCCACAATAATGACATCTACACCAGGTATTGTAATCCCATCCAAAGATTGCCTTAACAAATTTTTCTGCTGGATTGAATGATTTTGATCTGCATTGGAATGCCTTGTGACCATGCTTCTTGCATTTGTGACATTTGCCTTCAAATTTTGGTTTCTCCTTGCATTCATTAGCTTTATGACCATGCTGACTGCAGTTGTAGCATTTTCCATTGAATTTTGCTTTTCCATTACTCCAACATTTGTTTGATGTATGACCTGACTTACCACAGTGATTGCAAGTAGGTCTTTGATTCCTTTGGGCACCTTGTTTGGAGGTTTCACCTTCTTCCTTATAACCAAGACTAGCTTTACCTTTTTTTCTATGAAGATTCTGCTCATTTTGTTGGTTTAATTGATTCATATCTTCTTGAGACTTCATCATTCTTTCAATGATTTTCTTTTCAGTGATTAAGTCATTTTCCAAACTTTCATTGATTTGTCTTTAAGATCTTAAGTCACTTTGTAAACTTTCATTGATTTGCCTTTCAGTGATTAAATCATTCCCGAGGCTTTCATTTTCAGATCTCAGATTCACAATTTCTTCATTTGCATTAGATAGTTGATCTATAAGATCTTCATGCTGATTGGATTGATTATTTCTTGCCTCCAAGTATTCATTTTCCTTGTTTCTCTGTTCCAAAACTTCACATAGCCTTATTGATTGGATTTCTTGTTCTCTTTTAAGCTTTCTTACTTCTTCCTGCAGAGAGCCATTCTTTGCTAGGAGTTCCTTGATTGCCTCATTAGCTTCATCTGAGCTACTTGATGGTAAAAGGTCTTCAATATTTTCTTCAACATACTGATGGTCATTCATTTTTCTTGCAAGTTCCTTCCTTCTTTTCAGGGATTGGGAAAGATGCTCCTTTTCTTCTTTGAGTTGAGCCATGGCCATTTCCAGATCTAGCTTTTCATTTTTAATAGCTTTGTCAAGTTTGAATATCTCCATTGTCCTTGATCTTTGCTAAAGCTATCAAAATTTATCCTGAGAACCACAAAGCTCTGATACCAATTGTTGGAAATATTCAAGATATGATAGGTTACTAAGAGGGGAGGGGTGAATAAGTAACTTCAAAACTTTAAACAATTCAACACTTTAACCATATATACTATTCACCATTCATTCATCTAATCTACTGCATATATGAGAGATAAAACATTCATAACACATGTACACAATGATTTGGTAACCCATAAACCTTTCAAATAGAAAGTAAAACTGGGGTTGGGATGATACCCACAAAACTTCATTACTGCAGTATGAAGTTAGCCTATTAGGGCTTACATTGACCACTTCTAGTGATCTGCCCTTTTAGGAGCACAAAGGACTACTAGGTCCACCTTGTTAGAGGATTTATAAACATACAATGAAGTATGTACTCGGTTAAGAGATTTATAAAAGACTGTTAAGTCTACCTTGTTAAAGGATTTAGAAACTGGTTCACTTGTTAGGATGAAACAATAGATTTGACTTACAACTTGATTGTTGATTAGATCCTTGAAGTACAGATCACCTTTTGTGATTGATGAATCTTTACTGTTCCTTGTTGACCTTGCTGAGTATTTTGCTCTACTACTGATTCACATTTACACTTCTCAAAACATTACATGTCTCTCTTGATACTCTCATACATACATTGTAAATGATATAATACATTACATATATATCATTCCAATAATTATAATTTCAAGGTCGGCTAAAACACAAGTGAACAAAACATTACTAAGTCGGCCCAATAGTAAATAACTCGGGTTCACTGAACTGACTTGGTGACCTTCTGATACTTGACGTCCACTGCATTACTCAGCATCGCCATGCACTCGCTAGAAGTGAAGGCTTGATCCATACTAATCAGTTGACATAGTTCTGAACTTAGTAACCACTGGTGACTTGGTAGATATAGTGTTACTTGGTAAGAACTGAAGCGTTCATTTACCTTGATTTCACTAGGTAAACATTGCACTTTCATCACTCGGTAAACATTGCACTTTCATCACTCGGTAAACATTACACTTTCATCACTCGGTAAACATTACACTTTCATTACTCGGTAAACATTGCAACTTCCAATGCTCAGTTTACACTGGATTTCCATGACACAATTTGACTGCTCGGTAGATATTGAGATGCTCGGTGTAAACTGTGAAGCTCGGTGTAAACTGTGAAGCTTGGTGTATGTAGGAAACTAAGTGCTGAGCTTGGTAGCTATACTGATATAGATAATTGTTGTCACTAATGGAAATAATAACTTAATGCCAACATATATAAATCAACGTGAACCGACTCTATGTTGCTCAACATAAATTGACTTCTATCTTACTTGACATGTATAGAAGCACTTGGTGACCATAGACTTTCTCGACAATGATAATTGCTTGGCCTTAGTAAAATAGCTCAGTCTCAATGATGACCGACCAAATTTTCCATGTAGATGAATAAGTTTTTGAAACTAATAGACAAAAAATTGTAGGGATCAACAATCTTCCCCTTTAACATTTGTGGAAAAAACACTTTGTCATGATTTCACATTACATCTAAATTGACAATTGTACTCCCCCTTAGACTATGACTCAATTTTCATAAAGTCTTCAATATATACAAATCATATACACGACTTACATATTTTGACTTCAAAAAGAGTATGAGTTAAAAAATAGAATCATACCTTTGATATCCATCTTCATACATTTCCCGTTTAAGTTATGACATATTTCCCTATACATATATACATTCCCCTTTGTTTTTGTCACTTATGGCTACTAGTGTGCATGGGTCAAACCATAGTTATCCAAAAATGGTTTATGAAGTTGTAGTATCATGGCTAGGGCATGATCCCAACTATTTTTGACTGATTCTAGTAGTTGAATCTTGATTTCTAGCTTGGCAACTAAATCAACTAAACTGTCAATTGTGGACGATTTGGATCACATCATGCTACCTCCTTGGCTAATATAAGCTCTCTCTGCATAACCTCTAAATGAGGTAACGTAATTTTTTGAATAAAGATGAAATTATCCCTTATTCTACCATCATTAGCCACTTGCTTGACTAATCTCTCTTGGGAAAAAGTTAATTTATTGATATAATTGGAACTAGAACTTGTGTCCATGTTCAAAGAGTGTGCTAATACTTTGAAATCTAATTATTATCTATCAATAAAATCTTGATTCTCCTTTATATAAAATTTGACATCACATAACTTTTTGTAGAAAGAAATAATGTTCCTTACAACTTCTATAGTGTTTATTAGATATGACAAGTGTACTTGCCTTATTGTAGCTTGAGTGGAGACCTTTTCATTGATTTTCTTCTCAATTTTTTTGGAGCTACTCCATCATCTTTTCATTAGCATCTATATCATCATTATTTATCTTCTCAACAATATGAACCAATTGAGCTATAATAGGAGCATTCTCATTAAGGTTTTCAACATCAACAACTACAAGGAAAATGTCTTTAATCTCTTGTAGCACTTACTTTTATTGTTGCTCTCTCTTCATTTCTTTTTGTTTGCTCTTTCTTGCCAAAAAATCTTGCCAAAATTTCATTTTTTAAAATGTTAGATTGCTAGTGTAAAATTTGGGTATGAAAACAACTTTGTCTAATATTACTAGCTTTCTAGGGGACCTTGCTTTCTTCTTCAACAATTCCTTCTTTGGTGTGTTGTTGCTTGGTAAAGCTAACTGAAGTGAGTATGATGAAACATTAACACCTAGTATCTGTGTCTCTTTTGCTCCACTAGCATCCATACTTATTGAGGCTCACTCATTTTGAGTTAAAATCACCTATTATTTAGGTGTACCACTTATCTTAGCGTCAGATTGTGTAGAAAGTTCTACACTCGGCCTTGTCTTTATTTGTTCCTAGTTTTGACTCTATACCTCAGTCATTGCATCACTTATTTTCTCTGTCTCCTTATTTCCCTCTATTAGAGGTCCTGAGACTAGTGCTTGTATCTTACTAATAGTAGAATTATCTACTTGTGTGTTCATCCCACCAATTTGAACCTTTGTGGTCTAATCTGCCTTAGTAAGCTCTTCACCTTTCTTCTCTTCAATTATCAATCCACTTTGTTCCTTAGCATCTATGACCAAAGTCTTTTGTTGCTTCATTCCAATTGTTCATTGAAGTCAACAGTAACAATAGGTGTTTTAGTAATTGATATAGCTACCTTTTGCTTTTTTCCTCTCTCTCTAATCTTAGGATATTCCTTGATTTGAACAAGAACTGGATTGGATGTAGCAAATTGATGGATTTAGGAGCTTTTTCCCCTTTCTCTTGCTTGATAAAAAATTCTCCTTTATCTAATGAATCATATTTTACATGCTTAAATCCTACAAGGCCTGTTGAACTTTGAATTGATCTTTATGGTGGAAAGTGTGGTAGAAATCAGGATAGAAGGTTCAACAGTGGTAGAAGAAGGAGGGTATCCTAACTCTTGAGAAAATTTAGTCAAAGACTTAGCGTGAATATTAATAAGGTGATATATACCACACATGCTAGAAAAGTTATTATCATTATAATTAACAAGCTTCTTAAGAGCTTCAACAACAACAATGCTATCGGGATTTTGATTTTCTTGAGCAAACCAAGTTTCCAATTTATCAAATTCACTAGAAAGCTTATCAACTTCCAAAGGAGGAACTCTTAAAGAATCACCATGAGATGAGTGAGAAGAGTTATGCTCTGTGATACAATTAAGATCATGAGGAAAAATGCGAGTATCATCAAATGAACTCATGAGTCTATGACTTAACTAATAGGAATGTTGTAGGTAGGGCTTCACGTAATAAGCTCATATAAAGGGAGATCACAAAAGGAAAACCTCTTGAGATCTAACCAAAGTAAAGAACATCCAACATTAGAGGAAAAGATATGCAAAATAATCCAACAAAAAAAGGATAGGGGGTTCACGTCAGGTTCACCAAAATGTCCAGTGGTAAAATGGAAGCACTTTAATAGGATGTAGATTTTCACTTTACGGGGCACTGAGTCATTAAAATATGTATATTGAGGGAAAGAGAGAGATTTTCAAGTATGATTCCTTATGATTCAAATTCAATTAGCTAGGACCCAAAGGGAGAAAGGTGATAATGCTAAATCCAGGTTGTAAAGATGAATACAATATAAGTCAATACACTCTCTTAGGTCCTTAATAGAATAATGTGAATGTAAAATTGAAGTAATTGCATAAGAAATGTAAATTTAAATTCTATGTGAATAAAATTAGCCCAATTAGGATCAAAATATAGGGTAAAGATATGAAATGAAATGAAATGTAAAAGACTCGCCTTGAAATGCGTAGAGGAAGATGTATTTATGCTCAATAACTTTCAGATCTAAAACTTTTTTGAACTTCCTATCATGGATTGCGTAATAAAATGATGAAAGGAACAAACCTAGAAATCTCCTCAAAATCCTAGACTGAAGGACTAGGTCAACTTGGAAGGACATCCTACAACTAAGTTGAGGTAGTCCGTAGCTCTAAAACTGACGACTCCAGAAAGCTTGCGAACTATAGGTTCCACTTATGCAATTCTTTTCACTCCCAATCTACAAATAAACACATCAAATAAAGGTCTATGTTGGGTTTTGATGAGGGCTTTTCTTGGTCATGCCCTAGGTTAAAAAATTAATAGTAAATGAGAATTGTAAATATAAATGACTATAAAGAAAAAGATAAATGTTAGGATTCACCTTGCCCGTGTGTATGTAATGTAGATCTTGAATTAGGAATGTAGGATATCTTCACACTTTACAATGGATCTATCATAACTCTATCATGGTACCATGTATATGGATATGCATCAATGAAGAGGATGGATGCTTCAATGCAGATTGCCTCCCTTGATGGCCAACAATACACTAGATCTTGAAGAGGAAATGCTCACAAGGATTCTCCAATGCTAGATAAAATTCTCCTTGCTTGAATGCTTGAACTTCGTGAATGTGAAAAACTGAAATATTCTGAATGATATTGAGATGTAAAAATGAAGCCTCCAAGTCTCCTCATATATGAGTTTTTTAGAAAGAAAACAATATAGGTTGATTGGATAATGGTCAAAAACTAATTAAAGCCCCGAGGACTTTCAAGTCCTAAGACCAAGAACTATTGGTCACTAGGTTGACCTGAGTTGACTTGGTCTAAGAGGATAGGTCCTAGGTGCCATAGAAAGCTAGGGAAAATGCTAGAGAGATAAGGTGGAAAGATGGAAGAGAGAAGAGGAAGAAAGAGCAAGCATGAGCATATCCATGGTCCAAAGATGGAGTCATAAAGAGGAGGGAGAAAAAAGGGATTAAAAGGAAAGTGCATCCATTTTAAGACAGTATACATAGTGTTCATAACATTCTAGCCTAGTACCCTTGGTAATCCAGACTAGCCACTTTGTTGAGGTAATAACCACCCTCTAGATTACTAAATTAGCTAAGGGCTATGGGGTCTCTAAGCTTTGGTTGGAAGGAGATTCAATGAACATAGTCAATTGCCTAAATGGTCCTTCAAGCCACTCTTCTAATATTGACAATATCATTAAGGAAACTAATGACATCCTTAAGTCTATGGACAATTATCACATAACTCATGTTTATCATGAATCAAATATGATAGTAGATTCTATTGCCAATGTGGCAGTAAGGTGTGATTAGAGGATGATATGGAAGGGTAATGAGTGGTTACCTAAGGACATTATATCATGCATTGATTATGAAATTATGAAATTATTAACTGGAAGGAGGGAGTTATTATTAATAGGTGGTGCAAGAGCATCTTGGGTGTTTGAGCAATCTTGCATCAACCAAAAATATATCTTGTTTTATGTACTAGTCTATTATTCACAAAGTAGTCATTTCTGTAGTTGGTGTTGTGTTATGTGAAATTAACATGTTGGTGAGGACCTATCCCTCCTCCTCCTCCTAATAGTGCAAGATTTGATCATTTGTATTTTCTCAAGTTGTGAACCATTCTTTGCAGTCTCTATTTTGGCGTATTTTCTTCTAGTGAGGCGTGTTATTTTTTTGGGTGTGGTTGCTTATGTCAACATGATGTGTTACAAAGTTAGGAGCCAGCTCCTAGGACACGTGTGGATTTTCCTTCGAATGCACAAATGCCTTATGTTTATTTAGCACATGATTTGGCTTAATCTTCTTAGGTTGCACCTATGATGTAATTAAATGCTTAAGTAGCTAACTTGTAGCTTAGTTGGTTATATAAGGAGATTGGTTAGAGTTAGGAAGTAGTGAGAAGAATGATAGGAGATATAGAGAAGCATGATAGGATGTGAACTTGGATTCTAACTTTGTAATTTCCTGGTATAAGGCCAAAACCCAAAAGGCCTCATAGTTGGGCATGTTGATAGACTTCTTTTAATTATTATGCCAGTGTGGTTGCCAATTACCGAGCCTTATGTTCAAATGTGTTGCTTTTTAATTACACTTGAGTAAAAGTTTGGAATCTCGCCTAGTGAACATTATTTTTGTATGTTGCTTCCACTTGTAACTCTGAGCAGGGTTTTTTGTAAACTTAAGTTGAGTTGATTCTGCTTAAGTTTTCCATCTCCCTATCTCAAGTGGTATTGGAGAAAGTTTTTTCTTGTGGAATTTATCATGGGGATCCTTATTGGATTGGTTGTAGGGTGGAAGATCTAAGATCTAACCTATAACTTGTAGAAGGTTACAATCTTGTAGGAACTATTTTCAAGATGGTTTGTGGTAGAGGAAGTATTGATAATGTCATAATGGATATGTTGAGGTAGATTGAGACCATACTTGAAGATGTGGAGGTAGTCCAAAGAAGAGGAGTACATCTTGAAGATGTTAGTGATGAAGAAGAGGCAATACCTAACCTTAATCCTAAACCTGAAGTTGGACAAAATGAAGAAAGGATTTTCAAAGTATTTTCTAGAGAAAATGCTAGACCTATTGTTGAAGTTTTTGTTGGAACTATAATAGGAAAGGTAAGCTATGAGAGGTGGGGAGGGGGAGGGGGGGTGAATCAATGCTTCAAAATTTTACCCATAAAAACATTCACCATACATCCATCTCACAATTTATCAAGTAAACTGAAATACCATATAAAGCATATACATCTAAAGTATGTAAACAGGTAAGCATTCACACATGTATGAAACAATATATGATTACCCATAAACCATCCAATGAGAAGGTAAAATTGGGATGAGGATGTCACCCACAAATCTTCACTACTACAGTAATAAAGTGTATCCAATGAAGGTTACAATGTTTGATCATGAAAGATGATCTATGTTGTGAAAGGTCTACCCTATTAAAAGCTTACAAAGACTGTTAGGTCTTACCCTATTAAAAGTGTGACTAATTAAAGGACTTTAACTCATAATTAACTAAGCACCTTGTTAGAGGATTTCAATACAGCCTGTTAGGACTCCTCCATTAAGAGATTTAACTAATTCACCTGTTAGAATGTCTCAACAATGATCCTGTGATTAACACTCTATTGATTGATATCAAATCACCTCTATACTAAATGTGTACTTGATCCTTTTGGATTATATGTCTCTTTATTGTCCACCATTTTCTTTCCTCTAGTCTCCTTTAACTAATTCTACAAATGATACTCAAATCATAATACCTTGGTCACCATGAATGTCCTATTATTTGCATGCAAACTCTCCCTCTCTTCTCTTTGAACATTTAGGGTTTGTCCTCCTTAAGAAGACCTAGGTGGCTTAGGATTAGGTATGAATCAACAACTATGATTCACCCATATTTTTTCTTAAACCTTCCCTTTTTTTGATTGGATGCATGTAATACATAGGGATTCAAACTTAAGATTTGTCCTTATCAACAAAATATTGTATATTAATCCTTAAGTTGGCTTTAAAATGATTTACATAGTAGTTTGTGCCAATACAAACAACTATGTCAACACTGTGTTACTCAACATCTGAACTCCCTGGTGCTCAACACTAACTGTAACTTCAATGTTGTCACTTGACATCTGAATGACTCATCATGCACTACTTGCTTGGCACCTGAATCACTCAACACATACTATCTACTCAACACTTGAATGACTCAGCACATGAGTGGCTTGGTACTCATTATTTACTTGGCTGCTCTAACTTATATGTTGTGCTTGACATATGTTACTTGTTCAACACGAACTAAGTAAATGACTTAAGTGTACAGAAACTCACTTGTCAAAACTAATCTTAGATTAACAATCTCCCCTTTGACATGAGTGTCAAAAATAGTTGGTCATGCATTAATGATCTTATCCTTATGAGCATAACATAGATATTTGTTTGGCTTCTATACAAAATATCAAAATATTAAAGATTTTCAATACATGAATTATCATTCATACCTTAAAATTTCACAACTTCCCTTGAGTTGATTGTTCTATTTTGTATCAAAATCAGTCTTTTGCTGAGTAGATTTTCATAAAATGATACTCTATCTCTATTTTTTTCTAAGTTGATATTTTTCACTTACTCCCTTACTCCCCATTGGGTTTTTCTCCCTCTTTGCTCTACTTTCTTGCTCTCCTTGCTTGCTTCCACATTACTCTTACTCCCCCTTTTTGACACTTATGTAAATGGAAAATACACTAGTAGTGTATTTGTCCAAAAATGATTTATGGACCTCAAGTATGATCTTTAGAGCTGCATCCCAATCATCGCAAGCTACCTCCAAATACTTGAGTTGGATGGCTAGCTTAGCAAAAAGATGGACTAAGCCTTCTAGTGTAGAAAGATGAGGATCTTTCTTTCTAAGAGTTTCAGCATAGCCTAGTTCCTTATGCAATATCTCCATGTGTGGAGTCAACTAGATGCTGATTAGTTTAGCCCTAATGTTGGCTTCATCTATTTGTAAAGATTTTAGTTGACTCTAGGATTGCAAGAGTTACCTGAAGTGTTTCTCACTTTGATTTGGAGACTTGGGAAAAGTAGTGCAAGATGATTCTATATGGCTCTCCAAAATCATGATGTGATTCCTTATTTCTTATGTGAAGAGTGTAGGATTACACAATTTGGTGTACAAAGAGAAAATGTTCTCTAGTACCTTCTTTACATTCTCTATTTTGGTTGCTAGCTCAACTTGTGTCAGTGAAATAGCACTTGATATCTTCTCACTTACCTTATTTTGAAACCTTATTTTAGACCATTCAAGTAGTTTTACATTTGTATCCAGGTCTGTGTCATTAACCCTTTCCACTATATTGGTTAATTCTTCAATTATGGGCTTGTTTTCATCTAAAGTCGGTAGATTGAATGCATCTAGGAAAATGTCTTTGATGTCAATAAGCTTGCTTATGCTTATAATCCCTTTTGAGTAGTTCTTGATTTTTCTTCTTTATTAGGGCCTCTTTTAATATACCCATCTACTCAATTGTGATTGCTACCAAATCAAATTTAGGCAATACAATCTCTTCATCTAGGCTAACATCACCATATGTAGTTACCTTGTCTACCTTAGATGAGCTAAGACTCGGCCTTAAAAATTGCAATGGTGTAGCATCTATGCTTGGCCTCTAAAGAGCTTGACTTGGAGGAGTTGAAGATTCTAGTAATGGCACCAGTATTTGAATTGCTAGTTGCTCCTCTAGCTTGGATGTTAAACTTAACTCTTTAGTCTTGTCCTTCTCTTCCTTTATAGTTTTGGTTGCACCTTGATCTTGTGCTGGAGGTGTAGGTGTATCTAACTAACCTATTTGTCCTTGAGTACTTTTGTGTCTCTACCTTGTCTTCTCCAACTATCTCATCTTTATCTTTTTCAATTTCTAGTATATTCACTAAGATTGGAGTGTCTTGCATAAGTATGCTAACAGTGGAACTTGCTATCTCCTTCCTTTGATATACCACTATAGGTAGTGAAGGTTGTACACTTGTGACTTGAGGAGTGACTATAGGTGTGTCTGGTATTTGCACTTCCTCTCCTACAGTTGTCTTTTGAATTTCATCTACACTCACTAGTATAGGGTTGTCACATAGTTTGGCTTGGAGAGTAGTCTTAATGAGTATCCTTTTCAAATCATCCTATCTGAGGGGATTGATGTTCTGAGCAATAGTATCAAAAAAATCCTTGACTTTGGAAATTTAATGTTTGTACTTGTCTCTTATGGAGGGCTAGCACTCGACACTTGTGTATCTTGTAGACTCTATTCTATTTATTGCTCTTCTTCAGCTGGTGTTTGGGTATCAATGCTCATATCTATGCCTCCCTCAACTATGTCCTTCTCTTTTTCATCTTCTTCATCCTCACCTACCTCAATAGGTGTCTTCTTAGCTTCCCTAGATATTGATAGTCCATATGTTACTTTCCACATTTTCTTGGACTTATGTACAACATTCTCTATGTTGTTTTGCAATAAGCTAAATGCCTTGTATTTTGGAACAAATCTTGCAACATACTTCTTAATGGCTTTAGTCATTTTAGCCTTACTAAGTTCTAGCATAATTTGGGCAAGAGTTGTCTCCCTAATTTGTTTCTCAATGTCTAAACAATAATGCCACTTTTACTCAAATCAATCATACAAGCTTTTAGGTACGAAGTTGGCAAGTTCTAGAGGAGTCTTTTTTAATATTTCCATCATGGCATATACCACCTCTTCAACTTGGTTCTTTTCAATCTTCCCAAGATTGTCAAACTGAATATGAGAGAATCTTGATAAATCAACATTATTCCTAATATTCTCACATAGATTGTCTAAATTTGAAGAGGGATTATGACTTGCAACTTAAAATTGATTGTTGTCATCCGATTTAGTCTTCTCTTCATCAATTTTAGCTAGAGAAACATATTTTCTCTTTGGTCTCTTCTGAGCTTCAACTTTCTTCTCCTTAGGCTCGGCTGCCTCTTTAGCCTTTTGTGCAACAACCCTAGTGCTAGCCCTTGTGGTAGGTGTTGTAGGCTTGGTTTGAGTAGGTTTAGCAACCTTCTTTGGTATTATCACTACTTGCGTCTTTTCTTTTCTCTTTTTCTTCTCAGTAGTTGTAGGTGCTTCATTGGCTTCTTCTTCCTCAGCACCTTCTACAATTTCCACTTCTTCTTGTTGGTATTCTCCTTGACCTTGTGTTAATGCTAATGGTGCTTGAGCTTGTGTTTCCGCTTCTTCTTCATCTGCTCCTTCACCAAATATTTCTTTCAGCTTCTTAACCGGTTTATTCTTCTTCCTAATCATTGAGCCAGTCTTCAATTCCATTGTAATCTTTGATTTGGCCATTCCATAGTTTCCAAATGTTGTGGCTTCTTTATCCACTTCTTTTGCAAGTAATGTTATTATTTTTTCAAAGGCCTCATCATTTATTTCATATCATAATGGCCTTAGCCATCTCACTTTAGGAATTTCTTCCTAAACATATATGAAATCAGTGTCAATTAGGAAGAAAATATCATCAAAATGTTTCTCCACTAGTGAGACTGGTATCCTCAGTATTTTCTTCATTGATTGTTTAAAATCTTCAAAATAACTTGTCATGACAGATTCAAAGTTATCACCTAGTTGCTCAATAAATTCATCTATTTGAACCGCAATAGGTCTATTTTACTTTTCATGCAACTTTACCGGATGTGGGAAATGTATTTTGTATATAAAAGAAAATACATACAAGAATAGATCCAAATTTACATTGTGCACTTTTGCTTTTCCTTATAGCTCCATAATTCTTAATTAATTGATGCAACTACAACTTGGCAAGATCATAAGTATGATCCTTCTTCACTATTTTGTAACCCACAACAACTACAATGCAAGGTACACTATTTAATCTACTGGATTGATAGAACATATGTGCTATATTCTTCACTGTAAAAGCTATTAGGGGATTTGTGATTGTATCGGTTGTCATCCCTCATTTATTCCACATAGCCCTTGTGTTTCTTTCAATTTTTTCTTAGCTTCACTTCTCATTGTCTTGGGCCAATCTAGGGTTGGATACCCTGTGACTCTGTGTAGAATCTTCTTGGTGATTTTCACGAGTCCATTCTCTAGCCATACAGAGTTGTCATGAATTCTACTCAAAACAATTTTTATCCACTCTATTTTGAATATGTTAGGGAAATATAGGGCACTAGTTAACCATTTCTTCTCAACAATTTTAAATTCTTCCTTTAATGCTCCATTCCCACATAGTTTTCCATATGTCTCCCTAATTTCCATATCACCTATACTTCCAATTTTGCAAGTATAACAGTTTCTAACATCTTTTATCATCAAAACTTGCGATGGTATCATTGATAACGCACCAGAGGGATTCTGTTTGTAAGCTATATTTGGGATAGCCCTAAAAGTAGGTTGTTTTATTTTATTTCTTATTAATTACAAATTTAAAACCTCTTTTCCCTCTACAACCTTGGTTGCTGAAGAATTAGATGCCATTTCATGAAAACTAGGGTTTGCAAAATTTAAAATTGCGTAGCTTGGCATGCGATAAATACCTTGTGAATCCTACTAGAATGGTGTTAAACAACCTTTTAAATCTCTTGCAAAATCTCATATCCGTTTCTCTAGATCGCCTTTAGCTTTTTGTGCTGTACTTCAAATTTGAATGATGTCAATGAGCAGAAATTGATCAAATAGCCCTTAAAACATTGCATTTAATGTTAAGTGCTTACACAACTATAAGCTTAGTTTCAATTGAATTTATGGATCACTTAGCATCCATGTGTTTTTCCATATGCTCTGCAACTACTACAAGCTCAACATTCACTAACAACTTTTCTAGCTCGGCTTTCACTAACATTTCACTCAACAACCATAGTGAAAATTTTCATGCTTGGTAGTAACATGAAAACTAACAAAACTTAAAAATTTATTCTTAATTCCTAACAACACTTTGCATCTTTATTCATGCATATGTAATCTTTTAAAAATTAAATCCTTGGAACTAATGTATAGTTTATCCTTTTAAATACCAGTCCCACATACCTCTTGATTGCTTAATTTGAGGGGATGTGATCACCTGACCCATTGGGTGAAGTGATATCATCTTCATTTGATGTGTTGCAATTTTCCTTTCTCCTCCATGTCTTGTTCATCTCATCTTTGACATTTTCAATAACTGCCTTTTCTTTGTCTTTGTTGAACTCACAACTTGGTTCCTTTGACCTTGTTGGACAATTTATGCTTATGTGACCAGTCTTCAAACAACTAAAACATGTGGTTTGACTTAACCACCTTTTGTAATCACTTCTAAAATGTTTTCTAATACAATTCTCAGGAATATGTCCATACTCTTGACACTAGTGACAAGTATACCTTGTATTATAATCCCAATGATAAGAGTTTCCATTGTTCTTTACCTTTGTCTGGTTGTTTGATGACCACTTGGGTTTAGATCTGCATTCAAAAGCTCTATGTCCATACTTCTGATAGTTATAATAGTATTCTTCAAATTTTTGAGTGTGCATGGTCTTGGTTCTACATTCATATTCCTGATGACCTTGTTTGTTACACTTGTGGCAGTGACCCATGTTCTCCTGCTTAACATTCAGATATAGTCTTGCTCCTGCAAACATTAGTAGTATGACCTATCTTACCACAATTATGACAAGTAGGTTTGAAGTTCTTAGTTTATTACTTGTTTCTTCACCACTTTAGGATGATTCTCCTTCTTCAATACTAGTGTATCCCAATCTAGAAGTATCATTGTTAAATCTAGGGGATCTCATCATTTGTTCAAAGTACTTGATGGCTTCACTAGGTTTATTGAAACTTGTAGCAAAATCCTTTTCCATTTTTAGATCATTGCTCAATTTTTCATTCAAAAACTTTAATTTTGTGATCTCAATGTCTTTAGTATTCATTTCATGATTAGCAATCATGACTTGATTCATTTTTTCCAACTGTATGTGAGCGATCTTATTTATCTTTGATGATTTCTCTTCTAATTAGCTAGTCAAAATTCTTTTTTCATCTTCAATCATGACTTTGTCTTCCATTGCTTTCTTTTTCTATTTGGTAACATCACATAGAAATATGGCTTGTGATTCTTGCTCTCTTTAGATTTCTGATCTCTTTAGCTAGGGTACTATTCTTTTCCATTAGATCTACAACTGCTACATCAAATTCATTGGAGTTTCCATTTGCAAATAGTTCAGTAGTGTCCATATCTTGGTATTGTGTGTCATTCTCTTCAATAGCAATTTTCTTCCTTCTTCTCAATGATTTCTTTAGATTATCTCTTACTTCATTCAACTAATGTAGAATGAGTTGTATTTCAATCTTCTGGTTCTCAATAATCTTTCCCAACTTGTAGACTTCCATTTACAAGATCTTTCCTCAAAGTTGCAAAGCTCTACTTTTAGAGGACTTAGCTTTGATACCAATTGTTGGAACTACAATAAGAAAGGTAACCTATGAAGGGGGGGGGGGGGGGGGGTTGTGAATCAGTGCTTCAAACTTTTACCCATAAAAACATTCACCATACATCCATCTCACAATTTAACAAGTAAACTGAAATACATATAAAGCATATACATCTAAAGTTTGTAAACAAGTAAAAATTCACACATGTATGATGCAAGATATGATTACCCAAAAACCCTCCAATGAGAAGGTAAAAATAGGATGGGGATGACACCCACAAATCTTCACTATTGCAATAATAAAGTGTATCTAATGAAGGTTACAATGTCTAATAATGAAACACGATCTGTCCTATGAAAGGTTTGCACTGTTAAAGCTTACAAAGAATGTTAGGTCTTACCCTATTAAAGGATTTCAACACCCTATTAAAAGTGTGCCTAATTAAAGGACTTTAACTCACAATTAAGTAAGCACCTTGTTAGAGGATTTCTATACAGCTTGTTAGGACTACTCTGTTAAGAGATTTAATTGATTCACCTATTAGAATATCTCAGCAATGATCCTACGATTGGCACTCTATTGCTTGATGTCAGATAACCTTTATACTGATGTGTACTTGATCCCTTCTGATAAGATGTATCTCTATTATCCACTATTTCCTTTGCTCTGTTCTCCTTTAACTAATTTTGCAAATGATACTCAAATCATAATACCTTGGTCACCATGAATGTCCTTTTTTTGCATGCAAACTCTCCCTCTCTTCTCTTTTAACATTTAGGGTTTGTCCACCTTGAGAAGACATAGGTGACTTAGGATTAGGTATGAATCAATGGTTGTGATTCACCCATATTGCTGCTTAAACTTTCTTTTTTTTCTATTTGGATGCATGTAATACATAGGGATTCACACTTAAGGTTCATTCTTATCAACAAAAGATCATAAATCAATCTTTAAATCGACTTTAAAATGGTTTACATAGTAGTTTGTGCCAATACAAAGGACTATGTTAAAACTTTTTTACTCAACACCTAAAGTCCCCGGTGCTTGACACTAATCATAACTTCAATATTTTCTCTCGACATCTGAATGACTTAGCATGCACTACTTGCTTGACACATAAATCACTTGGCACATACTATTTTCTTGGCACTTGAATGACTTGGCACATGAGTAGCTCGACACTCACTATTTACTCAATATGCTCTAACTTATATGTTGTGCTCAACATAAGTTACTTGTTTAGCATGAACTAAGTAAATGATTTAAGTGTATAGAAACTCACTTGTCAAAATCAATATTAGATTAACAGTTGCTTGCTATGATGGAAAACTTGAGACTAATGGGGTATTGGATTGGATCTCTAAAATGGAAAAGTATTTTGAGTATTGAGGCACTCCTAAGAATAAGAAGGTGAAGATAATAATTACAAAGTTGAAAGGTCATGCATCTCTTTGCTGGGATCACTTGCACCCTAATACACTAAAGAAAGGGAAGGAAAATATCAAGACATGGGTGAAAAACCTTGGAAAGATGAAGAAGTTTCTCCCTACATATTAACAAGTTATTTTTTGAGAAAGATGAAAAAATTGAGGCAACAAGACATGAGTGTGAAGGAATACCTAGAGGAATTCTACAAACTAGATATTAGATTCGGACATGTAGAAGATGAAGTGGAAAAGGTGGCTAGATACCTGAATGGCTTGAGAATATCAATTCAAGATTAGATCAGCTATCTTAAGATGGATAGTGTGGAGGAAGCATATCAATTTTCTTTGAAGGTTGAAGAGATATCAACAAAGATACATGAGCAAAGAAAAAGAGGAAGGAGTGGTAGATTTTAGAGAAGTAAAGGAAAAATTTACGGAGAAAGTAGTGGATATGAAAATTCAATGCAAGATAAAGGATGGAAGGATGACCCTACTAGAAAAAGAGGTAATTACTCTAGAGGGAACTATACTAGTTACTCTAGGAATAAAAATAATGGAAAATGGAAGAAAGATCTTGGTTTAAGGGAACTTGTTATAAATGTGGAGAAGAAGGTCATAGGGATTTTGAATGTACTAATTCTGGCAAGAAAGCTGGAGGTAATAACATAAATACTTTGGCTTGTGAAGAAGTTGATGAAACATCTAATGAACCTGAGAAGGGTAAAAAATTGATGGAGAGAAGAGTCTTATGGAATGAAGAAACTAACGAGGAACCTATTCTGAGAAGAAGTTTATTCAAGCCCAGATGTAAGATCATTGGAAAATGTTGCAAGGTAATCATTGATAGTGGAAGTTTTGATAGTTTGGCATCTAAAGAATTGGTTAATAAACAATAGTTGTAGAGGTTGAGACACCCTAAGTCATACCATGTTGCTTGGATCTAGAAAGAGCATACATTACTTGTAAGTGAACAATGCCTTGTCAAATTTAAAATTGGTAATTATCATGATGAATTCTTGTGTGATGTTATGCATATGGATTCATATTCTTTTGGGTGGACCTTGGTAGTATGATAGACAAGTTTTGCATGATGGTAGATTGAATCAATATACTATTTGGGTGAATGGAAAGAAACAAATATTCTTACCTTTGGTAGAGAAGTTGAGTGGAAGTCACTGCACTATAATTATAGTACGTTTAGTTGAGGGTAATAAGTTTACAAGAGAGATGAAAGAACAAAATACTTTCTCTCCTTTGATTCCAAGGAAAACTAAGAAATAAGATGAATTAGAACATGCATCTGAGATTATACCTTTGTTGACATAATTTTGTGACAATGTTTCTAATAATGTACTTGATGGTTTGCTTCATATGAGAAGTACAAATCATTGTATGGATTTGATACCTAGAGTTAGGTTTCCTAATAAAACACCACATAGGTTAATACCTAATGAGAAGATTGATCTAAATAGACAAGTGTAGTAATTATTGGAGAAAAGATTAATTAGAGAAAGTTTGAGTCCATGTATTGTACTTGCAGTATTGACACCTAAGAAAAATTGAGAATGGAGAATGTGCACTGATTCTAGAGCTATAAATAACATAATAGTGAAATACATATTTCCTTTGCCTAAGATGGATGACATAATGGATAGTCTGAGTGGAGCAAAATATTTTATAAAGATTGATTTCAAAACTAGATATCACTAGATTAGAATCAGAGAAGGAGATGAATGGAAGATTTCTTTTAAGATTAATAAAGGTTTATATAAATGATTGGCCATGCCCTTTGGTTTAGCTAATGCACCTATTACTTTCATGAGGCTGATGAATGAAGTTTTGAAAAGATTATTGAGTAAATTTGTGATTGTATACCTTAATGACATTTTTATATTCATTAAAAGAAAGAAAGAGCACCTTGAACATATCAGACAAGTATTGCAGAGATTGAAAGAGGAAAAGTTGTTGATTATCTTGAAGAAATGTTTGTTTATGAAATAGGAGATTGCATATCTTGGTTTTATAATTTTAGATGATGGTTTGAAATGGACCCTAAGAAGGTAAGAGTAATTCTTGATTGGCCTACACTTGAGAATATTGGAGAGGTAAGATCATTTCAAGGATTGACAAATTTTTATAAGAACCTTATCAAAAATTGCAATTCTATTTGTAATGCTATGACTAAGAGTATGAGAGGAGATACAAGGGATTTAAAATGGACACATGGAGCACAAAAGAGTTTTGCAATTTTAAAAAAATAAAATAAAAAATTGCCAAATACTTGTTTTGCCTGATTCTAGTAAAGTTTTTCAAGTTGAATGATATGCTAGTGGAAGTACAATTGGAGTTGTTTTGAGTCAAGAGGGAAGGTCTGTAGCTTTCTTTAGTGAGAAGTTGAATGATGCTAAGAGAAAATATTCAGTTTATGATCAGGAATTCTATGCTATTGTTCAAGCTTTGAAGAAGTAGAGACATTATCTGATGCCTAAGGATTTTGTATTGTACATTGACCATAAAGATTTGCAGTATTTTTGAAGTTAGAATAAGTTGATTTAGAGACATGTGAAGTGGGTTAAGTTATTTCATTTTTTTTCCTTTTCATTAAAGCATACAAGTGGATAGTTAAACAAGGTTTTCAATGCATTGAGCCAAAGAAGAAATTTATTGACAGAGATGAGAGTTGAGAGTTGATGACTTAAAGTGTTGTATGAGAATGATCTAGATTTTGTTGAACCTTGGAAAGATTGTAAGGAACATATAGTGAGTGATAAGTGGACTGATTATTTCATTCAAGATGATATGTTGTTCAAAGGAATTTAGTTATGCATACCTAAAGGATATATGAGAGAGAACATAGTAAAAGAGAAACCTAGTGGTGGACTTTAAGACCATTTTGGGATTGATAAGACTATTAAACTGATTTATGAGAGACACTTTTGGCCCCATATTTACAAGGATGTATAACAACTGGTTAGAAGTTGTAGAATTTGTCAAGTAGAAAAAGGAATTAGTCAGAATGTGGGTTGTATTTGCCTTTACCTATACCTCATAGACGTTGGGAAGATGTGAGCATGTATTTTGTTCTTGGAATTCCTAGAACTAAGAGAGGTAATTATTCTTATTTTGTAGTGGTTGACATATGTATACGAAAAATCCTTCTCTGTTGAGAGCCCACATAAACAAATAAAAATTAGTCATACATGTATATCAAGATTCAAATAAACTGAAATACAACTAATCTACTTGAGTTCTAAAAATAATGCAACCAATGAAAGGATCCCATGTAACCTCAGAGCATCTCAAGAAGGGCACCCAAATGAGACTTTTTGGGTGTACTCAAGATTAAGGGATGTGGATGTGCTCTACTTAAACACAACTATTGAATCCCAAGATGATAAATGATTAATGAAACTAAGCTAAAATGAATGAAGAACCCTTTCAAGAAATGGCTATGGAAGGAAACATTCTTGAGAGCATTTAAGGATATGGAAGTGGATGCAAATAATCAAACTAAAAATGCATATCTAGAATGAGAATGCAAGATCTAAGGCTAAAATACAAACAAATACCAAAGGTTAGCTCTAAGTATAAAATCTCTAGAACTAAACTAGAATGATAACAATGCAATGAAGGAGATGAGAAAATACTTGAGACAAGGTCTCTATTAATAGGCTTGAGGGAGAGCTTGAGGAGATGACATCTATATGGCATCCACATAGGTGTCACAAGGGAGAAACATGAGCTAAATGAAAAGCCATGCAAAAGTAAAAAAGAGTCATTATGATTTGAGTGGTTCAAGATTTTCTCACACATGTGTGAGCAACTTTGGGGAAAGGAGTGGGAAGACGAAGATGTAAGAGTCCTTTTTGAAGAATTTAGTGAAAGAGGAGCTCCTAGGGATTGAGTTTCTCACACATGTGTGAGCAATCGCTTAGGGCTAAAAAGGTGTTTAAGAGGGAGCTTGTGGATAATAAAGTGGGTTTAGGTAGTTTTAGACTTAGAATGATGAGAGTAATGGGTGGTAGGATAGGTTTTAGGTAGGATTAGGATTAAACTAAATAGATTTTATTTAATCATAGGATTAGAGAATTTAATAAAGTGGATGGAATTAAACAAATTATAATTTATTTAAAAGGGGATTTATGGAGTACTATGTGTTGGAGTTCTTTCTAGTAAGGAATATATCAAGTGATTTAAACTTGATACCAGGAAACAAAGATAGGGACAAGCCTAAGGATTAGCTAGATCCTATATTCAACAAGACTAAATCCTAGTTCTTGACCAAGACTAACAGTCACCTGGACTCACTTCACTTTAGGCTCTGTAAGGCCAAGGGGGCAAACATAAGGAATTTATTTGGTTGACTTAATACTTTCTTTCTTTAAGATTATTCCTTATAACATAAATGGTCATTATTCTTTTGTAATTTGTTGATAAACTCTCTAAGCATAGTGGCTAACTACAACCAAAAAGGAGATACAAATAAGTGATGACTAGCACTTAAGTTCTTGATACATGAAATAGTAAATTAATTTTTTGTTGTGAATGTTATGCAATTAAGTGAATCATCAGTGTATTCTTGAACTTCTAAATGGACCAGTGTCTTATCCAATGGGATATAGAGTCAAAGATTAGTAGATTTGGACCTTTTTAATCAACTTTTGATTAAAAGCATCAACATTAAAATCTAATCATCATTCAGATTCTCATCCTTTTCACAAACCCTAAACCTTATCCATTATAGAAAGCAATTACCTAATTCTTTAAATTAGCAACAATAAACAAGAGATATACAACTGTTTAAATTGCATTAAACTGAATGAAACTTGTTCATTTAGTCCCAAGATTATGGATATGTGAGAAAAGAGACAAAAATTAAAGATAATGATAATTAAAGAAAACCTTCTTATTCATATCTTAATACTACTAATAGAAACTCATGATATGACATAGAGGCAAAGCATAGATCCCAAAATTCACCTTTTTTATTCAAGTATGGAAATAACTAGACTCATTCAGATAACTATAGAACAAATGGATGGACTAAAAAATAATACACGACACATGAGAAAATTATACAAATAACCAACCTCTACTCTTCATCTTGGAAATCTATATATAGGATTGCAACAAGCTACAGATGAGAGGAGAACACATGTCAAAATGTTAATGGATACAAAACTTTGGAAGAAGGGAACAAAAAAGGTATACAGAACATTTTCCAAAATATTGACCAGAAAAAGATAAGTAGTTGAGGTAATAAGAGAACATTTATATCAGGCCTTTTGGTTTTTATCCTCCTTGTCCTTCACTGACATGTATGAAATATATCTTAACTACTTCCTATTGGCAGAGCTTTAATTTCTCCTAATGCTTCCCATAAATAAATTTCCCTTTTGCTAGCCAGCCACTCTATAGTTTTTACTTCTTGCAAGTCCTGAGTGGCTTTAGTCCACCTGACATCCATGATTGCACACATATCTGGCATATATACCTCTATTCTAGCCAATCAAGATCTGGACACCTGTCTAACAGTGCACCATCACCTTTGCTTGCCTTTAAATTCTTTACATTCTTATGACCAAAGATACCCCATATCATCACAACATTCACAAATTTCTTTCACGATCTTACGATATACATTGCTTCGTAATATCATATCACCCTTTTCATTATTTCTAATGCCACAATGACCTCCCTTGTCATAACATCAAGGATTTCCGCAAATTAAACCTTTAAATTGTGATACGATCTTATGACACAAAAGAAATCGTAAGATTAGAAAGACAAAATTACCATTCATGATATGATGACATCACCTTTATCATGAGATCGTAACATTGAAAACACTTCCTTATGATGCTCCGCTAACCCACTTATTATAACATCATAGAAGATGATGTATAAGGGAAAAATGAAAACCTGTTTAATTTAAAAGACCTAGGGTTAGAGCATAGACCAACTTCGTGGAGTTTTTTGCAATGTGAGATGAAAATCAAACTCTAGGCCACTAAACCTCACACTTTGGGACAAGAATAAAAATAACTAAATCAGGGAAAAACATGCCATGGTTTCCTCTGTAGATGAAAATAAGAAATATGCAACCCTAAAAGTCAATTAAATAGTTTCACCAAAAATTTGAAAATCAAATTCAGTGAAAATAGGAGCTATCACTATGCATTAAATAAATTTAACACATTAGAGAGATGTATTTAAATTGAATTTAAATATCTTAGGAAAGTGAACCTATTTAATTAAATAAGTAGAAGAATATAATCAATATAATTAAAATAATTAATAATTAATTATAGTGTCAAGGGAGATATTAAAATTAGTTAATACAGTGTTTGGGACAATTTTAAATCTATATTTTGCCCCTCTTTGATGCAGCATTGGAACAACATTGCATCAAAGAAAATAAAATATAGGTTTCCCTAAAGAGGAGAGGAATACTTAGAGTTGTGTCATAATGATGATGGGGGAGGAGGGTTCCCCCTCAAGAAAATGGGGTGAAAAAGGCACATATTTTACCCAATTTTCTCGAAAAAGAGATGGGTAGAAGAAAAGGGAGGAAAAGGCTTAAAAAATTATTTTACATGACTTGCGAGATATACAAGAATAAATGGGACAATGATCACTTGCCCCAAAAATATGATTAATGAATCTAAATGAATCCTAACTACATGATACTAAGGGATTCAATTGTGTTCATATGGGAAAGCACACCCTAGTTTGATATTGCAAGTGGAGCTATGCATCAGGTGTTATATTAGCATAGATGACAAGGTTCCTTTGCATGGACTAAACTCTCAAAACATAATAGAGACTAGGAACATAAATGTAGATTTCATAGCTATGATGGAATGAATGAAATATACACATTGGAGAGGTTTGGGCACACCCAAAATCATTTTTAGGGATCTTGATGGAAACTATGCTAATCGGTTGCCCTTAGTGAGCAATGCATAACCATAACTCAAAAGTTGGCATAGATGTGTCAAAGAATCAAAAAAATAGATCATATCACAAATGAAATGTGTATCAATATAAGTCATTCAAGCATCACCAAGGTATTGATTATTGAAGCAAACTTGAGGAGGCAACCACTGACACACAAAAATCAAATCAATAAAAAGACCTTTTGAACAAGTAGTCATTCAGTCTACAGTTCTTGCCATGAACTTGAATTTGATGGTAAAATTTGATATGTCAACTTAGGAAGGAATCATCTTGAAGGAAAAAGATTGATAATTTTATTGAATTTTTTGAAATGTTTGTGATTGTTTCACTGGCAATTGTTATGAAAGGAACAATGTTCTCAATCAATTGATCTTAGTGTGAATTTGTAATTTTTGTTTGCAATCACTATTTTGATAAGATCAATTTGATGGGGTGAAGCTCAGTATCATGAGAAGAGATGATGAATAGAATAATTTGGACAAGATGGTGGATGAAGGAAGAACTTGATTGAATTAGCAGAATGATTGTGATAAGCTTGGGTTAGAAGAAAAACATAGTTAGGTAGGATGATAATTGAATTTATGAAATGATTGGACGAAGGAATGTGATTACATTAGAGGATAAATGATTTGATTGCATGGATTGGAACAAGTAAAAAATGATGGAAGGTGGAATAAATTAGAACCAATGACAAGGGAGAACCAAGGAATGGTAAATGGATGGGAAGGGTGGGGAGAATTTTAAGGATGGGATGATATAAGGATGAAATGAAAGGTGAAAGAATATGGGGGACCAAAGGATATTGTATCATACAATGGAGACCCAAGGACCATGTTGCAAAGGAGTTAAAATGCCCCATATTGAGTATGAGAAAATGGAAGGAAATATGGTGGGAAAGGATACATGGAAATGGAAAGATGGTGTGTAAAGGATACACATGAAGGAAATGGAGGTCCATGAATTTTTTCAAAGCATACATGGATATTATTACTTTTTTTTTTGTTATTTCATGTTCCTCTAGTTTTGATCACAAGCAAAGGTATGAAGGTGGAAGAGATATGAATACATGACATAAAAGGGAGGGTATGAATATGAAATAGGAAATGCATGGGATAATCAAGATCAAGGACATATGAAAGGAGGATGAGATTATATAGGACTATAGATGGAGGATTAAGGAAATGAAACTAACAAAGATGAGGATACATGATATGAATATGATGTCAAGATCAAAAAAGTGAAAGGATGGTGGGAGTATGTAGGATAATGCATGGACAATGAGAAAGAGATATGGTAGGTGCATATGGATGGATGAAAGGAAAATGATAGTCAAGATCAAAGTTGGAAAAGGATGATCAATTGTAAATGGAAATATGGAAGATATATAAGGCAATGCAGTATGGATGGAGCTTGCTCCCAGTGTGGAGTGCAAATAGAAGAGGAAAAGTGAATGGATGGATAAGTAGACTTGTATACAATGGATATATGATAGGGAAATAGAGGGAGGACTCAAGCATCTAGATACATGGATGGTATCCCTTTATTTATTTCTCTTTCTTTGTTATTGTCAAGGAATTTTTACTATTTTCTCATACATGTTGGTAGGGTAGTGAAAAGAAGGATGAAATGGATTGGGAAATGGAGGTCAAGGACTTATGAAAAATTTTGGATTAAGGGGGTGGAGTGGTTGGGAGGAAGACATGGTTGATGGATGCTAGGTTGGAAGACTTGTGAATGAGTGGATGAATGTGGAAAGATTGTCATTGGCACACAACTTGAAGGGTGATGGACAAGAGGAAATTTTGGAGGATATGTAGGAGAAAGATTGAATTTTCGGATATAGGGACCCAAAATGGATGAATGAGATGATGGATTTAGGATGGTGGATTTGGGTACATAAGGACCCAAAATGGATTTAGAAAATGGAAATTTGGAGGATTTGTGAATGAAGGAAGCCTTTGGATTAGTGAAATTGGATGCCATTTTGAATTTTTCTTTCATATTCATTGCTTCATTAAGTAGCTTTGGAATCCACATGATTTTTGGAGTTTCTATTTTGAGCCTTTTCGGCTTTTATATTTTTCCTTTGTTATGGATCATATTTTTATTTTCTTGAATATGTCTTTTACAGGTGACATGTTGATCCTTGGATTTTTGTGGCTATTTGGATTTATTAACTTTATTTTTGGCATCAAATTTACTTCCATTGGCCATGGTACAGGTGCATGAGGATAAATGGTATGGAGAGACTGTGAATGAAATTATGGGTGGTGAACATTGGAAGGAATTCAAGGATGTGTGTCTTTGTTGATCTTTATTAGAAGCATAAGGGGATGAAGTGGAAGAATTTGATATGGTAGATGGATGTATGTAGGGACCTAAAATGGATGGAAGGGATGAAAGGTTTGGCCTTGGAACATAAGGACCCAAAATTGATGGAAATGAGGAAGGAATGGGAATATGGATATAAGGGCCCAAAATGGACTTGGAATATGGATGATGGGAACATTTAGATTTGGATGAAGGAATTTTGGATTTGGAAAGAGTGAAATGTGTACCAACATCTTGAGACATTATTTATTCAATAAGTTACTTATTATTTTCAATACAAGATGTCACTAATACATTAGGGGTCAATTTGCGACGGCAGGCAAATGTAATGTGTTTTTGGCTTTTTTTTTTCAATTATAGCCTGATGACATCGCAATTGTGACACTAACGGGATATAAGAAAAATAAAAAAAAATTGTTCATTTGGGTAATTTGTTATATAACATCACCTCATTTGGCTTGCCACTTTCTTATTCTCTACTACCAGATGCAATGTTGGATGGATAGATGATTTAGGGCAAGTTTGAGGCAAGGGCATTTTCAGACTCCTATTCACATTCTGACCTGAGTTGGCTTTGGTTTTGCTGGTGAAGGGGAGCAATGGAGCTGCTAAAGAAGCAGACAAAGTGGAAAGCCTCCCAGGCCAACCCATCGTAGGTTTTGCTCAATACGCTGGTTATGTGAGCATTAATGAAAGGAAGGCCCTATTTTACTGGTTCTTCGAAGCCCTGAGGGATCTGTTAGAAATGCCCCTTGTTCTTTAGTTGAATGGAGGTATATTCAATCTTATTAATTAATGTCTTTAATTTTTGTTAATGGTGCTTTTGGCAATGAGGATATTCATGGAGTAAAGCGCCTTCTAGAGCATTTTTTTTTTTTTTAATGTATGTTCAATGTTATTGTTTATATCAATACTTTGTGGCACCTGGTTAATGTGATTTCTATGTTAGAAATAAGCATGGGGTGGCTTCTATTTAGAAGAGCAGGATTTGATTAGGGGAAGAGGTTCATTGCTTTTTTCATGGTGTTCCAATATTTTGTGATGTTTGCAAATATTAATAGCAATTTTGACAAGAAGGTTGTTCTTGGAGTGGGATGTCTCAAGAGGATTTACTGAATAATTTATGTGGTGTCTGTGGTAGCTGTTCATTTAATGTTACTTGTGCAGACAATTTGATATCATGCATTATCAAAGCATTGATAAATCTACAATTTCTCTTCATCTTTAAGATTATTTGAGGAATATGTGCCTCTCAAGAATAGTATTCAGCTAGAGGAATTAGATCCTTGAAATAGATGGGAAAGAATCTTTAATTCAACATTGAATTCCATATGAGCTCTAAATTTTGGTGTAATATCGTGATTCATTTCTAATGCTCTTTTGGGAAGAAATGCATTGTTTTGCTCATGTTGGTGAATCTGATTTCCAAGTCCATTCCTTGGGATTCATTGTACAAGGACTTGTATACACATGACTACTAGATTTTTTTCTCAATCAAAGAAAATATGGAGCTTCCAACTCCATTTCATTCAACAATTTTCCCCATGTTGATATAAAATATATAACCAAAATTTGTAAATTTTATCCTATTTTTAAAATTCAATCTTTTGTTACCATGGTCTTTATAGTAGTCATAATTTCAAAAATTTCTTATATTAAGGTCATCTTTGGAGTCATTATACCAATGTGACTCATAATTTTCATGGTCTATGCGTCAAAATTTCTAAATTTTATTTTATTTTAGTAAAAAATGAGCAATACATTATCAAAATTTTCGCTTAAAAATATATGGAAGAGAATATATAAATGTTTCTTTACACATCACACTTAGTTTCCTTCAAATGATTCAGACATGTGTTTTGAAGGAACTAAGCAATACACAACATGAATTCAATGGTTCCATTGAAAGCTATCTGTATGCTACATAAACTTTTTTACTTATCTTTGTTCGAATATATAGAATCAATTTTTTTTAACGTCACTTCTTACCAAAATTATAACATAACATATTTATCTTCGGCGTCCTTATTGCAACCTTAGGTGCAATTGCTAGTATTTAGACTGCCCAAAAATATTTTTTCATTTGTCTGAGCAGGGGGCCACAAAATCATACCATGCATGTGAAGTTTTTGTGGAGAAAGTGACCGTCTTGTAACCTACATAGGTTGTGACTTTATTTGAAGGAAAGAAATGTGTTTGATCTTCAAAATCACCATGAAGGTCGACCGATCCTTGCTTGCATCGACTCCAGGTGTTGCAATGGAATCCTTTTTCGTTTCTTTTTATGGTTTTAGAGGATTCGATTGGCTATTTTTGTAGTTTTTTTCTTTCAATTCAGGTTTGCGGATAAAATGTCTTAAATCTCTTTTGAAGTTGATTGTGCTGTTAAGACTTAAGTTTGGAGGTTACAGATTTGCATAGATTAAAGAACACACATTAGCCTCTGAGAAAATATGAAATTGATGCACCTGTGCATTTGATTATTTCTTTGGCTCTCATTTATCAAAGTCTTTGGAGCAAAAATATCTAGCTTTATCCCACCAATATTCAATTTTTTGAAGGAGTGCTTCCCCATGTTTGTAATTTGTAAATTCCAAGCCCTAAATTTGCATCCATTTCTAGCTTTAAAGATAAACATTTCTGTTAGCTTTGAATTTTATCAAATCCATATCCTGATCAACACTGTCAAGTCAAAAGCACTGAATTTGCTCGAGAATTACATCATTCTTGAGGTTTCTATCTTAATTATTTAACAATTTAAAGATAGCTTTGCTTCAGGTATCTTAATCAAGTCGAAGAGATGAAAGAGTTGATGCAAACATTCATTAGATTACTTACTAGAAAATTTAAAACATATTCTTCATATTGCATCCATTTCTTACCTTTAAAGATAAACATTCTTGCCATTGTTAAAATCCACTGATCATCTAACAAATCATCTTCCTTCCTGATCACCATTCTCATGAAGCCAAAGATGCCAAATTTGCTCAAAAAAAATTGAATGCTTGCTGGTAATGAAGTTATGGATGTATTGCTATGGCGCCTACATCAGTGAGAGCCTGTACTCTTGTTGGGTATACATATATTATATACTATTGTCTAAATTTCATAGAGTAGGAGACAAGGTCTGTGTATAATGAAACCCCAGGAGCTGAGGACTCCATAAAAACTAAATCTTGCATAGCTATTAACTGTGGGTTGGGAAGATGGCACCTGTTGTATGCACCTAGATTGCAGTTGCATGTAGAGTGACTATATATATATTTTTTCTGTGTTAAGGTCTTTTCGAAAGAGACTACAATTTTGGTTCCAAACCTAACAACAAAGATGGGTAATTCAAGGACTTATAAAAGGTGGTGTTTTTAAGTAAGGGTAAGAAAGACAACTGTAATAAGAAGCTTTGATGAAATGGAAATGCTAAATAATTAGATCTGAGAATTGTGGTTTATTTAAAAGAAAAGGGTAAAAAATATATTATTGACCAATTTTGACTTGAAATTTGAAGAAAACAGTAAAAGAAACATCCAACCAATCAAGCCATAGTCCCAATAAAGACTCTTACTAGATCTTTTAAAATCCTAGAGTACTCCAAAGATATGTCATTTCAATCCCCAATATTGCATAGCCCCATCTTGTAAGAGACTCATTTAGCTATATAGTTGGCCACATTGTTTCATTCCTCCATTCCCTTGAGCTAGACCGAAAAGCTACACATCTCAAATTTTGATTAATCACCACAGCCAATTGCCAATTCATTCCCTCCACTTCCGTCTTATTTAGATGAAAGTTGGATTCTTTATTTTTTAATTTTTTAAATCAATATATATATGGAGGATTCAAAAATTTAAATATTGAAATTTATCAAAATAGTTAGATCAAGATTCAACTAAATATAGTTAAATCAAAGTAGTGACCTATATTTTCCTTAAAGTTATAGCAGTTTAATTTGATAAAGTAGTAAAGATAAAAATTTAATGGTTATATTTTCCAATGAAATAAGCTTAAAATAATTTTAATGATTTCAAAATTAAAAATCTCATATATAAACATTAGCAAAATTAGAACTTTAAAATAAAAATACTTGGTTGAAATAAAGAAAAAAGTTGAAGTGATTACAATGGTATAAGAGTCTTTCATGAAATGAAAATTCTAACTAATCAGATCTAGGAATTAAGGTTTATTTAAACTTGCCAATTCACCTTGCCTTTATTTAAAATTCTAACTTGCCAATTCACCTTGCCTTTGTTCAGCTTCCCTCTCCTTGGGAACACTCCTAATTCACCCTTCATCCAACCAACTCTTGATTTCTATATTCAAGGATTCCCTTGATCCTTATAATGGCTCAATAACCTTCAAACAACATAACTAAGGAGTTCCAACCCCTACCAAGCATCAGTTCTATCTCAATCTTCAAAACTGCCTTCAATAGGCCTGCCTAATTAGCCCTGTCCTACAAGTAATATGTACTTTACTCTCAAACTTCCCAAACAACCTAGTAACCTCTTCACCTTTTCAAATACCCTTTACCAATTTCTTGAAACCCTATGAATCTCAATCCTTCAACCCTTAACTGGTGTACATTTCTATGGCTGACCCTACATGCTTCTAGGCCTAATTAACCCTCCATTTACAAATCAACCCTATCAAGGGTATATACTTTGACCCTATAACTTTCAACAGTCCTTAGTTATGAAAAAAAAAAAGGATTTTGTCATCCTTTGGGCCATGGAACCCCTGGTTACAACCTAGCACACCATTCTTCTCCAATTCAAGCTTTTAACTAGGGCTTTTTCACAAATAACCCTACACTCACTTTTGGGATGCAAAATTCAATTCCTTTTCTTGATACATTCACTACTCCCTCGACTACTACTCTTGTGTTTTATAAAGATCTTACTTTTCTAGACATTTTCCCATCTAACTAACTCATAAAACTAAACCAAAGACCCCTTGGTCGCCAACTGTCCCTCATAACTATCACATGACAATAACAAACACTTTTTTAACAACACTCATTATTTGTTTTGTTATCCTTCATGAAAAGGACTTATAAAACCTTGTTTTTCATTCCTAGGGACTTCTAAAAGACTTTTAAAACAACCTTCACACCCCTATAATCTCAACTAACCCATTCAAGCCTTATTTGGCTTATGTTGCCAACATTGGCAATTTACAAGATCTTGCACTTTTAGTGCATTTTACACTAGTTAGAGATATATTACATTATGTAAACAATATTATTCATTTCCATCAACCTATAACTCTTCCTAGGACACTCTAGGACTTCAAATGACTTCACAATGACCCCTTACATCACATTGCCTATTATTGGCAATACATTACAATTTGACTACTTTATGAAATTCCTTACATTTTGATGGCTTCAATAGCCATAATCCATCATCAAATGACTTGACATGTCTTCATTAGGCATTTATTTCCCTTGGTACCTTCATGGTCTCCTTCATGACTCCTGGTGTACCCTATAGGTTCATGTGTCCCTTGGGTGCCCCTACACCATTGTACCACTTCACTAGATGTGCTTCCTACATCAGCCTTGTTTTTATCTTCAACAATTACATCTCAAGCAGTAGTTGTTAATGTCTATTGTGAATCATTATCCAGTTGAGCATCGGTGATGTTAACTCCCTTAGCCTACTGAGAACTTTGTTCTAGCATTGGTGCATCAGAAATATTAACTACAAATGCCTGCTGAGAATTTTGATCCAAGTTTTTGGACGTTTGATTTAAATTTTTTATCATTTCTTCAGAGGGCAAGATAAATTCCAGCTATCCCTATCTAACTATTTCATTTCTTCAATATGCCCTATGGATGTCCCTATCTAACTATATATCTTTTAATTGCATATAATAACTAATTTATGTGCTTTTTCATGACTATGTTTGACTCATATAATTGTGATCTCTCTAGCACTATGATGTCATTTAATATGTCTTGCTAAAGCTTATAAATTTTGTTCCTTTTGCCATGTCATGTAATATGTCTTTCCTTATAGCTTATATGTTTTGAAATTGCTGTTAGGCCTTGTAGCTTGTATAATTTGATTGTTAGAGAGCTTCTACAGCTAAGCAAGAAGGCCGTTGCACGAGTTATAACCGCGTGCTCAGGTATGAAAATTGTATATTTTTAAATCTAATGTATATTTTAAATAGACTTTTAGCTTATATGTTTTGAAATTTCTTTTAGTGGCTTAATGTTGTAAGGTCTCTTGAAATAAGACCTTCAAGCGGTTGGTCAAAGTTTTACAAATAATCTTATCCACAAATTTGCCTAGAGCAATTGACTGAATTTTATAAAAGGTGATTGGGTTAAATGTCTTAGGAATAAATTCAAAGAAATTATTTTTAAAATATTAAATTATTTAGCTAGGTCTAAGAAGATTTGTGTACTTTTGACAGTTTTGCTTAGTTTGTGAAAGTTGTAGACCGAAGTTTTCATAGCCCAATTTTTGCTTCCTGTGAAGAACGATCATGTCAGATAATATAAGTGAAGAAAAAAATAGGGAGAAAATCGCTAGATTGTGGTCTAACTTGAAAAGAAAAGGTGATGGAAAATGTTATTGTCCTTGCAAAATTTGTAAGGGCTTAAACCGTAGAAGACTGCTAATCAAGACAGTTAAGAGACATTGTAGGGAGAATGGTCACATTGAAGGGGGGCATGACTATCATCCACTGGTAAGTTGTTCATTATATCATTTTAACAATTTATATACATATGAAATCACTTGATGATGAGTTGATGATCATGGTTTATTTATGTTAATCAATTTTATATAGGTTGATCTTCGTAGGGAAGTACATGATATGAACCACAACAATCCGAAGAATATGGTTTTCGAAGTGGAGGAACATGGAGGTGTGAATATCCAAGGTGAAGATAATGATCCCATGGAAGATGATAATCATGCGCCAAAAAACACAATTGAAGATGATGGTATAAATACATTGATCCATGAGACATTTAGTCCAAGTGTATCTAATCATGATGATGATGATAGCCTCGATGTACCTCTACTTGAGAAGGCATATGAGCCCCTATACAAAGACTCTCAAACAAATCTTCTCTCTGTTGTATTGTTCTTGTTGAACTTGAAGGTTATGAATGGTTTATCCAACATAACAATGTCACGTATGTTAAGGTATGCCATATATGTCTTTATAGTTAACAAAGGGTGAATAATGTACCACTAATATTGTTTATATTAACAACTTATATTTTTTGTTGTAGATTGATAGGCAAGTTTCTGTTACCACCATCAAATATTCTACCTCGCTCATATCAAGAATTATCTGTTGTTATGAAAGATATTGGAATGGAGTATGAAGCAATACATGTTTGTCCCAATGATCATATTATATATTATAAAAAACATGAATTTGCAACACAATGCCCTGTATGTCATACGAGTAGATATCAAACAGATTGACTAACAAAAAAGGTGCCTCAAAAGGTTCTTTGTTACATCCCCATTATTCCACGGATGCGACAATTATTCAGGTGTAGTAGCTTGGCTCAATTTATGGATTATCATGCACACAATAGAAGTCGAGATGACATTATTCAAATCCCTATGGATGGTTTGGCATTTATGCACATAGAGAAAAAGTGGTAACACTTCAAAGAAGAACCTCATAATCTCAGGCTTTCATTGGCAGTAGACGGTGTCAATCCATTTGGAGAGATGAGATTTGTTTACTCGATGTGGCCTATTTTTGTTATCAACAAAACATTCCTCCATGGATGTCAATAAAGAGGGAGCATATTATGCTGGAAATGATTTTTCTAGGTATCTTATCATTTGATAGTTATTAATTTACATGTACTTACAAATCTTGCAGTAAAACGGTCACAATAACTATGTAATGTTACTGTTCATTCAAGTAGGTAAATATCAAGTAAAAGATATGAATGTATATATTGAGCCTCTTATCGATGAGTTGGTGGAGTTATGGAATGGTGTCACTATGTATGATGTGTCTAGACCAATAGGACAAAGACAATTTCAATTCCATGCAATACTTGCATGGACATTACATGATGCCCTAGGGATAATACATTTTTGTGGTATGTTATAGTGAATTCAAGTTGTGCATGACAATTCTAATTATAAAAATCAACATATTTAATAATCCAATTATATCATTATCTTGTAGGTCTTCAAACAAAGGGAAAATTTGCATGTCCAGTTTGTGGTCCAAAGATGAAATCTAGTCATTCAAAAAGTTTAGGAAAGTAGGTGTTTGATGATTGTAGACACTTCCTCCATAGGAATCATAAGTATCGAAGTACGAAAAAACATCTTTTCAATGGGAAAGAAGAGACTACATCAAAGCCATGAAGAATGACACCTCGCCTATGGAAGTTGGAATATAATAGAATTAATCGTCGAGGTAATGTCATTCCACCTAATGGTTTATGTTTGTAATTTATATATTTCTATTGTGATTTTTGTTTACTAATTGTGTAATTGATGATCGTGAAGGTCGTCAAGGCAGTACTAAAAACCTTCAAAAGGGACTAAAAAGCTATCCCAGAAAGTTTAGTAGGTTGCCCTACTACGAGCACTTAAAAATTGTGCATTTTTTTGATACTATGCATATTGGAAAGAATATAATAGAGACATTGTGGAAAATATTGGATGGAAGGTGTGACAAAGAAAAAATTGTCAAAATTTGTAATGACATTCATGAAGCCAATCATGCATTGAAGAATTTCATTCACTCAAATAGCAACAGAGATCAGATTAATACAAGTGCCCTTCCTTGGTTATTAATGGAGCAGCAAAGTGATGCCATAAAAGAAGTCATACAAAAAATTTGATTTCCCACAAGATTTACTGCAAACATAAACAATCTCATATCAAAATAAAGTGAATTTGGGCCAGGGCTCAAAATGCATGATTGGCATACTTTCGTCAAGGTAAGTTATGTTCTTCTGTATTTACAATATATTCATAAACTATGTGTATTGTTCATTATGTTATGTTAGAAAACAATGAAATGATTGGTTTATAATTACTGCACTACGTGCTTCCTCTATCTGTCCCAGAGCACTTCAACAATAACATCAAACAAGTGATATACGATCTTGGAAAATATATGAGGTAAGCAGTAATATCTGTTCAATTTGTTGTATATATTTATTATATTTGCGATTTTTTTTTTCTTGCTATGTAATCTATTGTATATTATTTTGTAAAGTCTCATATCTATATTTTTTTGTGACTTGAATCTCTTAATGTAGGTGGTTTTCATCTAAAGAAATCCATAAAGAAGACATAAACTATTGGAAGAGAATAATTCCTCATTTACTGTGTGAAATGCAAAAGTGTCTACCTCCAACTTTTTTCAATGCACAAGAACACTACCTCATACACCTAGTTGAGGAGATTGAATTGTGTGGACCTGTACACACTAGGTCAATGTGGATGGTTGAGAGGCACTTGAAATCTTTGAAGGCTTTGGTTCAACAAAGAGCACATCCTAAGGGTTCTATGGTAGAGGGATATATGGTATACCAGACTATGGTGTACATTGCTGAATATCTTCCTAAGTTTGCATCAAATATCCATGTAGATTGCATTTGGGATCTCGAGCCTTTTAAAAAATTAGAAGGGGAGTACTTGATGGGGAAAGGTACATTGAGGAAAGTGAGAGGTAATAAATTATAAGATGTTATTGCACTAATACATTTGGTACCAAATTGCAACGAAAATGCCGTTGCAGTTTTTCCATCACAACCTTGTTGTCATCGCAATTGCGACGGTCTACTGTTGCAATTGCGACGACGACAAGGTTGTGACAGAAAAATTGCAACGGCACTACCGTTGCAATTTGGTACCAAATGTATTAGTGTTGTAATAAATTATTTTTTAATCTTCAAAATAAATCGGTTGTAAGTTGTCTATTTTTTTTGTACATGTGCTCGAGAGTGGGATGCACTAAATTTGTATATTGCAAACAATCTTGATTGGATGATGGTATGGATTGAACGATGTCAACATTCTAGTCACACATTAACATGGGAAGGTGTATCTTCATTGGTTAAAGAAGCTCATCATAATGGAGATTCCAATGTTACACAAAGGGAAATAGATTTAGCACATGGTTTAAGAGATTTTTAGGTACGCACAAATTTATTAATCACCCATATGTTTATCAACTCACAATACAATAATTTTGACATGTTTCACATATTATTGCAGGTTAAACACCACAAGGCTATGTTTTTTAATGGTCAAAAATTTCATGTCAAAGTGTTGGATGACACGAAGAAAACTTGTGATTCAAGAATGACTGCAGTCTTTCAAGTGACTAATATTTCATCTAGAAATGACTTACATCCTCGAGAGTCTGAAAATTGATACTATGGCATTTTGGATGATATACTTGAGTGTGACTTTAGTTTCTTCAAATTAGTACTCTTCATTGTCAAATGGTACAGGCTATGAATTAATCCAAATGATCCTAATAGAACTATTATTGAACATGATAATGGATTTACAATGGTTAATACAAGGTCATTTGAGCCAGTTGGGGATGAGCCCTATGTTCTTCCAAGCCAATGTGAGCAGGTATTTTACTTAGAGGTTCCACATAAACCAGGTTGGTCATTTGTTGTTAGACATCAATCGAGAGGAAGGCCAATAAAGTATAATGTGATGGACGAAGAAGATACTGAAGAAGTAGAAGATGATGTACATGGTGATCACGATCAACAGTTATTGGATGATGTTCCTGACACAAATTTTCATGAAGAAGAAGAAGATGATGATGACGATGATGCTGCTACTAATGATGATGATGAAGACGATGTTGATGTTGATGATGATGATGTTGATGATGATGACGATGACGATGATGGCGAGGATGATGATGATGATGACGACGATGATGATGATGATGATGACGAGGATGATGATGATGAAATTTAGAGGTATGCCATCAATCCTTAATCTATTTAATATTCATTTCTTGATAGAAATATATTTGTCTTATATGGTTACATAGTTTATTCATTATCTATTTAAAAGCTACAAGTTTCAACTACAAATAGAATACTGCTAATCTAAATTAACTATTAATCTAAATTAATTAAATAAAACTATTTAAAACACATATTGATGCATGAATGTATTGAGCCTTTTTTTCTTTCAGGTCAAAAGCATTTGTAAGTGTTTAGTTTAGAAAAGGGAATTCATTAAATATCTATAAAAGGGAGTTGTACCTAGAATAAAATTCATAGGGAAAACATAATATAAGTGCTTACCCAATTTGTTGGTTAATAATTCTGCCTCTATAGGTGATGCAGAGACCCTAGGTGGACTTGCAATCATTCATAACAAGAGGCACTTCCATAGTGTTCTCACAACACCAACCAAGCATCTTCATAAGATCCCTCTCCTTGATCCAAGCCAACTCCATAACCTATCAGAGTGTACACCAAATCCTTATTCCACCTTAGGATCTACATCTTTGGAATAATCCCATGAATTTCCCTCAATCCATCCAATGGATTCATCTAAGCAATCTAATCAACAAACTACCAAATGCTCACAATGCCTCAATAGGCGCCAAACTTGACTTCACCTTAACTAGGTGTTTCCTCCACCTCCACACACATCAAAAAACTTCAAATATCATGTCCCCAAGGTGACTAATCCCTCAACTCATCAGGTGATACAAAAACCCAGTTTTAGCCCTTCCCCAGGCCTACTTCCCTAGTAGGCTTATAATGTGAGTCTGATTTAAGTGTTATATTGTGTACCTTTTAATGTTTTTAATTTTTATGTGATGCTTATGATGGATGTGATTATAATTATGGTGTGATTATTCTCATGATAATTGAATTACATTTGCAGGAAACTGAACCCCTTTCAGGAGCATCCCACATAGTCTCATGGATCGACAGGTATAAGTCAATACTCCTTATAGATAGTCTATTTAATACACTTATCAATAGTAAGATTGATGTCTTCTAAGATCTCTCCCATTTGCAGGTACCAGCGAATAGGTATTTGTTAGAAGTGTCTTCCTCAAGTGAGGGAAATATAGGAATACAAGAGGAAAGTGAGACATGCAGTTTATCTAGAATAGGGAGATTAACTAGAGGTCAAAGGACTAGAAGGAAATTCAATAAATGCATGAAATTTTTCCTTGCCCAAGGGGGGTCATTTTCTTATGATGATGAGATGGAAGGTGACATCGAGGTGCCCTTGAGGTAGCAACTCTATAGAAACATTGGGTACCCAAGGAACTTCCTCCAATAAACACTGATTTTTGTGTTAACGAGAGGATATATCGCATAGCACCATCATCATTACATGGTTTGGGCCTATTTTCTATGGATAGCATAAAGGTGTCTTACAAAAAAGTTTCTAAATTGATGGAGTATGTTGGACCATGTTACGATTACAAAAGTTGGATGCATATTGTTCAATAAAAAAAAAAAGTATGCGTAGGTATGCCCTCTCAACAAATTATATACAACAACAAGACAATAATCAAAGTAAAAGTGTGGCTATATAAATTGATGGAAGGCCAAAAGCAATAGGGAATATTGTGGGTTTTATAAATAGTACACGACTTGGGTCAACTATAAAGCAACCCAATTGCATATTCGAGGCACGTGAGGGAAATTGTGTATTCATCTGTGTGATAAAATCAATAAGTGTAGGGGAAGAGCTTCTTATTGATTACAATTTGAACCGCATAGATACAAACGAGGCTACTATCATGGGGGTGGTACATACTATTAAACCAACTTCTAATCAATGAATGCAACATACCATTTAGTCAATAAATTTTTGGCTAACATTTTTATACTTGATCTTTGACACAAGGGCACAATATGGAGCAACCGCCCAGAGGGGATGTTGTCGATGTTCCTGGCTCATCTACACATGAGCAGGTAAAACTCATTGTAATTGTGCAAACTAGATAGAAGCAAAATGTTATTTTTTTAATGTTGTTTTCTTCATTTTTTTGGAGTAATTTTGATAATACTAATACTATTGTTGTCACAGAGGGCCAGTGGTCAGAGGGATGGAAAGGAACCTGCAGTCCCTAGCCCCCCCCCCCGAGGAGGACCCTTTCTATATTGATTTAGCAGAGACCGATGACTAGATCGGTTTGATTAAAAAGGTGCTAAAGAAAATTGGCAGAGAAATTATATGTTTGGCAACCATAAAGCCTACTACTTAGGAAATAAAAGATAGGGGATCTGAATTTTTTCACACCTCTGAAACCTTAAAAGTAAGTATTAATGAATTTTTTAATTATAACAAGAGTTCAATAATAGTTTTTATGTTATGCTCTTTTATGGCATTAATTAAAATATGGATGTGTTGTCTCTATAGAGTTTTTTGCGTGATTTCGAGCCCCATTCCCATGATGAAGGTGCTACAGGTGGTTCAGGTAGATCACATGTTCCATTCCCAACTTGTGTTTTCCATTGAATATATATAGGAATGATCATAATCATTGACAATACATGCTCGAACAATCCTTTTTTTTAATGCTCTAACAATCTTGTCCATGCTAGTCCACACGTTCTATATTTATGGATGCTCTAACAATTTTATTCTTCAACTTCAAATCAATTATATCCTATGACGACGCTGCCTCCATCCAGGACAACCACAAATCTCTTTCCAACTGCTGAGTCGACAACACACAGCTTACATGCATCGACTGTTGCACCATCTACTGATACACAAATCCCTCTTTTTCTCTCTTTTGTTATGTGTTTACGATGTAGATTGTAATGACCCCCCTTTGGTAGTCACTCAATGTTTAAACTTTTTCACAATTTTATGATTCCAAACCATAAGAACTTGAATCGATTCATAGCTTGGATATATAAGGTTATGTTATAGGTCAAACTTCAATTAGTTGTCTTTAGTTATGAAATATTGTAATATTGAAGATCATCTTCTCTTGTAGTATATTATCACAATTATATTCTAATGCAGAGTCTAGCAACCACTTCTTCTACTAGCCTTCAGAAGGCTTTCACAATCCAATTTTTGGATCTAGGACTTGGTATAAGTCCCCTTACCCACATCGGGTATACACACTTGCTGAGCCCAAATGGGGCAATAAACTTCCAAAACTTCACTAATTGACACAAGAAATGGTGACAGCAACCAGGACCTTCAGTCCAACCACAATCCTCAGTTTGTTTGGAATCTAAAAATCCACAACAATCCTTTACACTTCTAGGCCTGCAATCCTTGTAGCCTTTCCAATCTATTTTCTTGTACTTTCACAAACTATCCCTCTATGGAATAGGGACTTCTCCACTATTTTAGGCACCTCTTAAGACACTTGCTAGAATCCAAAAAGCTTCTAGGATGATCTTGCTCCAACACCCTCCAAACTGATGCTTGGTACCTAGGCCTAGTTG